>OY723314.1:272285-303838 GCA_963210315.1 Rhynchopus euleeides | reverse complement strand
GATCGACGCATGGGATGGAGTGTTGCGACAGCGGACCCTCCTGCATCGCGGAGACCACGTTGTGGTTGTAGAGTGTTTCGATGATCACCTTTGTGTACCGCGTCCTCTTCTGGATGAAGTGGATGTATTCATCCGTCGCATTGTATGTCGACCGCAGCGATTTTGCCGAAGTCCCCTTCCAATAGTCTTGATCCCAGATGGTGTGGTCGGAAAACCCGGGCCCCATCGACATCAGCTTCGCCGCAGCGTGGTGATCTGTCGCAACCAAGACATACCACGCAATCCCCAGCCTTTTGAAGGAGCAGACTAGATTGGGTATCAACCCCTCCCTCACATAAGCGTCGTTTGTAAAGGCAACCGCCACTTTAAGCCCGACAGGCGCCTCGCTCGGCGCGACAGACGACCTGGCCCACCGCAGCAGCACCTCCGAGAAGATGGCGCCGATCTGGCTCTGCCTCCCCCTCCCTCTGGCAAAACTCCCCGCACCCCCGCGTCGCGGCGACGGCGGGGGCAGGGAAGGCATCGCCCCCACCCCGCCTGCTGAAGCCTCGGTGTCTTCTGCGTCAGAACCAAAACCGCCCTCCCCCTCCTCCTCGCCCTGGAGGCAGTGGGACGCGGCAGACGCACCTCCTCCGCTACCACCTGGGTGTGTCGGGGGGTCCGGCGGGAGCAGCCCCAGGAGGATGGCGAGGCGACGCGTTGCACCACCGGGGGCTGCCGCCCCGGGGTGCAGCGCTCCCCCCCGCATGCGGTGCTGGTGTTGGCGGTGCGGCGGGCGGAACACCCAGGACCCGGCAGCCCCGCCGCTTTGGAGGAGAGGCGATTTCTTCTGCCGGAGCCCGACAATCTCGCTGTCCACAGAGAGATCCCCCGCTGTTGCAGGTGTCGTATTCGCCCCCCCTCCACCACCCCTGGGCCCGGCGGGCGTATCAGCGGGGGTTTTAGATATCACCGCCTCCACAATCCCCGAGGCGTCAATCGGGTTCAGCTCCAGCCACTCCGGGGTTTCTCCGTAAAGTATATCGGCGGCATCATCGCCTGCATCGAGGCTGGGGTGTGCCCCACCCGCCACACCCCCACCCCCACCCCCACCCTCCCCTCTCAGCAGGGCGGCCCGGTGCCTCTCCCTGTATATCGCATCGATGAAGGCAGGGCGGAGCAGCACCCTCGAGTCCGCGAGGAGGTCAACCTCTCCACCTCCGCCAAAACCGAACGGCAGCCCTGTGGGGAGCCCGGAGGTGCTGCTAGGGCGGGATGCGTCCAAAGGGGCGGTGAGGGGTGAGAGGGAGGGGCTCAGGAGGAGCAGAAGGAGCAGCGCGACACCCCCGATGCATGCGGCGGGGGTTGCCACAGAAGGGGGGTCCCGGGGGTCGCCCGATGGGGTGGAGCCGCGGCGGGGCGCCGCGCCGCCGGTGGAGGAGGAGGAAGAGACACCCCGTGCGGTGGTGTGGTATCCCAGCCCGTGCTGAGGCTGCTGCTGCTGCTGCTCCCTACGGGATGGCGCACCAACGCGGATCCCACCAAAAGAGGAGGGAGATGGTGTCGGGAAGCCAGACGCATCAGACGTGGCAGATGTTGAAGACGACGACGACGACGACGCGCCGAGGCTGCTGCGATAGGTGCGGTGGTGGTGGTGGGGTGGCAGCTGCTGTGCAGGGGAGAGGAGGGAGTGTGCCTCTGCCGGGGTGCCGGAGTCGGACAGGGCGGATGGGGTGGACAGGACAGAGGCAGATGCTTGGGAATGGAAGGAGCTGCCAGGTCTTCCGCGGATCAGAGAGGCGGGGACGGTCCGGTGGTGCATATCGGAAGTGGCGGGGTTAGAGAGAGAGAGAGAGAGGGTGTGTGGTTGTGTTGTGATTTGCTTTGTTGGGAGTCTTCGGTCGGACATAAGACACAAAACATCAATATCAAAAACGCGTCTCGTGGGAGATGGGGGTAACTCAGCCACCGCTTTTCCGTTGCATTAGGCACCGTTCAGTGCAAAAGCTGACGTACGGAGGGGCGAAGGCAGGGAGCAAAACACCACTCGTTGGCCTGATGAAGGGTGGTGTTTGTTCCGTTCGCCCCCCTTCCAACCTTGCAAGAAAACTGTTGTTGCAAGTGGTAGAAAAACAAATACGCACAGGGAAGTCGTCTTCTCTAGTCCTCCCTTGACTCCCTAGTCGCACCGAAGGTGCTTAAACAAGTTTACTGAATGCACCCTCTCTCTCCCTCCACCCCCCCCCCTCCCCCCCCTCTTCCGAGTTGTGGCGGGATGGCTACTTTCGCGGCTCCGCTACTCTTTCGCAGAGTTTCGTTCCTTTTTTGTTGTCAACTCTCCCGCCGCCAGATCTATCAGCTGAGAAAACCGCTCTCCCCCATTGGGGTCCTGGAAACCGGGGGGGGGGGGGGGGGGATACGAATGACACTTTTCCGTTCGGGATGTCTGTTGGACCTTGGTGGTGTGTACGGCGGAGGGAAGGGGGGGCGGGGGAGCGGGGGGGGGAGCGTGTGTGAAGCAGCTCTGCCTCCTCCCTTCCTGCAGTGAGTGTGTGGGGTGTGCGTGTGTGTGTGGACAGTGCGGGCGGTGTGTTCTCTCAGAGCGATCTGCCCTCTGCGAGAGGTGATACAAAGTGTCTCTGCGCTTTGATCGGCACTTTTTGCTATGGTTTCTTTTTGCGTTGACGCTTCCACACTCACACTCCTGCTGATGATGGTGTCGTGAGTGAGGAGCACAAGGGCACGAGCAAAGCGCGAGAAACTTTCCACCCACATTGAAGTGTGCGGAAAAACAAAAGTTTTTACGCATGCGGTGAGGTCACAGTCGAACTGCATCGCAGAGAGCAAATCACGAAGGCCTTCCCAAGGGAGCTGTGAATGATCGGGGGTCCCGGGAGGGGGGGAGGATATGCCCTGCAGTTTCCAGGGAGGGGGGGGGGGGGGTTTATGCCACCACACCGCCGCTGCTACCATCACCGCCACCACACATTACCCCACCATGTTTGCTTTGTTTAGTGTATGCTGCGCCCAGAGCGAGAGGGGGAAACTCGGGCGATACCACCACCGTAGAGAGGGAGAGTAGAGAGAGGCTTGCTTTGGTCTGTGCTTGCGTGGGCCGGAGCTTCAGGGGGGGCAGCACGCCAGCGGCACGTCGTCAAGCAGTTGAGGGAAGCGAGAGAGAGAGAGAGGGGGGGGGGGGGGGGGACACACACACAAAACCTCCGGCTCCCAGGTCCCCCAATATCAAGGGAATACTGGGCGGGGGAAAAAAACAGCGTAGAAGTGGCGGTTATCCAGGTGTGGCACACACGCCCCCACCCCTTGCATTGCCCCCCCCCCCCTGTGTTACGGCCGCTCAGACACCCCCTCCCCCCTTGTTTGTTTGAGGCAGGGGGTGTTTCACTATGTGGGCCAGTCTTTCTCTGGGACTCTGCCTGCCCTGACACACCCTTTGTCGAGCCAAACTCTAACCTTTGCCGGCTCACCCCAGGTGTGTTTGGGAGGAGAGTGGAGCGGCGAGAGTGACTCGAGGTCCGGCAAGCCCTTCCCCTCCCCCCCCCGCCCCTCCTCTCCGACAACCCTTGAGCATGTTTGTCCTGCGCGTCCCGGAGGGGGGATGGAAAGGGGGGGAGATAGGTGTGTATTTGATTGTCGAAAATGAAGGTAAGACCCGTTGCCCGTTCCCGCTTGTTCCCTTTTCCCTCTTCCCCTCCCCCCCTTCCCCCCTAGCATAGTAGCGATGACGGACAAGGTGGGGTCCGTAGCCAAGGGCGGGGGCGGGGGGGGCGGGGGTGATAGGTAGGTTCGAAGACTAATGCTGTCCAAGGGCGGGGATGGAGGGGCCTGCTCTGGAAGCACCTGCCGTGGGCACGCTTGTGGGCAGGGCTGCTGAAGGTGTGTGTGCGCGCTCTGCCTGCAGGCGGGTGACAACAACTGCACTTATCGGTGGATGTCTTGGCTCTGGGATCGATGAAGACCGCAGCTAGACGCGATATTCAATGGGAATTGCAGAAGCATGAGACTCATCAGGTCGTCGAACGCATTTGCGGGCCAGGTTCGCCTGTGCCCAGCAGCTGTTGAGTGTCGCTTACAAATTTCATAGCCGGAAAACCTCGTGTGATCTAAGGCAAAAGTGCAGGTGGGGCACATCTGAGTCACTCCTAACAAGTTAAGGCGCAAGCTTAGGAGCGACTCAATGAGTCGGTCTCGTGGGATTCGTCAATGCTGCCTAATGGCCCTAGTTCTCCCCTACCTCTTTTCCTTTGTTGGTCAGTTGGTCTGGCCCATTTTTTGGTATGAACAATCACGGGCACTGTGGGAGCAAGGCTGCTGCGCAGGACCACCACCGATATGTGCGGCTGGAGGGATTTATCTTTGGAGAATCCAAAGGGGTATCACAAAATGCCGATATTTTTTGTTCTCTTTTGCTGTGATGTAGAGCTGTCTCTTAGAAGGTTCTTTTTTTTGGGAAGCAGTTCTTACGATTGTTCAGAGAGGTCAGGGAAGGGGGGGGGAGGGGGGGGAAAGGGAGGGAGGCGACAGTTCTGCTATGTCCCCAAACCCTGCCAAGTCTCCAGGGCTAATACCCCTGTTCGGAAAGAGAAAACTGCCCACCCCCCCCCCCCCACCACCCCCCACTGCCACAGGGATACCAGCCCCCCTCCCCCTACCCCCTACCCCACACCCCCCACGCATCGTAATCATGTCGATGGTCGAAAAACACCCTTGGGGAGGGCTCAACTCGGCCCTGCCTGCCCACCTGACACCTCACCACCACCCCCTCCTTTGGGAGCTTCCAGGCAGGACAGGATCTATTTTATAGTTTTCTTTTTGGCCCACCCCCCCCCCCTGTTTCTCCCAAAAAGGGGGAGGGGGGGGGGGGCACTGCTCTCACACGACGCGCTGGCAGAAATCTCCTGAACCGGTTTGAAAACAGTAACCGGTTCCTTGGGAACCGGTTTGGGAACCGGTTGAAATCACAACGGCAAACCGGTTACTGACAAATCCGAACCGGTTGAGGACAGGTTCAGAACCGGCTGGGACCGGTTCTGAAACTGGCAAAAACCGGTTCGTGAACCGGTTTGCAGGAACCGGTTTCAGAACCGGTTCGAGAACCGGTTCACGAACCGGTTCCAGAACCGGTTCTGAAACCGGTTCCCCCAGTCCTGACCGGATTTCTATAGGGGGACCCTTTCGAATTTTTTTTTCGGGGGGGTAAATTGAACGTTTTTGGCCATTTGAAGCCACTGCGACCATTCCCGGGCCTCGGAAATCAGATTCTTGCCCCTCAAATGCGGTACCGGTCCGGACGAAAATCCGGACCGGAACCGCAGGTACCGCATGCAGAAACTGGCAGAAACCGGTTCGCGAACCGGTTCTAGAACCGGTTCACGCAGTCCTGACTGGATTTCTATAGGGGGACCCTTTCGAATTTTTTTTCCGGGGGGTAAATTGAACGTTTTTGGCCATTTGAAGCCACTGCGACCATTCCCGGGCCTCGGAAATCAGATTCTTGCCCCTCAAATGCGGCACCGGTCCGGACGAAAATCCGGACCGGAACCGCAGGTACCGCATGCAGCCGCCCCAGCGCCGCCCTCCCCACCCCCCTCCCCAGCCTGTCCCAGAAGAGGTCGCTTTTCCCATTGGTGCCTGCCTATGTATTGCCTCTGTTGTGCCTGCGCCTGTGCCTCCCTGCCCTGTATTTTTTTACCCTCACGGGTATCACGATACAGGGCAGTCCACCCCCTCCCCCCAAAAATCGTTCGCATCATCTTGGCGCCCATTCCTTCCACTTTCTGGATGTGTTTGGTATTTCCGAACGGAATTTTCCAGCGTCAAGACTGATACCTCGCCGTTTTAGAGTCAGTCACTTCTACCGCCGCTGCGATTTGCGATACGGTAGTTGTGCAGAAATGCTAACATTTAATTTGCTCTGTGGAACCTGGACTGCACCTTCTGGGCTGTGAGTCTGTAGATAGTTGGACAGTTGCGGAACCCATCCTTTGTGTGCCTCCGACTTGAGGAGCTGTCGACTTCAGAACCAAGGTTCAGAACGAAGATGACGACCTGCTGTGAGCTGCAAACCTTCTTGACACACCTACCGTACCTGCATTACACTCGTGGTAATTCCATACCCCTGGAAACAGGAGACCACCGTCTGTTCACAGATGGTCTTGAGCGTGGTAGCCATCTTTGCTATGGAGTCACGATTAAGTCTTTGTGGTCACGTGGGCCCATGAGCAGCGGATACACTTGGAGTGGAGGGAGGGGGTGCGGTTCTGGAAAAGCGGGTCTGAATCTGGTCAAGGACGACTGAGGGCTTCAGTTCGAGTTTAATGTGGGTCCAAGGGTACACAGAAGATCACTGCTTGCATATTCAACCTGCTTGTCATCCTCTGGTTACTGTTCAACGGCTCGAACTCCTCGACTTTCCTTGGCTGACTGAAATGAAACAATACGTATGCTGCTATTGTGTTGTTCCCCTGACAGAGGAACACAAGGGAAGGGTACTGCAGCTGTCCACGAAGTGGCTCGACGTAGCCACCTCACGCTGCCTAGAGGGTCGGTTCAGGTTGAAGCAGAGCAATTAAGTGTTAGGGGGATGCCTTTGGTCAAGGCCTTTTCTAAAAAAAATTGACCCACGGCGCCTGTGTTGTAGCTCGGTCTACGCCAGGTTCCACACCCCGTCATCGCAAAACGTACACATACACAGAGGCAGGCCTCTGTGGTACGGGAGCATGATGGGAGGAAATTTTGCCTTTTGGTCAAAAAGGCGCCTTTTTAGAATAAATTGACCCGCAGGGTGGCTGAGTCTTATCAGACAGGCCGACCTATGTTGATCAATGGAACCACACAACCTGTTCAACCTGCAAACCACCCGGGGTGGCGGCTGAGTCCTCACCCCTGCCGTAGCATGAGATAAGCCGACGTCGACCTCCGCTCCGGTCTCTCAACAACGGTCGTCACCAGTTGAACCGCGTCTGGGAAAGCCTGATCTTTGGATCTGGCCTCCCTGTTGTCACTGTGATTCGAAGAACTGTGGGGTTCAGAACCAAGGATGAGGAACTGCTGTGAGCTGCACACTCTCTTGACACACCTGCACGTATCTGCGTTACACTCGTGGGAAACCCGAACCCTGTATTTATACAGGAGACTTCCATCTGGGACAGTTTCTGTTCCAGATGAGCTTTGACAGTGGTAGCCATCTTTGCTATGGAGCCATCGTCATTGCTATCGTCGTCAGTCGGACCCATGAGCAGCGGATACAATTGGTGTGGAAGGAGAGGGTGCGGTTCTGGATCAGTAGGTCTGAATCTGACACTGGGACTGAAACCCATAGGTCTGAGATGACTCAGTGCGGGTCAGGTCCGTATACCGGTCCACCGACCGGTACACGGCCAACCGGTCGGGACCCACTTTGCCCGGTTCGCAAATGTCGGTTCTGGAACCGGTTCACCGGCGGAACCGGTTTACCGGTGAACCGGTTCGGCGGAACCGGTTCACCGGTGAACCGGTTCGTCCGAACCGGTTCTGGAACCGGTTCCACCGAACCGGTTCGCCGGTGAACCGGTTCCGCCGAACCGGTTCCAGAACCGGTTCAGCCCGTGCCAGCGCGTCGTGCAGGTGGAAAAAAATCTGACAGCCGCACACACCCACACACACACACACACATTCTCCCTCTCCCTCCCTCCCTCCCCCAGCCCTCGACCCCATACCCACCCCCCTCTTTTCTCACGCCTCATCAGCTTCCGCACGAGACTGTGCGCTCTGCTTCAGCGCTGCATCGGCGGCTGCCTTCTGCCTTGCTGCACGTGATGTGTAGAAGAAGTATGCCACCACAAGCAGGCACCCCACACCGAACCCCAGCACGCTGAACGAGGCAAACGGGGCCGCAAACTGGAGCGTCGGCGGCGGCGGCGGATCGGTCACCGCAAACCTCTGGGTGAGGCGGTGCGACTCGCTGAGACCCCCCTGCGCCGAGCTGTCCCCACATTCCGCCAGGGCAGCCTCCTCCTCGCCACCACCGGCCCCACCCCCCTCTGGGGCCGCCACCTCCGCCAGCTCCACCACCAGGGGCAACGCGTAGCTGCTCTGCGAGGGCTCCTCCAGGTAGAGCCCCAGCACCGCCTCCGCCTCGCGCACCTTCAGCAGCGTGCAGGACACGTCGTTCAGCTCGCGGTGCCACAGCGCGTTGACCGTGCTGCCGACGGTGCTGCGCTCCTCCCACACTGCGAGGTGCAGCTTGGCGGAGGCGCCGCGGCTGTCGGGGCGGCTCGCCTGGTAGTCCGGCAGCCACGCCCCTCCGTGGTGTGAGCGGATGAGGAGACGGACCCAGCCAGACTGCCCCGCATTCCCCCGCGTGACGCTGCCGAGGGACCACCTCCCGGAGGCGACGGAGTGCATGCTGTAGCGCTGCAGGACAGGTGCCGTGTCGGAGTGGAATCTGTTGACGGAGATCTGGCAGGCGTCGCCGCCCCACTGCACCCTGCTGCCGGGGTGCGGGACGGGGCACTCGCAGACCCCGGTGGAGGTGCCCGTCGAGACCCCCGCCTCCGCGGCGCGGCACACCCCGCCGTTCTGGCAGGCGGAGGGCGGGAGGAAGTGCATCCCGGGGCACAGCAGCTGGCAGAACTCCCCGCCGTACCCTGTGCTGCAGGCGCAGCTGCCGTGCTCACACACGCCATTGCCGAGGCAGTCTTGGATGGAGTCGAACTCGCCGGGGGGCTGGCAGCCGTTGCCACCCGTGCTGCCGTCAGGCGGTGCGTTGGTTCTGGGTGCGGTGGGCGCCGGGGTCGGGGCGCAGGTCGGGGGGGAATACCCGGGGAGGCACGTCCTGCAGAGCGACGCCGGGTCGAAGTTGTCGGTGCAGCCGCAGAGGAAGCGAGAGTCACCCCTCTCGCAGTAGCCGTGGTCGCCGCAGAGCGACTCCTCGCAGCTGCCTTTGAGGGTGTACTTCAGGAGGAAACCCTCGCTCTCCCCGATGAGGTCGGCGGTGAAGCGGAGGTAGGCGGGGCCGTTGATCGAGTACTTGCCGCCGTTCGCCATGGCGGATGTGCCGTCAAATTTGTGGATGTGTTTCCCGGGGGTCGGGGCGTTGCCGGCGTAGACCCAGAACCAGTCGTAGGAGCGCTCCAGCTTGAAGTAGACAAATTCGATCTCGATGGACCATCCGATGCCGGGGGTTTTGATCGCCCAGTCGCAGTGCCGCGAGTTGTCGTAGTGGTGCCATGAGTTGATCTCGATCTGGCCGTGGCGTTCGCCGCGGATCACACTGGGTTGCCCGTCGAGGCGGCACCAGTGGGCGACGGTCTTACATTCATCGCCTGCAAACCCTCTCGCGCAGTAGGCGCACTTCGGGCCAGCCCAATTCCCCGCGCAGCGGCAGGTGCGGAGCTCGGCAGGCAGGCTGGTGTCGCAGGAGCCATGCCCCGAGCAGGCGCAGTTGTTGTCACACTTCGGCCCGTAGAGGTCCTTCGCACACTTGTCGCACCTGTCCCCCGTGAACTGCGGGCCCTCGCATTCGCAGGTGACCTTCTTGTCCCCACCCACAGAGCAGGTGCCGTGCCCGTAGCAGTAGATCTCTGAGGAGCACTTCGAGCAGTCGACGTGGTGGTACCCCTCGTTGCAGTCGCAGGTCCCGGTGTGCTCCAGACAGGTCCCCTGCCCGGAGCACCCGTTGGGGCAGGCCGCGGGGGAAGACACCCCGCGCGCCGCAATCCCGGGCGCGGTGACGACCAGCGAAAAGGGAACGCCTGCGTACTCCCCAATCTCCGGCACGTGGTAGCCGTACACAATGGCGCGGTATTTCCCGGGCTCTGCCGTGGGGAGATCGACCTGCTCGATAAGGTTCAGCCTGTCGTACACCGTGCTCTCCCTGTGGATGTTGCCGCCGGCATTCCCGACGACGAGGGTTCCATCGGGCTTCATCACCACAAGATCCAGGTCGTTGATGGTCGAAACCTTTGCCCCAAGCGCTGCTGGGTAGTCGGTATACGCGAGGGTCACACGCACCCCCTGCGCACGGCTCTGCGCGTCATCCTTCGCCGTAAACTCGATAGTGTACGTCCCATCCTGGGGCATGAACTTATCATACGCGATGAACAGGTGGTTGTCAGGGTACTGGTTCTTCTCGGGGGATCTCCCGTTGAAGTAGAGCACGTTGTGCATTGCCAGCTGTCCCCATCCCTGGTTGTTGTTGGGGATGCCGCTCTTCCAGTCGGAGTTGCTGCCGTGCATGCGGTGTGCCGAGTGGACCACGAGGGCACGGACCAGGGAGGAGGTCGGCTCGATAGAGACACCCATGCCACGCGCACCCGCAGGGTACCACGCCTCCTTGAAGTACTGCCGGATGATGGCGGATGCACCGGACACAAAAGGGGATGCCATGCTGGTGCCCTGCAGCTTGCGCAGCGCACACTGCGACTGATGGCTTGCAGAGGAAACATCCTGATACCCGGGGGCCATGATCTCTGGCTTGATGCGCTTGTCGAAGGTGGGTCCCTTTGCATACGCAGGAGCCACCACATCACGCTGCTTCGGGTCGAGGCTGTTTTTATGCGCCCCAACGGTGAGGACGTTCTTTGCGGCGGCGGGGGACAGCACGCCCACCCGGATGTTGTTCCCTGCGGAGGCGATGACGACGTAGTCCAGGTGGGTCCAGGTGAACTCGTCGGCCTCCCTGTCGAGGCTGACCACCGCCTTCGGCTTCTGGAACCCCCACGAGTTGTGCGAGATCCGCCCGCCCAGCGCGTGCGAGATGTTGAAATACTGCAGCAGGTCCTGCGGGATCTTCAGCTTATTGAGCTGCTCCTTCCCGGCGCAGTTGAGGTCGGAGAAGATCACCTTCGCGTCGTTTGCGATCCCTGCGTAGTTCTTCAGGTCACCCCCCCCGGACTCGATAGACCCCACCAGCGAACCTGTCACGTGCGTGCCGTGCCCAATCGCATCGTCGACATCGACATCTCCGCTCGCCGAGTCCACGCATGCACGGTATGAAAGGATTTTACGATGCTTCGGGTTCAGCTTCGGGTAATACGCAACCTCCTGTTTGCTGTCTGCGAAGAAACACGACTTGACGTTCAGCCCCGTGTCACCCACGAGGATCAGCTCGTTGTTCCCTGCGAGGCGGGAGGGCTGGTCCCACACGGGGTGCAGTGCCCCCATGTCGCTCTGCACGGTGCACGTCGCCACCTTGTTGAGGGGTTCCCCGAAGAACTCGGGCTCCACCCAGCGAACCTCATGCAGGCGGGACAGGATGTCCAGCGCCTTTGCGACGTGCCGCTTGTCAGCCAGGGCAACCTCATACTTTCTGGTGTTGATTTTGCCGATCTTCCCGAGCTTCAGCCCCGCAGCAGCAGCGGCCTCCTTGATGGCCACCCCCTGCTTGCGGAGGGCAGACTCCCACGCCTCGCGGCGGTCAGCCGAGGCGATGACGAAGACAGACCCGGTCATATCCCCGTCGTGCTCATCCAGCTCGGTTGTGTCGGGCGCGGCACGCTTGTGGTGGCACTGCATCAGGGCGACTTTCTTCACCGCCCACCCCCTCCGCTCGGCGCTGCTGTAGATGGCATCCAGCGTCGACCACACGACATAAGACCTCACCGGCACAACGTGTGGGTCGGATGAATCCCCGAGAGCAGCCTTCACCTCGACGATACCCTTTGGCCCCCCTGCCTTGGCAGGATGCCCATAGGTCACCGTGAAGTGGTGTGGGTCCATGTCGTGCACTCTCCTGCTGTCCCTCGGGACGTGCTCTTCTAAATGCAGGTCGCCGATGTGGTGCACCGCAGAGTGGTCGATGTCATCAGGTGTGTGTCGCTGTGCCCGCTTCGGCGTGTCTCCCGCTGCAGCCTCCGCCACAGCGAGCGACACGCATGCCGACACCGCAATGCAGAGTCGCGCCAGGTGGCGGGGCCCGCAGCAAGCGGGCATCGTGCTGTACCACCCCCTCCTGCCTGCCGGTGGGATGTGTTGTGGGAGCAGAGGATGCCGGGGTGGGGGTGGGGTGGGGCGGTGAAGCAGCTCAGAAGCGCATCCTGCGGCACCCGGGCCAACAAGGAAGTTGCATAAATGAATATCATTGTCGCTGCACAGCCGGGGGAGGGAGGGGGGAAAGGGGGGATGGGAGAAGGTCTTCTTCAGGGATGTGTTCCGCAGTTTGCCCCCCCTCCCGACTTGCCTTCTGCTGGACCCCCATGTGTATAGGGGGGGGAGGGAAGAGGGTATCTTCGCCGCGGGTGTCGAAAATCGTGTGTTTTATTGGCGAATTCCCCTCCTATGTTTGCAGGTCCTCAAGGAGAGACCCACCTCCTAATTCATGGGGCAGAACCACCGGACTTTCCCACAGACTTTCCCATAGGACAGAAACCCCGGACTTTCGGCTTGCCGACAGCGGAGAAAACCCCCTTCCCCCCTTCCTCCCTGTGTGTGTGTTCCGCTTATTCGAATTTACTGTCATCGGGGGGGGGGGGGGGGGCGAGGGGGCGAGGGGCACTCACTACCAGCCACAGCCAGGCATAGGTGGGTGCGGGGGGGGGGGGGGGGTAGTGAAATAGAAGTAGAAGGGAGCACAAGAATGATCACCCTTCACTCGTTATGCAGGTTGTGTCTGAGATCCAGTGTTGTATACGGCCGGTGTTGTAGTGCTGTACTGTGTGGGCAATATAGATAGTGGGGAGGAGGGGGTCTTCGCGAACTGGCGCAGAGAAAGGCACGTGTTCTTCTGTTTTTTTAAAAGTAAATTGGTTCGCCGGTTCTGTTCTTTTGGCTCGGGGGGAATCGTGAAGTGACAGCAAAACGGGATAACAGGACAAGTTACTGCCGAAAGCTGTTTTGTTGAAACACAGCGAAGACCGCCCGAAGGTTTTGGCGAAGCTTCTCCCGAAGTCGCGAAGACCCACCACCACCCCCCGAAAAGCAAGAAAGAAAAGCTTTGTTGTCAGCAACAAGCTTTTCTATAGGCGGTTCCACTTTGGGCCCAGTTGTCGGCACTGCCCACTGATATTATTTTAGCTTCTGACTTGCCGACATTTTGCCGGGGAGCGTGGCCTGCCAGCAGACGTCTGAGTGTACAGAGAACTGCGTGTCCACACGATAGGATCTTCAAAGGCCAAATTGGTTCTGTTTGCTTCTTCCGTTTGCTCTCACGACAGCAAACAGCAACACCGCCGTTTCGGCAAAGACAGCTAGGGGATTTGCCGCAAAATACAAAAAGAAGAACACCTTCGCCGCGGGGCCTTCGCTCTGAAATGCAGAGAATGCGAGATGTAAGCCTCACAAAACCAGTCACAGCGTGACACAGTGGCACAGAGCAAAGGCTACCACAAAGGATATATCATGAACCTGCGGCCTGCGCAGTGCAAGAATGGGTTTTCTCGGACCCTTCCCGTGCACATCGCCTGCAACACCACTGCTTGCATGCAAGAATGGTGCTGGTGCCCACCCCCACCCCACCCCAAAGAATGTCGGAATGCTCTGTCGTCAGAAATCGTACTCCTTTCGCTATAATAAGAGAACCACCCTGCCCAGCAACTGCAAAAAAAGCAGATCCGGGCTACTTTTCGTTGAGCGCACACCCCTGTGTCAAAGGCTGTGTAAGCCCCGACGATGTGGCATGAAGGTAATCCTTAAAAAGCCAGTCGTACGATTTCCTTCATTACTTCATTACTTCGTTACTTCTTCGCGACCTCGCCACGCTTCGTCGCTCGGAACTGGTAAAAACAAAAGGACGAAAAAATATGGCAAAAAAAGGGGGGTCACAACACCGTTCGGTGGCAAAGCCACCCCCCCCAGACTGTATGTTTGTTTGATTTGAAATGTACTTGCTGTGGAGTTCTGCAGACACAGATCCGGTGCCCAGATACACGTCGGTTTTGCTGTGATTCGTTAGCAAAAACAACGATAAGGCTGGTGTTTGTGCGCCAAATCCGGATTTTTGACACTGGCACGAGCCCTGTTGCAGTAAAAAATACACTCTGCTTGCACTGCAATCAGAACCACTCATCGCCATGAATGGGCGAGCTTAGGATGTAATATCATCACGTTTTTGGTTGATGTGGCTTTCTGCTCACATAAGTTTTGTGCAAATAAAGCAAAATGTTCGCCGCGCCAGGTGCCACCCTTGTCGCCTTGTCGGACGCCGAGGGGCCTGGGCTGCGACCTTCACCCAGAGCCGAAGATGCCAAAAAATTGGAGGCCCACCCCACAAAAACAAAGAACGGCTTCTCTCGTGGAAACGATTTGCCGAAGACACACATATTCACTTCTCTGATGTGACGTAGCGTAACGTAAGGGTGGGTGCAGCAAGTTGAGGGTCAAACCCACTCAAATCGTGGCCACTCCAGAGACACACACACAACACACATGCGCAAATATTTTTGGGGTGCTCTGCGTTCGAAGAACACCAACTGTCGCTGCTGCCCTTCTCTTTTGTGATTCACCCGGGGGTGCATGAAACAGAGCGCAGAACACACCAAGAGAACACTCCCGCCCCCTCGTTGCGGCCCCACCCCCACACAGACACAGCATGACCCAACGACTCGCCTTGCCTGAGGCTGGCTGGCACACCCCTGGAAAGGGATCTGGCCATCCTCTGCAGATTGACGATTTTTTCCCCTATCTTTTCCGCGTTCTGATGCCCCCTGGCGATCATGGAATCCCGTGTGCCCCGCTTCAAGCGGGAATCGGGGATTGGAGATCTCGAGCAGACCAGGGGGGCGTTCCGATGAAGATCGCCTCTCTCATGATTCTGGGGGTTCTGTTTGGGCAGCCTTATTGTAGCCTGACGTGCGGGATGGCCAGTCAGTGGCGCCCGAAGGCGGTGTTTTTTTATTGCATTTTGCTTGCTTTGAAATTCTTGCTTGGGATCAGTGCAGCCGCCGACACGCTAGCCGCACTGCCCAGAATGCGCGCTTTATCCTGATGTATATTCTACAACCCAACCCCCCCCTTGAATTTTTGAAACACACACAGATCCTTTTGAACAGAGAAACAAAACCCGCAGGGATATGGGCGATACGGTGGAACAGGGATACGGACGGGACAGGGGCGAGTTGGTAAAAAAAATCCGATACGGGCGAGACGGTAGACTCACATGATGACAGAAAAGGTATTCACACAGATCTAACCCCCTTTGAGGAACGGCACGGGCGGTATGACTACCACCACCACCACCACCACCACCACCCCCATTTTCTTCCCCCTTCTGCTGATGCGCGTGCCGCTTCCAACCCAGGCAGCTCCCCTCAGGGCCTAACACTCGCCGACAACGACCGCATCGACGAAGCAAGCATCGGGGTTGAGTGCCGCGTGTTCTCCATGTCCCCGTTGTCCAGCATCTCGAGCGACAGATGCTTCACGCTCAGCGTCGGCGACACAATGTCCTGCACCGGCGTTGTCTTGATACGGAACTCCAGCAGATCCGACACGGCGCAGGGTGGGATCACGGCTTGGGGAGAGCTCGGCGGAGACGCGTGGTCCAGCTTCAGGGCGGCAACTCGCCCTTCCGATTCCCCAAACCCGAGGCGCGACATCAGCGGCAGGCAGACCCCGCAGTACCGCATGACGTGCATCAGCAGGATAAGCCCCGCCGTCAGCACTGCGATGCGCAGCACCTTGCCGTAGACAGGGTGCCTCGACACGCGGCCCGCAAGCCCGCCCAACCCCTCCTCCTCCTGTCTCTGCCTCTCGCGCATCGCCCAGCTCGGCAGCGTGTCGGCTGCTGCGCGGGGCTCCTCCGTACGCCGCTTAGGCCACCAGCTGGTGTCGATGCGTTCATCCGCAGTGCCTTCCTCCTTCTGCACGACCTCCACATGCACCACCTGTGTGGGGCGCGGCGGGAGCAGCGGGAGGAGAGGGTTTTCAGCAGATGCCTCTGGCGAGGCATCTGCTGAACAAAGCAGCAGAAGCAGAAGCGGCAGCGGCACTGCGGTGTGCATTGTGGATGTCTCGAGGCGGAGGCGGAGGAGGAGGGGGTGGGGGCAGTCACGATGATGCCCAGAGAGAAGTGGAGTGGAGGTGAGGGAGAGAAGAGGGAGGGGTGGGGGTTCCGTAGGCGAGTGGAGAGAGTAGAGAGCTGTGTTCAGAGAGTGGGCGGTTGTTCTTTCTCTCTGTGTATTCCACTGTGCGACTAACACCCGCTCCCCCCACTCGAGAGTCGCTGTGTCCTGTGTGCGGTGATGTGTGGAGGGGAGGGGGGGGTGCGGTAGTTTGATTGTCGAGAGTGAAACAAAAGGCAAGCCTCCCCTGCCTCCATGCACTGGGTTTCACCCGCCGACGCGCTCGAGGCCTGGGATCCCGGCGAAGAAGTCTGGTCGATTGTCGGCTGTCGACTGTATGCGAGCTTTGGCTGGGAACTCCGGTGCGGGTGTACGACGCAGGGCGACTCGCCTGTGGCGTCTGCCGCTGCACGGTACCGCAGTCTGCTCCACCTGACAGGGACAATGGAGTATGGTGGGCATGGTGTCCCACACACTTCTCGCCGAAGCCACCTCGGACGCTCCTAAACACAAAGCCCTGAAATAATCAGGGCTTTGTGCCCGATCAGGTGGGGGGGAGTCGGAGGGGGGTTTGATTGTCGAGAGTGAATGGAAAAGTAAGTCTCCCAGCACCTTCTTGCAATGTTAGTCATTTTTGTAGTCACTACACCAGATATGCTGTACAAGGCGGATCAATGCACGATGGGAGGGTGTGTAGCAGGGGGGAGTCGGGGGGGTCGGGGGGAGGTGTCACATGCCTACACAGGCATGCCGGAAAACGGCAGGCGGTGCCTCGCTGAGCAGCATCGTTTGGTGCTGTGCCACCCCCTCCCCCCGCCCCCTTCCGTACATTTCTGCACTGGCGGGTGTGCTAGTTCCCGCCGGGGCCTTGCGCGGCCCTTCCCACACCCCTCCCATGGCAAGGTCAGCCGCAGCTGAAAAAAAATCGCAATCGCAGATATACACACATCGAAGACCACTGCCACAGATTCACACACATGGCAGGGGGGGGTGGGGGTAAGGGTAAGAGGCGGTGCCATCCTTGCCCGAGAGGAGAAAATTAGCGCATTTCGGTGGCGCGCCTTCCAAAGGTGATCCCACCTGATTTCTTTTGTCGGCATGCGCGTTTGCCAAAAAAATTTTGCCAGTCAGGTGTCCTCCTCCCCTCCCCTGTCGCAGCACAACGCAGTCGGGGCGGGGGTGTACTGGCGGCCTCTCCGACACAGCGACTGGGCGAAGCCACAATAAGCCCCTCCCTCGTCCCCACCGTGGGCGGGGGTGGTCCCCCCTCCCCTCTCCCCTCCCTTCATTCCACAATGCAGATGACGACACGCTTCAACCCGCTAGATTGCTTCCGTTCTTTGCGATGCGCCGCAACCATCATCGAAATTTTCACACACCCATAGTGTTCCCCTCTTCCGATAAGGCTCACTGCCGAATCTAAACCCAGCCACACCCCCACGCCCACACCCACACACCCACCCCTCCCACTACCCCAACAGCCCCTGGATTTTGCCTGTGTGTCACGGCAAAGGCGGATCGCTTTGTATCCGTGTGTGTGTGTGATAACTCCCACCCTACTCCCCCACCGTCACCCCCTGTCCTCTGTATCTTTGTCCGTCAGGTGGACCACCAGGAGGGGGGGGTGGGGGGGCCCGGTGTGAGGTGCTTGAGTCATCCAGGTGGGAGCACTCGGGATTTGCTTGTCGAGAGTGAATGGGAAAGCAAGCCCCCCAGCACCTTCTCGCAATGTTAGCCCTTTTTGTAGTCACCACACCAGATATGCTGGACAAGGCGGACCAAGGACCACCAGGAGGGGAGGGGCCCCGGTGTGAGGTGCTTGAGTCATCCAGGTGGGAGCAACGCCGGTTATCTTTTTCTTCTTCTTTTTGGCAGCAGGGCGGTGAGTATCGGCCTCATCGGAACGCACGCCTTTACTGCTCGCCGAGCTTCCTCAAATACTCATACTCCTGGGTCCGCCTGTTGTACACAGGAACCTTCTTCTCCGCCAGCAGGTTCTGCATGATCACATTCCACCTTGCAGACACCAGCCGGAACTCCTTCAGCTCCGACTCCTTCCCTTTGGTGAACCCACCCTGCTTCACAACCCGCTCCTCCAGGTTCTGGTTCACGGCCTCCATGCTGCGCACCCCGCAGTAGCGCTGCGTGACATTCCACCGGTGGTGCGGTGTGCAGCTCTCCTTCAGCCAGTCACGGGGGCGCTTGCACCGTTTCGGCCTCCTCTTGAAGCCGAATGTTGTCTCGAGAAATGACATAGACTCGTCAGCAGTGAATTCCGACCTGTCCGAATGGCGCAGCACGCGGAACTGCCTCGGGTCGAAATGGTGCATCCAATACGCCAGCCCGAGGGCTGTGAATCCAAAGGAGAAGTAGTGAGCCTGGTCTGCCTGACGGGGGTCGTACATACACTCTCTGAGGGCCGACCCGATGTCCACGATGCTGCGCATCAGCTCCTCGGGGCGCTCCATCATCTTGCGGCATATCTCCTTCCGCTGCAGCCGCTGCAGCTCGAAGTGGAGTTGGTTAGGGAAGTGCTTCTCCTTCTCCGGGCCCCACCCCCAGTCCACCCGCATCACGGTGAACAGCAGGAAGTGGGAGAAGGCGCGGTCAACCCCGTCCCGCCACAGCACGACAAATATGGGCCAGTCCTTTCTGCTGTGGAAATCCGCCGCTGCCGCATCTGCGGCGTCGGGAATCATCAGCTGGTCGGGCGTCGCGTCCGTCAGGATCCAGTTCCGAGACCTCTCCTCAACCGGCGGGTAGCGCCTCCGCTGGAGCCATCCACGCCCCCTCCCGTTGTACCTTCCCGCCTCCGGGTAGGTCCACCACTCGAGGGGGGGGTCGAAGTAGCGATACCCGGTGCGGTTCCACAGTATGAAGTTGTTCAGCGCAGGGCTCTCGCCGATGATCGGCTCGCCGAGCTCCGTGAAGTTGAAGGGATACAGCTCCTGCGCCATCGGGTATGGCCTGTGGGTTTCGTTGCCCCACATCGCGCGGCGCGCGCAGTCTGCGAGGGATCCAGCGCCGGTCCGCGGGGGGCCCAGGAAGAAGGCGAGAGGGCGGTGCCGTGCCTCCCATTCGTCCGGCCAGTTCAGGCTGCGGGCGATCTTCCACGCCAGCGACCCCTCCGGCAGCGGGTGGAGCGGCTTGAGGGCGAGGAACTGCTGCGGGACGTGGGGGCGGTGCCACACCTCCAGCTCGCCCTGGTCGAAGGGGATCTTCTCGAGGCTCAGCTCGACGCGTCTCTCGTGTTCCAGGCGCTCGCGCAGGCGGGCCAGGCGGCGCGTCACGAGGGAGAGGTTCGCAGAGAGGTGGTCGACCCCCCGCGTCTCGCGCTCGAGATGCGCGACGCGCTCGCGTCGGGTCAGCCCTGTGCGCAGGAAGAACGTCGCACATGACAGGGCAAACAGGGCAAGCATTGCCTGCTGCAGCATGCCCCGGACGCTGATCCCTTGCGAGGCCCCGCCGGGCCCCCGTGAGCCCGGGACGCCGCGCTTCATCTGATCATGCGCTCCGGTGGTGTGTGTGTGTGTGGCCCGCGCTGTGGTGGTGGGGGGTGGGTGGGTGGATGGGAAATGTACCTAATGAAGAAGTGTCTTCCCTGGGTGGGCCGAGGTTTGGCTGGCCCAGCAGCGAAGCGGAATGGGGTTGGGCCGTTTGGGCCCGACGCTTTTTGCAGGGATTCTGCTACGTGGAGGGGCATGGGGGCAGCCCTCCGCCGTTTGAGGAATGGTTTGTTCGCATTGGGAAAAAACGCAGGCGGCAGCACCTACTGCTGTAGTGACCCGACCCCGATAAGGTGAGGTGAAGTCATAAGGAATGGTGCTCTGTTCGGCAGGTGTTGTGTCGGTATGCTGTGTAGGAAGGCAGGCTATGTTGGGCTTGAGTAACCGCTCTGTAGCTTCCACCAGTAGGCGCCAAGGGATGAGGGTCGGGGAGGGGCAGGCTCCATCAGTATCTTCGCAAGAGCAGATATGCAAGTTGCCGTTCTCGAACACATTCGCATGAAATTGATTTGACGGTGTTCAAATGTGGGGAGGGGCGGTTGGACAGTGTTGCACATACATGACCCCTTTGAAATAAATCAAAAAAAGGGTTACCGGGCTATGTCGTTCTGTTTGCGCAACCCGTGTGTCTGGCATGTGATGCATCGCACGCCGTGTGTACCCGCAAAGGGAAACGGAAGAAAAGAAATGGGAAACGAATGCACCCCCTTTATTCCCTGACTCTGTGAACCTTCGGCAGACAAAGACTCCACACTGGAGTGCTGGGGGTGTGCAGTGCATGCGAGCCGGCGCCCAGTGCACCACACACCCGTCGGTGATGCTGCTCCGACGGGTGTGCAGAAACAACAATTGTGCACCGGGGAGGGGCTTATACAGCAAGGGAGGCAAACGGGTCAACAGTGTGCGAATGTGAGGTTAGGGAGAGACGGGAGAGTGTAGCAGTACCTTGTGTGGGTGCACGTACTTTCTGCTTTCGTTCTCAATTAAATTCGCATGGAGCAGGCGTGGCATCGTGAAAAACAAAACTAATGCAACCGAGTGAATCTCAAGAGAGAAGGTAGCAACGACAGTTTGTGTTCTTCGAACGCAGAACATCCGGGGGAGTCGGAGTAGGGAACGGGTGAGTGGGGTGTGTTGGAGCAACGACAGTCGAATTTCTTCGAACGCAGAACACCCCACCAGCCTGCCGGGCGTGTGAAGTGTTCGCAAGGATCCGCACGGTGAAAAGTTTCCTGAGTTGGCTACGCCGAACTTACAAAATAAAAAACAACACAGCAAATGGCGAAGGAAATGTACAGTTGATGCACAACGCGGCGGACACTCTGCAGCAAGAACCTGCCTCGTGTACGGTGAATCACACCGGTGCGGAAAATCATGTGTGTACGCAAGACAACCCAAGACGAAAAGTAATGTGTTGGAAAATAATCACCTACGCACTTCGGGTGCGGGACTTCGAAATGATCCCCACGTGGCAGGGCAGCTCAACGGTGTGAACGGAGGGTGCTGTGCAGCCGAAAGAGGGACGTGTCACGCCCCCAGGCACGGCAGGCATGTGCGTGGCTGTGCAGGCCCTTGCTGGTGCGGGCACCGCGCGGGCGGGCAACCAGTGAACTGCACCTCAGCCACCAACGCCTGGTACTGACTGTACCGCGTCAGCACGTTGAAGCGCCAGAAGCGTCCCGTTGTACCTGCGAACGACGTGACCTGCGGTGTATCCGAGCCCGACACACCTACGCCGCTTGCCACCACAGTCCACGGCCCACTCCCCGACGCAGAGGTCTGCAGCTCCCAGTCCTTCACGTCGTGAGCGATGTCCCCGGCACATGTGAACGAGAACCCGGTCAAGTACTGCGGCGCACCGAAGTCGTACACGATCCAGTTCGGAACGTTCCACCCGACAGTGTGCCCGGCGTTCCAGTACGTGCCGCCGTCACCGTCGATCGAGAAGGTCGCCGGCCCGTTGGAGTACTCACCGCTGAACGAGTGCACGGTGGGCACATTGTTGCCCCACCCAGCCATGCCACCGTCCCCTTGTTTGCGGCACACTCCACTGCCAGTGGCATCAGCAGCACCAACAAGCCGCGTGCCAAGGCCTGCATCGTATGAGTGCCTTGTGTGCCAAGGCGTGTGTAAAACCTGTGTCGGTGTGTCTGTCACGTCGTATGTGGCATGCCGCCGCCCCCTTTTGGCCTTTTCCGCATGAGGGTGCGTGGGTCGGGGGTCGGTGGGCGGGTTGGGTGGGGGCACACTGGCAGACCAGCGCAACTCGAGAGTAGGTGTCAGAAGTCTTGCATTGCGAGCCGAATCACACAGAGCGAGCTGCGCTGACGGAATCCCGGATGCTGTCTACACAGCAGGGATTCTTCAGCATTATCCGCCACACAGTGTCACACCCTGTCACGTTGTGCGTTGAGTGTCACATCTGGCCACAAAGGGCCTCACAAGGTGTCACACAGGCCGTGAGGGTTCGGGGCGAGGAATGAGAAGGGGGTGCCCGTACCCTTCACAGCGACTGCCAGTCAAGGGTGTGCAAACAGGGGGTGGGTGTGGTGGGCTGGCTGCCTCTCGGCCTCCCAATCACCGCCTGGTGCTGAACCAGACCCACACTGCGTGAGGCTGAGTACAAGAGAGGGCATCTGCGCGTGGCTGGAGCCTGTCCAGTGAACGCTCGACGCATTCAGTCATCTGGGCACTGTACCTGCCGGCTTACCTTCGCCAGGCCAGAGAATGTCCAGAGCGGAGCGGGGGCTCTCTCTCCACTTGCATCCCTTGCAGCAAGCTCTGGGCTGAAGCTCAGCAGGTGTCCTCTCTGAGTGTGTGGCGCCACCAGCTCTGTGTGCGGCGGACCAGCCGACACTGCACCCAGTCCGGCAGGAGGTCGAAGAGGAAGAAAGGCCCCGATACGGCGACGAACACAACTGTCATCCACGCGCTGTGGTCGTCCACCATCTGGAAGGCGGCATGGAGGTACGCCACCCCCACCACACACAGTGCACACACAGCAGTGTACGCACACACCACAGGCAGCGCCGTCACCGCGTGGGGCACCTCGCTCAGCGGCACACCCGACGCCAGCAGCACTGCGGAGAAGGGGTGCGACGAGGGGGGGAGGCAGGGCACCCACAGGGGGGGCTCCTTGCCGAAGTGGGCACTCCTGGCGGCAGGGGGGACGTGCCTCACATCCAGGCCCCAGGAACGCAGGGTGGCACACAAGGTGTGTGAGGTCATCGGGACCCAAGGTTGTCGGGCGTACGCCGCCACCGCCTCCTCCAGGCTGACTCCGGAGCCCAGGTCACGCCGTGTGCACAGCTGCAGCCGGTACAGCACCCAGGGTTCTGCCTTCTCTGCAACACAGGCCATCACTGCGGTACGGCGCAGCACACCGGAGTGGCGTGCCAAGGCGGGGAACCTGGGGCGGTCCGTGAACACCAGCAGCACGGAGCAGGCATTGGCGGGGCGTGCCTTCCGCAGCAGCGTGTGCAGCACATCGGAGGTGGCGTCGGGGAGTGATGTTGCGACTACCCAATCGTCGAACATCTCTGGTTCGCTGGGGAACATATCGGGGTACCGACCCTGGCTGCGCAGCAGCTCCGCTGTGCGCGCCTCATCGCCTTCACGCACTGCGGCAAACAGCTCGCTCTGTGCCTCCGAGGCAGACGCGGGGTGGATGGGTGCCGCCTCGGCACACACCTCCACAACAGACCCGCTCTCGAGGGTGAGGGTGTGCAGCGGCGTGTGTGCAGGGCCACGGAGACGCACGCCGCCCGACGTCAGGTGGACGCGCCACGTGGTGCCGTCGCCCCTGCCCCCCGATGCTGCAGACAGCACCTCGTGCAGGGCCCGTCGCCGCAGATCCCCCAGGGAGGCGCTCTCCGCAACGCACACCACCGCGACGTCACCCGTGGGGAGGCGCAGCGACAGCGGCATCCCGTATCCCGCATCCCTGTCTGCAGCTTCACTGCCACCCGCCCCCTCCTGTGGGGAGGGGCGGTTGGACAGTGTTGCTAACATACATGACCCCTTGAAATAAATCAAAAAAAGGGTTACCGGGCTATGTCGTTCTGTTTGCGCAACCCGTGTGTCTGGCATGTGATGCATCGCACGCCGTGTGTACCCGCAAAGGGAAACGGAAGAAAAGAAATGGGAAACGAATGCACCCCCTTTATTCCCTGACTCTGTGAACCTTCGGCAGACAAAGACTCCACACTGGAGTGCTGGGAGTGTGCAGTGCATGCGAGCCGGCGCCCAGTGCACCACACACCCGTCGGTGATGCTGCTCCGACGGGTGTGCAGAAACAACAATTGTGCACCGGGGAGGGGCTTATACAGCAAGGGAGGCAAACGGGTCAACAGTGTGCGAATGCGAGGTTAGGGAGAGACGGGAGAGTGTAGCAGTGCCTTGTGTGGGTGCACGTACTTTCTGGTTTCGTTCTCGATTTAATTCGCATGGAGCAGGCGTGGCATCGTGAAAAACAAATAAAAAAAACAACACAGCAAATGGCGAAGGAAATGTACAGTTGATGCACAACGCGGCGGACACTCTGCAGCAAGAACCTGCCTCGTGTACGGTGAATCACACCGGTGCGGAAAATCATGTGTGTACGCAAGACAACCCAAGACGAAAAGTAATGTGTTGGAAAAAGACTTGGAGTTGCGTTCTTTGTTTGTACGAACGGTGCCTGCTTGTGCATGTGTGCAGATACCGAACGCTGCCACGAGTCTTTTTAGTTGGAAAAACGCGTTGTTCTGACAAAAATAATCACCTACGCACTTCGGGTGCGGGACTTCGAAATGATCCCCACGTGGCAGGGCAGCTCAACGGTGTGAACGGAGGGTGCTGTGCAGCCGAAAGAGGGACGTGTCACGCCCCCAGGCACGGCAGGCATGTGCGTGGCTGTGCAGGCCCTTGCTGGTGCGGGCACCGCGCGGGCGGGCAACCAGTGAACTGCACCTCAGGCACCAACGCCTGGTACTGACTGTACCGCGTCAGCACGTTGAAGCGCCAGAAGCGTCCCGTTGTACCTGCGAACGATGCGACCTGCGGTGTATCCGAGCCCGACACACCTACGCCGCTTGCCACCACAGTCCACGGCCCACTCCCCGACGCAGAGGTCTGCAGCTCCCAGTCCTTCACGTCGTGAGCGATGTCCCCGGCACATGTGAACGAGAACCCGGTCAAGTACTGCGGCGCACCGAAGTCGTACACGATCCAGTTCGGAACGTTCCACCTGACAGTGTGCCCGGCGTTCCAGTACGTGCCGCCGTCACCGTCGATCGAGAAGGTCGCCGGCCCGTTGAAGTACTCACCGCTGAACGAGTGCACGGTGGGCACATTGTTGCCCCACCCAGCCATGCCACCGTCCCCTTGTTTGCGGCACACTCCACTGCCAGTGGCATCAGCAGCACCAACAAGCCGCGTGCCAAGGCCTGCATCGTATGAGTGCCTTGTGTATCAAGGCGTGTGTAAAACCTGTGTCGGTGTGTCTGTCACGTCGTATGTGGCATGCCGCCGCCCCCTTTTGGCCTTTTCCGCATGAGGGTGCGTGGGTCGGGGGTCGGTGGGCGGGTTGGGTGGGGGCACACTGGCAGACCAGCGCAACTCGAGAGTAGGTGTCAGAAGTCTTGCATTGCGAGCCGAATCACACAGAGCGAGCTGCGCTGACGGAATCCCGGATGCTGTCTACACAGCAGGGATTCTTCAGCATTATCCGCCACACAGTGTCACACCCTGTCACGTTGTGCGTTGAGTGTCACATCTGGCCACAAAGGGCCTCACAAGGTGTCACACAGGCCCTGAGGGTTCGGGGCGAGGAATGAGAAGGGGGTGCCCGTACCCTTCACAGCGACTGCCAGTCAAGGGTGTGCAAACAGGGGGTGGGTGTGGTGGGCTGGCTGCCTCTCGGCCTCCCAATCACCGCCTGGTGCTGAACCAGACCCACACTGCGTGAGGCGTGTGTGGCGCCACCAGCTCTGTGTGCGGCGGACCAGCCGACCCGACACTGCACCCAGTCCGGCAGGAGGTCGAAGAGGAAGAAAGGCCCCGACACGGCGACGAACACAACTGTCATCCACGCGCTGTGGTCGTCCACCATCTGGAAGGCGGCATGGACGTACGCCACCCCCACCACACACAGTGCACACACAGCAGTGTACGCACACACCACAGGCAGCGCCGTCACCGCGTGGGGCACCTCGCTCAGCGGCACACCCGACACCAGCAGCACTGCGGAGAAGGGGTGCGACGAGGGGGGGAGGCAGGGCACCCACAGGGGGGGCTCCTTGCCGAAGTGGGCACTCCTGGCGGCAGGGGGGACGTGCCTCACATCCAGGCCCCAGGAACGCAGGGTGGCACACAAGGTGTGTGACGTCACCAGTTCCATCTCTTCTCGAGGGTACGCCGCCACCGCCTCCTCCAGGCTGACTCCGAAGCCCAGGTCACGCCGTGTGCACAGCTGCAGGCGGTACAGCACCCAGGGTTCTGCCTTCTCTGCAACACAGGCCATCACTGCGGGACGGCGCAGCACACCGGAGTGGCGTGCCAAGGCGGGGAACCTGTCGCTGTCTTTGAACACCAGCAGCACGGAGCAGGCATTGGCGGGGCGTGCCTTCCGCAGCAGCGTGTGCAGCACATCGGAGGTGGCGTCGGGGAGTGATGTTGCTACTACCCAATCGTCGAACATCCCTGGTTCGCTGGGGAACATATCGGGGTACCGACCCTGGCTGCGCAGCAGCTCCGCTGTGCGTGCCTCATCGCCTTCACGCACTGCGGCAAGCAGCTCGCTCTGTGCCTCCGAGGCAGACGCGGGGTGGATGGGTGCCGCCTCGGTACACACCTCCACACCGCACCCGCTCTCGAGGGTGAGGGTGTGCAGTGGCGTGTGTGCAGGGCCACGGAGACGCACGCCGCCCGACGTCAGGTGGACGCGCCACATGGTGCCGTCGCCCCTGCCCCCCGATGCTGCAGACAGCACCTCGTGCAGGGCCCGGCGCCGCAGATCCCCCAGGGAGGCGCTCTCCGCAACGCACACCACCGCGACGTCACCCGTGGGGAGGCGCAGCGACAGCGGCATCCCGTCACCCGCATCCCCGTCTGCAGCTTCACTGCCACCCGCCCCCTCCTCCTCCTCGTCCAATTCGTCATCATCGCTCTCCTCACCGCAGCTCCCGCACCCCGCCTCGCTGCTGCTGGACGCGGCTTCCATCGCCAAGGCGTCCGCATCATCCACTGCAGTGTCATGGGTGCGCACGTCCTGCAGTACGTTGTTGACAAAAAGCGAGCGCAGGAACGGACTACACATGTAAGAGGAAACGCTCCAAAACCCCAACATGTCCGGGTTGCCGAGGGGGAGCCAGTAGGAGGTGAGCGGGGTGTGCGTGGGGGTGGCCCCGAAGTAGACCGCGGTCAGGACGGCGAAGGCGCCCGGTCCGAAGAGGAGGAGGGCTTGTGTCTCGACGGCGGGCTCTTGGAAGAACGGCATCAGATTGGCTACAGCGGAGCTGATGGCAAAGCCCCACTCCCCTGTGGACAGGATGCGGTGTGCTGCAGCGACTGGGAAGGTTAGCAGAGATGGCAACAATACGAAATTATACGACAGCAGCAGCTGGCACATGAGAAAGAAGAGAGTGAGTGAGAGTACGAGTCCGTGTTCCTCTCCCTCGGAGTGGAACCGCTGCCCTATCACGGCACTGAGGGCGAAGTAGGTGCGCACAGCGACCCACATACGCTCTGTGCTGAGGCCCTGTGGTGTTAATCCTGCAGCTTCAGTCGTACGATTTCCTTGGTTCCTTCGCGACTTCGTCGCGAAGGAACTCGTAAAAAAAACCGCCAAGTCCACGATCCCAACCGTAAAATAGGTGGACCGTAAAAATGTTCCAAGTTCCGGAAAAATCCCATTTGTTCCATCTTTTTTACGGTCCACCTATAGTACGGTTCACCTTTATTACGGTCCACAATATTTCCGTTTACGGTATATCTTTTTTTGCAGGAACGTCAGATGCTTGTGCTCTCTCTGCCAAGCTCCTCACCCTCCCTGGAGAACCTGGAGAGAGGCTGCACCTTTTGCGGACCGGGCATCACCACACCTTCTCTCAGGTGATGCTGCGGCAACTGCGCGTATCTGGGGCGTGTTGCAGGAGGTGGGAGCAGGGTGCGACACCGGGGAGGCAGGAAACACGCCCGCCGTTCCGTGTTCTGTTTCTGTTGCTCCGTTACCAGGCGCAAGTCAAATCGCAACAGTTCAGTCCCCACCGACCACTCACACACCACCAACACCACCCCCGGTCTTGGAAGGACCCGAGGTCCGCGGGCCATCGGTGTGGCGAGGCACCAGCAACACACACCGAGGCAAGAGATGGTGCGGCTGCTGTCTCATTCTGCAGTCTTCTCAAGTTGGCCAGCAAGGCGGAACGTACGGAGAAGAGAGCAGCCAGTTGGAGAAGCGATGCCAGCCTTACGAAGGGCGCCGAAACAGCGCCGCTGGTGACAACGTACAGGGCAGACAGTACAACTCACCCAAACCGGCCTTGCTGGGTGTGCACAGTGACACAATATGAGAGGTTCCAAAGAAGACTTCCATTGTTTCTTGTAAAGAGAGGGGGTGCGTGGGTGGGGGGAAAGAGAGGAGAGGGACCCGGGGAGACGGCCGTATCCGGCAGCGTGAAGGAATGCCGACAACCACAGACCGGGTCAACGAGGTGTAAACGCGGCTTAACCGCACATCGCCTGTTATGTGCCACGTCACCTTCGTTTCTCACATTTGACAGAGAGCCTGTTGGTGTATATAACAGCAGTATGCCGGGTGTGTCATGATGCTGATGCACGCCCCCACGAAAGGGAGGCTGATGCAGGCCTGCCTACGCTTGCATCAAGCCCCGCTGAAGCTCAGGTGGCGGCTCTGTGGGGCCTGGGCTGTGGCGGCACCACCATCTCTGTATGCAGCTCTGTGTGCGGCGGACCAGCCGACACTGCACCCAGTCCGGCAGGAGGTCGAAGAGGAAGAAAGGCCCCGACACGGCGACGAACACGACTGTCATCCACGCGCTGTCGTCCACCATCTGGAAGGCGGCATGAAGGTACGCCACCCCCACCACACACAGTGCACACACAGCAGTGTACGCACACACCACAGGCAGCGCCGTCACCGCGTGGGGCACCTCGCTCAGCGGCACACCCGACGCCAGCAGCACTGCGGAGAAGGGGTGCGACGAGGGGGGGAGGCAGGGCACCCACAGGGGGGGCTCCTTGCCGAAGTGGGCACTCCTGGCGGCAGGGGGGACGTGCCTCACATCCAGGCCCCAGGAACGCAGGGTGGCACACAAGGTGTGTGAGGTCATCGGGACCCAAGGTTGTCGGGCGTACGCCGCCACCGCCTCCTCCATGCTGACTCCGAAGCCCAGGTCACGCCGTGTGCACAGCTGCAGCCGGTACAGCACCCAGGGTTCTGCCTTCTCTGCAACACAGGCCATCACTGCGGGACGGCGCAGCACACCGGAGTGGCGTGCCAAGGCGGGGAACCTGGGGCGGTCCGTGAACACCAGCAGCACGGAGCAGGCATTGGCGGGGCGTGCCTTCCGCAGCAGCGTGTGCAGCACATTGGAGGTGGCACCGAGGAGAATCCTGTCGTATGCCTCCTCATCGAACACGCCTTCAGAGTTGTGCAACATATCGGGGTACCGACCCTGGCTGCGCAGCAGCTCCGCTGTGCGCGCCTCATCGCCTTCACGCACTGCGACAAGCAGCTCGCTCTGTGCCTCCGAGGCAGACGCGGGGTGGATGGGTGCCGCCTCGGTACACACCTCCACAACAGACCCGCTCTCGAGGGTGAGGGTGTGCAGCGGCGTGTGTGCAGGGCCACGGAGACGCACGCCGCCCGACGTCAGGTGGACGCGCCACACGGTGCCGTCGCCCCTGCCCCCCGATGCTGCAGACAGCACCTCGTGCAGGGCCCGGCGCCGCAGATCCCCCAGGGAGGCGCTCTCCGCAACGCACACCACCGCGACGTCACCCGTGGGGAGGCGCAGCGACAGCGGCATCCCGTCGCCCGCATCCCCGTCTGCAGCTTCACTGCCACCCGCCCCCTCCTCCTCCTCGTCCTGCTCCTCCTCCTCCAACTCGTCTTCATCGCTGTCCTCACCGCAGCTCCCGCACCCCGCCTCGCTGCTGCTGGACGCGGCCTCCATCTCCAAGGCGTCTGCAGTGTTACGGGTGTGCACGTCCCACGGCGGCGGTATCACGCCATTGAAATCGAACAGAAACGGGATGTACACAAATGAGGAAACGCTCCAAAACCCCAACATGTCCGGGTTGCCGAGGGGGAGCCAGTAGGAGGTGAGCGGGGTGTGCGTGGGGGTGGCCCCGAAGTAGATTGCGGTCAGGACGGCGAAGGCGCCCGGTCCGAAGAGGAGGAAACATCCTTTCGCTAATGCGGGACCCTTGATGATCATCCACCACACTGGCCACGCGATGCAGTATATCGCAGCGGAGCTGATGGCAAAGCCCCACTCCCCTGTGGACAGGATGCGGTGTGCTGCAGCGACTGGGGAGGTTACCGTAGATAAGAACAGGAACAGCAACCACAAGCTCAGCAGCAGCAGGGACGCGAGTAGGGCGTCGTCATCAACGTTGTGTACGCACCACCCTGTTGTGGTGCTGAGGGCGAAGTAGGTGCGCACAGCGACCCACATGCAGGGTGATCGGATCGCCACATCCCAGCCCGGCGCCTCGATAACAGGGCGCACAGCGTAGAGAACCATCAGCAAGAAGCAGCAGGTCGAGGCGAGGGTGGAGGACGCAAACATGATGTCGCAGACATTGCGGGATGGTTTTTTAAAACACATGCTAATCAGACAGCAGGTGGAGACTGCAGCAGGGACAGGGAACACCAGCCCACCGACAATGCGCAACACGTCAGGCCCAGCGCGGGGATCGACGCTGGGACATTCAGGAGGCACGTCGGTCCCGTTGTGCCCAGGCAGCGACGCGGGGTCGGATCCCTCCTCGGTGACGGTGGCGTTCGCCTCCGTGCCGTTCCTCCAGGTGCAGCGCAGGGTCCTGTTGCCGTCGTGCCATGCGGGTGAGGCGCAGCTGGAGAGCCAGTCGCACATCTCGACAGGCTCCGCGTCTTGGTGGTTTGCGATGTAGTGGGGGGCTCCCGAGTTGAAGCTCACCGTGATGACAACAGGGAGGGTGACTGCCAGGAGGTGGGCGAGGGCGGCAGTGCCTTTCATCATGGTGTGGTGCCCCCTGGGTGGGATGCACACCGTTGGGGTACAATGCCAGGCGCTGTTCCACAGCTGGGTGGGTCAGGGGTCGGTGGGACCCCAAATCACCCACCCTGCTGGGGTCCCAGGGGTGTGTAGCGAGAGCCTGGCCACACAGAGCACACAAACACTTTTGAATGTGCATCTGTTGTGTGCACGCTGTACCAACAGTGGTACAGGCCAATCCCTTGTAACTAATCACCTCGTTCCAAAGTGCCAAACTGGGGCACGACGCAGTAGTCAGCAGTCGGCGTGCCTCATGACTAGACAGAACCGACTCGTCGCGACTAGTCAGCCGACCAGTCGACTACTCGGCGGGTTCCGCGCTCGAGTAGTTGCTGCCGACTGGCCGGATTATAAGAACATCACAGAAATGAAAATGCGCTGGACAGGACGGATGGGATACCCCACTGGCGGCTTGTCCCCCTCCGGTTCTGTTCAATGGCTCAAAACTCCTCGACTTCCTTGGATGGGCGATTGCCTTTTCCTAACACCACAACCAACCGACAAGTGCGGTCGGAGTTGGGGAGGGGGGGGGGCTGCGGGAAAGTACACCACGGCACGTACCAGAATCTTCAACCACCCCCCCCCCCCTGCGCGACACTCAATCATCCCCCCCTCCCCCCTCCCCTCCCCTCCCGTCACTCCCACACCCCCGCCTCCACCACACGAACTGGCACGCCTCTTCACTTCCCCCATCGTGCACGTGAGAGGGTGGTGCCAGCTCGACGTTCTCCCACGGGTTTGCTCCCATGTCGGCGGGGGGGGGGGGGGGGGTAGGGGGGGTCAAATGGGGGTCACCACGGACTAGTCG
>OY723314.1:0-272085 GCA_963210315.1 Rhynchopus euleeides | reverse complement strand
ATAGGCAATACCCCACGTCCTGTTGATATGGTGATCTGTCGGCATAACGGCGTTGAAAAAGCTCACCTATGGGCGCTCGGTGTGCCCATCCCCCACCCCCCACCCCACCCCACACCCCCCCCTGCGTGAATCAGAAATAATGGACGCAGGTGTGCATTGTTGCGGTGGAGATTGCATCGAAAGTGGGGGATGTGATGTCCACTGCTGCAACAAGATTCACGTGTGTGGCTTGTTCGATGCTGCCTTTGGAGTGGAGAGGGTGTGTGTCTGACGTTCTGGTGATCATTTTACGGGTTTTACACCGTCTCGAACAGCGTCCTCCCTCACCAGGGGGTCGTGCGTCAGAGACACGGCCAAAACATCGTTCAAAAAACGGGTTGTACGGCACCGCGCTTTTACCCGTTGTTTCCAGGAGTTTCTGAGGAGCCAAGAAATCCCAAGTGTTCGGGGGGGGGGGGGGATGCGTGAAAACGTATTTTCTGAACTCCAAAAAAAAACCAGCTGAAAAAAAACTCACACGGACCCCGCAGCGGAGCATGCACCCGTGGCATACACCACGGACTAGTCGCCCGGACGACTAGTCGGGACGACGGGTGAAATGACGACGGGTGAAACGACGGGTGGCACCCGTCGACTCGACGGGTGGACCCGTCGAGTCGACGGGTGAACCTGCTGAAACGACGGGTGTTCCAGCCATTTCCTGTTGATATGGGCCAATTTCCATTGAAAACTAGGGGAGTACCTTGCATGGCATCAGGTTATTTTTCACGCCGAGCTATCTTCCCTGCACAGACCCACCCCCCCCATTACTTTCCATTTACAATTCCTAGTTGGTGAAGGGGCTGCCCACCGGTGGACCACCAGGAGGGGGGTGAGCCATCCAGGTGGGCAGGGGGCCTGGGGGTGGGGCCTCAAGACAACTCCCCCACGACGTCACTCCGCTCTCGAGGACAAACAAAATCACCTACGTACCTGAACTGCCAAACACCCCCCCCCTCACTTACGGGTGCGCGGATCTCATGTGCTCTTCGCGCTTTACAGTGGTTTTAAAGAGCTCGAAACAAACACAGCAACGCTTTTGTGTCAGCACGCGCGAATGGTGACTGAGGTAGTGCTGGCTCAGTCCCTTCGATTTTGTCCGTTTGCCGCACTCCTGGCATGTGACAGTGCAGGTCTGACACGGCGCGTTGTTTTGTGGCCGATGTGCAGCATCATAATGCGCAAACAGTGCTTCTCTCGTGTGGACAACTTTGGAGCACACAATGCAGATATGTTGCTGCACAGGCACTGTACCGGATGGGGTTGGTTCTGGCACTTCTGGCACATCCTCGCTGTTGCCCCAGGATTTGGACTTGCAGATGCATGCGAGCAGCGTTGCCTTTGGAGTGGTGTTTTCCGGGTCGCCCAGAAATTGTTGGCCCCATCGCCCCCTTTTTGTGACGTGAGATCCAAGGCTGAGGGACTCGAGTCTCCGCTGCAGTGCTGCCGTTGCTCCCTTCCAACAAGCGTTCCTCGCGGTGACACAGCAGCAAAGCTTTATCGCGCCGAACTTCAGGAGGGTCGGGGTGCTCGGTTGGTCCAGCAGGCCGCACCCCTTGCCTTTGGTCCTCTGCATTTCGAAGAGCAGCAGGTCCCGTTCGGCGGTCTGCTGCGATGTCACCCTCAGGGCATGGCGTTTGGAGACGCCATTCCCCCTCTCCAGTTCCTCGTCACTCAGGGCGAGGGGGTGTGCATCTTCTGGATCAAACCAGTGGCTCATCGAATGGATATATGTAACACCACGCCCCTCGGATGTTCTCCCAGGTGACACCCACTCCAGGACAAACACAAGGATGTGCATTGCGATGAGCGAGAAGATGAACTGTTTCGCGCACTTTCCCTCCTGGTGGTACTTGATGGGGGATGTCGTTGTAGCGGAAATGCACAAGCATTTCCATTGCAATACAGAGTAGATGCTGCACCCCCTTCGTCTTGGTAATGGTGAGTAAGCGACTCAGAACATCTCTGGCCTGGTTTCCCGTCATGTTAGAACACGTTGAGCTGCCAAGGACAGCCTTCTGCACGGCAGGTCCATCAGGCAAGATCTCTGCGAGTATTGCGATGAACCCGTTTATGTCGGCAGGGGGGGTGACCCCTGCGTACAGGCTCTCAAACCCAGCTTCATGAAGTTCCTGGATGCTAGCCCTGTGGCAGGCGTGGAGCTGTTTCAACCAGTCATTTCGTGGTGTGGTACAAAACGCGCTCCTGTGCGAAGATGACCCCATCTTACTAAATGCCGACCACAGCTCAAGATGGTCCCCTGCTACCCTAAGCAGGCGAGCCGAAACATCACGTTCGCCTTTTCGAAAACCCCTCTCTGCACTCTTGCGATTTGCTTCAGGAAGTTGAACGTGAACCACGTTCTGTACTCATCCTTCTGCTTATCGGCAACTGTCACCAACCGTGTTGCGAAGGCACCGTCGAAAATGCCTACGGCCAGCCTGCTCTGCTGGGTCTTCTGTGCCTGTTTCTTCTCCGCCTCGTACAGCTTCACCATAGCTGCAGTGCCGCGGGGCAGGCGTCGGCCATCTCCTTGAGCCCTGTCGGGTGGTCCTTCCCGTTGCTCTTCCGGAGGCCCAACCCGACAAACTCGATGTCTGACCCGCTATTGACACGGGCAGCGTACATCGTGCGACCATCCTTCGCGGTCGACTTGCTGATCACCCCACCCCCCACCTTCTCATACTTTTTGTACAGGGCAAGACTGATGATGGGATCAGTCGACTTGATTATCCGCCAGCTTGCCGAGAAGCTGCTTCAGGGCCATGTGGCTCAACCCATCAGCATCACGCTCGACAACATACGTGTTGATCCAAGCACGTACAAACACCGTCATGTCCACAGCGCTGGCGAGGGCCTGCGCTGCAGTACGCTTTGCCGCTGGCATTGATTGGTGTGGCTCGTCTGGGTGGCCTGGGTGGTGATGATGGTATCTTGGGGTATCTTGGCCTGGGTGGTGATGAGGGTACGGTATCTTGGAGACTGCCTTGTGGGTTGTGCAAGGGTTGGCTGGGGCGAAAATTTGCCTGGCAGAAAAGTGATCACCTTCATGAAGTAGGTTGCTCTGTCAAACTGACACAGTTTGTCAGAGTCAAGATCCCTCGAACAATGAAAATCCACGAGAACAGCCGTCGCACATGCACTTGAGGCCCCATCACCAACTAGGAATTGTAAATGGAAAGTAATCGGGGGTGGGTCTGTGCAGGGAAGATAGTTCGGCGTGAAAAATAACCTGATGCCATGCAAGGTACTCCCCTAGTTTTCAATGGAAATTGGCCCATATCAACAGGAAATGGCTGGAACACCCGTCGTTTCAGCAGGTTCACCCGTCGTGCCGACGGGTGCCACCCGTCGAGTCGACGGGTGGACCCGTCGAGTCGACGGGTGCCGCCTGTCGAGTTTTCACCCGTCGTCCCGACTAGTCGACCCCACCCGTCACTGCCCGACTAGTCCGTGGTGGTGACAAACACGATTTTTCAAAAAACCGGCGCAGAGGCCCCAAAGCCCCCGTAAACCCTCCAAACCCCCCCAGATCGGTCCGGAAACCCATCGAACCCCACTTTTCCACCATTCCGGGCACCTCAGGTGCCCGAATTGGGGTACCTAAATTTTGTGCCACCGTTTGGTACCGTACAGTGCCACTGTGTGGGAGGTTGGAAAAGAAAATGCCCCAACACACCACATCTGAGGGTTGCAATGCATGTTGCTTGCCAACCACGTCATCCGGTGGGTGTCAGGCGCTATGTAGGTGGCATTAGCCAGGTCTTCGATGTGTTCTGGCTTGTATATATACCTCCCTGCCTGCGGCACAGGCACTGCCTTTGTCCCCCACACCAGCCACAGAGAGCGTATTGTACTCGGTCCACGGTTGCTGATTCATTGTGATGCGTTGTATCCTCGAGTGAACGTCACACACTAGTGGCACCACCACCCGCCATCCGAGAGCTGTATTGACTTTGCGCGCTTCCGTTGTATTCACCTCGCCACGCATATTGCATCGTTCAGTACCAGTGCTCTTGGGCCAGGCAAAGTAGACCGCAGCAACTACCAATTCTGGCACAATGGGTACCACGACAGCGCACTTCATGTGTTCCCGGAATGTACAGCTCGTGTTGCAACAGTCGTTGTCAACACATCCCGGTTGTGGAGCACTGCTGCACAGGAATCACACGACCATCTGGACTGTTCCGTACCTACAGGCAGCCTCCCGGTGCATGGTGGCAGGGAGGTATATATACAAGCCAGAAAACATCGAAGACCTGGCTAATGCCACCTACATAGCGCCTGACACCCACCGGATGACGTGGTTGGCAAGCAACATGCATTGCAACCCTCAGATGTGGTGTGTTGGGGCATTTTCTTTTCCAACCTCCCACACAGTGGCACTGTACGGTACCAAACGGTGGCACAAAATTTAGGTACCCCAATTCGGGCACCTGAGGTGCCCGGAATGGTGGAAAAGTGGGGTTCGATGGGTTTCCGGACCGATCTGGGGGGGTTTGGAGGGTTTACGGGGGCTTTGGGGCCTCTGCGCCGGTTTTTTGAAAAATCGTGTTTGTCCACGTAAAAGGGTGGCATTTGACCCCCCCTAGGGGGGGGGGGGTGTTGGGCGAGTTTTGCAGCCTGTGGCACCACGCGGCGACAGCGCGCCGCACATTCGGGTCTGCTGCTGGCTATCTCGGGCCAGATGATGGGTGTCGTGGGAACACAACACCCACACCCTGCCAACAGGGTCAGGGGCGGGGGGTGGAGGAAAGCATCGAACGGCGGTTGGGTGCCCCTTCCTAGAGGTGTAGCAGACGTAAACAGGAGTGCTGCAGGTCTGCCGGCACACTTGCATCCCTCTTGTATCAAGCTCTGCTGAAAGGGGGTGGGGGAATTCTGCTGCGGGAGGTTGGCGCGAATCTCCAGCCTCGCGCCGGAGAGAAGTCGGAGATGTGAAAGCAGCAAACACGGGCATTGCTCCTGCTTGTTGAACTGCCAATATGCTCCCCCTGTTGCCTTCAGCAGGGGGGCGGTGCAAACGGGAATGGTGGGCCAAACAACGTTGCGGGGGGGGGGGGGGGGGGTAGGGGGGGTCATAAGCCCGTACAAAACCAAAATTTTCGACATACCATCAGAGCCGCCCTAATACCTGATCTGACCCGAAAATCCGACCCATACCCCCCCGGAAACTGTCTGGGGCCCACTTGTGACACCTGATACGCACTTTTGTGATGATTTTTTGGGGTCCTAAAAAATGTACCTCAGTTTCGTACCTTGCCTTTGTACCTGAACCACTCCCGACCGCATTATTTCGTTCTTTGCAAGGGAAGGGTGTCACTACGCTCACTCAGCACGCCGAGCAACACATGCCGCGTGCCCAGGGCCTCGCAGAGGTGTCAGATGCTGCTGCAGAGGAGTACCTTGCTCGAAAGACGCTCGCCAAACGGGAGATGTGCGGGGTCTCGGCAGAGAGCGTTGTGGCAGACCTGCGTAAAAAGAAAACGGCACACGACATCGGTGAGGCGACATTATTTCGGGCGCTCCGTCGGGCTGGGTACATAGGAGAGCGAGTGGGACGTGGTGACGACAGATATATGCAGTGGTGCATCAACTGCACGCACGTGCGGGAAAAGCGGCGTTCCTTGCTAGCCAAGAAAGATGTCACCTGCACTCCTACTCCTCCCACTCCTCCTGCTCCTACCCCCACACCAACTGATGTGGGCAGTGAGAGTGATGGCAGCTCCAGAGCAGCAGATGATCTAGGAAGCAATGAGCGGGTCAGCCGGGCAGACTACCTCAGTCTGTACCGGAAGTACGAAGCGTTGCGGGCCCGCCACCACCGCCTCCAGGAGAGGACCCGAGGGTTGAGAGTAGGGTTGTACAACGCCAGGGGAGGGTATTCCCCTGGCGTTGAGACATCCCTGGCGACCTTGCGGTCGCACTGTGTGGGGGCTGAGTCGGCAGGCAGATGCCGATCCAATGACCTTGTTGAGTCCCCACATGGTACACTCTCATACGTGTTGTCGAGACTGCGTGGTGTGCATATCCTGCGGGGCGCAAATTACACAGCACAATCATAACCACTTCGGCTCTCAGGGCGTACAATATCCCAATCGTGCCTTCACAGGCTAAGATCGACGAAGCAAAAGCATCTACAACGCTGCCTACTAATGCCGATGCAGCCTCCCAGGCGTACGAAGTACTCACAATGACCCATATGCGATCGAAGTACTACACCCAGAAGGTGGCTGAACTCATTCTGCTGACGCAACAACACAACATTCCCACTAATCAGGTCAAGAAAGACCTTGCCGAGGCACTGGGAAAGGCAACATGCGTGCCACCTGAGCCAGAACCACCGCAGAAAAGGCAAAGAACGAAATAATGCGGTCGGGAGTGGTTCAGGTACAAAGGCAAGGTACGAAACTGAGGTACATTTTTTAGGACCCCAAAAAATCATCACAAAAGTGCGTATCAGGTGTCACAAGTGGGCCCCAGACAGTTTCCGGGGGGGTATGGGTCGGATTTTCGGGTCAGATCAGGTATTAGGGCGGTTCTGATGGTATGTTGAAAATTTTGGTTTTCGTACGTTTTTAGGGGGGCTTATGACCCCCCCTAGGCATACAGTGCAAACGATAATTATTATCGCATACGATAATTATTATCGTACTCCCATTATCGTATATTATCGTATACGATAATATACGATAATGGTGCGATAATTTTTTTGAGATTTTCGGAAAACCAGAAATCAGCCCAGAACACATTGAAAAAGTGGTAAAAGTGGAGCCGGAAGCTGCCATTTTTGCTTCTTTGAATTATTGGTGACGGGGGGCTTCACTCAGAAGTGTAGAATGTCCCTCACAAATGGGTGGCAGACACAACACACATAGTGCCATGACATGCGCAGCACTATGTCTGTCTGGGGCATCCTGTCAATGAAGCTGGCACCGTTGGAAGAAGTTTCAGGCACAGGGGGGCGGAGAGGTTACAGGATACTGCCACGCACATCCGTGACACTCATTTGCGTGTGCGCTCTCGACCCGTGTGTCTATCGCTATGTTGTGACTGCATCGCCATCACCCTCCACAGGAAACACCAGGGATCAAAAAATGTCTCGTCGTCGTAGGATAAAAGACGACACAACAACGGAGGATGACGCAGAGGAAGATGATGACGGCGATGACGAGGAAGAGGGCAGTGATGAGGACGAGCCGGACCAGAAACGCCGTCGCGTCACGGGGGGGAAGGACAAGAAGCCCTCAGCGAAAAAGGCGGCCGTGAAAAAGCCACCCCCAAAGAAGCCAGCAGCGAAGAAGCCAGCCCCCAAGAAGACAGCACCAAAGCCCGCGGGAAAATCGGAGAGCGCGCAGAAACGCCTGGACACGATAAAACTCAGAAAAACGGTGGAGGAAGCCGCAGACGAGGCTGCTGCCAAGAAGAGGATCTCCTTGGTAACAGCCAGGCAGCGGCTGCAGCAACTGGCGAGGTACGACGCCACAGTTGCTGCGGCCTACACGATCAAGTCGGTGGAGGACCTCCCGTTCGAAACTCGCACCATGCTGCTTGATGCAAACCCCCCCCGGACATTATCGGACGAAGTCCTGTGGTGCAACCTCTGTAGCATCGTCGTAAAGCATGCTGAATCGACAGTGGCAAAGAAACACGTGACCGACACGAAGGCGCACCAGACCACATCGAAGGAAGCGCCAGTGCAGGCGGCCCCCTGTGTTTCAACCACGAAGAGCGATCCCACGACCACCGCATCATTTCAAAAGGCATGGGCACTTGCCCTTGTGATTGCGGGGATCACGCCTCACCAGGCGTCTATCCTTGCGCTGCCGATGACCACCCCTCTGCCGAAGCCCCGGACGCTGCTGGGCAAGGCCCCGCTGTTCGTCGCGGAGATCCAGAAGAAGATCCGCGACTGCATCACCGGCCGGCCGGTGGCGTTGGGCGTTGATGGAACAGGCCTGCGGCATCTTGGCTTTGCCATCATGTCGGTCGTCGCCTACGTGGGAGGCAGGGGAGTGCTCCTCCTGTCGAAAGTGCGTGGTGACGGCGAGGTGCACAACGCAGAGGACGTCGGGGATGTGCTTGACGAGGTGCGGGAACTGTACGGCATTACCCGCAGTACAGTTGTCGCTGACTTCGGGTCGGTGAACGTCAAGGCGTTTGGCGACAAGAAGGAGGAGGGCATCTACTGCCTGGGCCACCACCTCAACGCAGCGTTGAAGCGAGCAGTGCGCCAGTCATACCCCCGGGCGTATGCCTTCTGCACGCTGGTGTCGCAGTTCTTCGGGTGCAAGTCGCGCCGGCACCGTTGGAAGAAGTTTCAGGCACAGGGGGCGGAGAGGATGCATGATGCTGCAACGAACATCCGTGACACTCATTTGCGTGTGCGCACCGCTCTCGACCGCGGAGCGGTGCGTGCGCTCCGCAAGCTTCTCCCATCCGTGAACGTCACAGATACCGATGCGGTGGTGCTGGAGCGGGCTGCCGCCTTTGTGGCGGAAACAGACGACACCCACGCCGCCAATGTGGAGGTGTCCAGCCCTCAGCAACCCGCCTCTACTTCGGACACTCGATGGGCAGCGATGTTCGACCTGACAGTCCACCTGCAGACCCGGTGTGCGATGCTGCTGCAGTTCGTCAGCGTGGAGATGGCGAGGAAGAAGAAGCCACTCACTCTCAGGCAGCTCTCTGAGCACATCCAGAAGGGAACATGGGAAGAGCACGTCAGCGAGACGGTGGCTGTGGCTGAGATGGTGGAGCCGGTGCTGTGGCTCGTGCGATGGGTGCAGAACCCGGAAGCCCGTCTGGGGCACATCAAAGTGCGGACTATCACGGAGGAGTACCAGAAGGTGGTGACGAACACCAGTTATCCTGCTCCTATCCGCACCTTGCTGAAGGATGCCTGGGAGTCTTGGCCGTCGAAGGCGAGGTTCGAGATGGCGCTCATCTTCGACCCGGAAACCGTGCTGATGGCTGACTTCGACGACTTCCCCGACATCACAAACCAGCTGGTGTGGGCCGTGGATTTCCATGCCCTTGCTGACGACGAGTGCTGGGCGGAGTTCACACAGTACCTCAATGCCCCTGCCGAATCCCTGCAGACCGACACCCCGATTGCGTTCTGGCTGGAGAAGGGGAGGAAGCTGTTCCCCATCCTGGCGCCACATGTGGTGGCTTGGCTCCGCACGCCTGTGTCGGTCACACAGGTCGACAGTGTGTTTTCGACGGCAGAGTCCCGCAAGTCCAAGCGGGGGTCGAACATCTCGACGAAGACCTACGCGGATCGTCTGTTCTTGCAGCGGAACGGCGACCTCCTCGGCTACTTCGACAAGAGCAACCGGTTCGCAGAAGCCCTCGAAAGGGACTATGTCTCTGATGATTCCTCTGAGGAGGACGAATCCGAGACTGAGATGGATATCATTTAGAAGGGGGGATGGGGGGGGGGGCGGCGTGCCAGGTCGTCTGTCCGTGATGTGGTTCCTGTGCTGTTCGGTGGGCGGGTGGGGGGGGGGGATGACGAATTCTGTCTCGATGTCTGATGACATCGAGGGTGTTGAAGGGACTGGGGGGGGGGGGGGGGCGATGAATCCTGATGACGGACGAGTATGTGAAGGAATCTGACGAGGGCAGTGGTGTTCAAGAATAGTGCAACCCAGTAAGTATCGCATACGATAATCCCATTATCGTATACGACCGGATACGATAATTATTATCGTATGCGATAACATACGATAATGGGATTATCGTATGCGATAATATACGATAATAATTATCGTATCCGTTCGTATACGATAATGGGATTATCGCATCATACGATAATGGATTATCGTATGCGATAATTTTCCGAAAATTATCGTATCTGGTATATGTGCGATAATAATTATCGTTTGCACTGTATGCCTAGGGGGGGGGGGGGGTTTGATCGTCGAGAGTGAATGGAAAAGTAAGTCTCCCAGCACCTTCTTCCAATGTTAGTCCTTTTTGTAGTCACTACACCAGATATGTTGTACAAGGCAGATCAACGCACGATGGGAGGGTGTGTAGCAGTTGTCTGTGGCTTGGTGGTTGGACCGCCACACAGACATCACTAAAACACGACCAGGTGTCTGTATGTAATACGTAGTCTCCTTGACACCATCCACTTTGTGCTCCTGTATCGTTGTGTTTTGTACGAATAAATGGCGGAGGGAACACGCCACGTTGCGGGGGGGGGGGGGGGGGATGAGAGGGGGGGGAAGCGGTTTTCACTCAGAAAAATCAGAAAAATGAGACAAAAAATGAACGCCCCCTCCTCACACAAACTGGCTGCAAAGCGCCACAGCTTTTGACACAACAGCGGCACACAAGAGCAGAGGCGCTGCCGCGAAGCCACCCCCTCCCCTGCGAACATTTTTTGCAAGTTTGAATATCGAGAGACCGAGTGGTCTTTCCCTGATGGTTATTCCCCGCCAATCTCCGTCAGTTTTCAGCTAATTCAACGGAGAGGAACGTCACCGAAAGTACCCTTGACGACCCACTCTGTAGCGAACAACCCCACTGCCAACACACTCAACACACCGCTTGCCCCCTCCCCCTCTGACCTCTCTCCCCAAGGCATAGCTTCCGAGAAGAGGGGGTCGGGGGTCGGAGCTTAGGTGGTCGGGGTGTTGCCCCCAGCTACCCTGCATCAATGATGGGGCGCGGTGCCAGATGCTGGGGAAGAAGTGGCGCTGTGCTTCGACCCGTATCGCGGCAGCAGCGCGTTGAGCGCGGCGGTTGCTTCGGCCGTCTCGTCGACATGATCTCGTGGCTCGGAGTGGGTGCCTTCGGCACCCAGCAGCCCCTCCAGCACCAGAACAAAGTCTGCAGGCAGACTCCATAAGATCTCAGACACGACAGGCCAACGGAACACTGCAGGCGCTGGTGACCAAGAGCCAGCAGAGCGTGAGGACCTGCTCTCCCAGCTATGCATGCTGCCGTGGAGCTGCACCGACAGCGCGCCTGCCACTACCGTCACCCCGCCATCAGTGCCGTCAAGCCTGCTTGCAAATGCCCTGAGGACGGCAAGCGAGACGAGGTGCTGCAGGTTGGGGTCGCCGTTCACCCCTGCCGCCAGCAGCGCGTTCAGCTGCGTGTAGGGGACCCCGTGGGGGTCGCGTGTGACCCATAGGCGCAGCGCCTGCATGGCGCGTGTCAGCTGTGCCTTGGTGGCGGAGGAGGTGCTGTCCGCATCCGGCTTCGCTTGTGACGGGCGGTGCAGGGTGCGCACGTTGCGTAGGCTGTCGAACAGGCGCCCCGACAGCTGGTCCGGCAGGATCTGGTAGCACGCCACCTCGCCGGGCACGCCTTTGAAGAGGTGCGACCCGAGGAATCGCACGTCCGGCACGCACTGCAGCAGGTCCAGGTGCGGCTCCACCGCACGGTACAGCTCCTCTGTCACGATGACCTGCCCGCCGTCGCCGGAGTCGCTGACACGCGACGCGAGGCTGCATGTGATCCCGTCGTAGTCGTACCCGCCAGCAGGCGTCTCCACGATGTTGGCAGGCCCGCAGTGCGCACCGGCGCGGACACGCAGCCCCTTGAACAGGTCCTCCCTGCGGCATGCGGGATGCATGTGCAGCACGGAGGGCCACTCGGCCCGCATCAGCTGCAGTTGCAGCTGCAGCATGAAGGCCACAGCGTCCACAGGGGAGATAAACGCAACCATGAAGGCGTCTCCGATCGTCTTCACCTCGTAGCCGCAGTGCGCCTCGATCAGCTCCCGACAGATGCGGTGGTGCTGCTGCAGAGCTTCCGTCATCTCCGCGTGGTGTGCGACCCACAGGTCTGTGCTGCGTTTGATGTCAGTGAACACGACGGCGATGTCTGCGAATGCGTCGCGGGGGGCATGCCGCAACGCATGCGCATGCAGCTTGGCACGACGCGACACCGCCCTGTGTGCAGCGGCCAGCGCCAGGGCGACGGGCACGGCGGCCGCAACACCTGCACCTATGATAATGCCCGCTATCAGCGGCACGTCCAGACTCTCTGACACCTTCTCGATGCACACATTGCCACTCCGGTCAGGCCGCCAGAACCCCGCACCGCACGGCACACAGTCCTGCCAGTACGCATCGTGCTTCTCGTTCTCGCTGCAGTCCGCAAGCGACTGGTTCCGCATCGACAGCGCCACCCCGTCAAAGTCGTTGACGATCCTCCCGTCGATGTAGGGTGCATACGTCGGGCGCCTCCTTAGGTGTGCCTGTGCGGCCTGCAGCATCGTCGTCACAAGGCACCGACCGGGCCAGCCTGCGAGCATGCTATAGCCCGAGCCACCCCCCAGCAGGTAGCTAGACGTCGCCAGGGAGTAGACACGCCTCTTCTCGAGCGGTGCGAAGGTGCCGTCTGGCTGCATCACGTCCACCGACACCACCCTGCTGCCGACAGGCAGCAGGGTGTTCATCGTGAAGCGGAATCCGCTGATCTGTGGGAAGCGGCCTGAGGCCGCCGTCGTCCCGTTCGGAGAGACCCTGCCGATGCCGGTGTTGAGCATGTCCAGCAGCATGGTGGCAGACACGTTCACCTGGCACACGGCATTCGCAAAAGGGTACGCAGCCCACAGCGCGAGACCCCTGAGGGGCCCCACAGGCCATCCGTTCCCAGCGCGCACAGAGCCAGCGTTGAACAGAGCAAGCTCGGCCCTGGCCTGCTCCCTCATGGCGTCGGCAGTCAGCACGCCTATCTCACACTCCTCGTAGTTGCAGAAGTAGCCACCCCGTGAATCCGCGGCTCGGGACATGGGTGCGGTCAGGTTGACGACGACGACGTTGTTGGCAGTGCTCCTGTCCATCTCCCCCTGGATCCACTGCTTCGCTGCAAGGTAGGCGGGGTTGCTGTAGAAGGGCTCGTGCCTCTCATGCAAGGAGATGACCCGCAGGGAGTACCGCCACATGCTGCCGTCCTGCACCATGTCCAGCACCAGCAGGTCGTTGCGCGCCACATAAAAAGGAGCGACCAGCACGGTGGTGCCGTTGCGGACGTAGGACGGGGTGATTTCGGCCAGCACATCCGTCACAACGATGTCGATGCCACATGTGGTGAGGACAGCCAAGTCGTCCTTCGAGGCACGCCTCCCCGTGCGCAGCGCGACTATCTGGTCGACCCCCTGTTGCCGCAGCCGCCTGACCAGCACGGGGAGGATGGCCGCATGCGGGAAGGAGCTGAAGGTCCTCTCTGCGTCGCTGCTGGTCCACAGCACCAGGATCCCGATCTTGACGCCGTCAACCACCTTGACGTGCGACCTGTCCAGCAGCCCCGCAAGGTAGGGGTACCTCTCGTCCACCAGGAAGTCCGACACGACCCAGGGGTACGGTGACCGCGCTGTGAAGCTCTCAAGTTCTAGGCCCGTCTTGCCTGACACGTAGAGATACTCGTTGCGCATGGTGACGAAGTCGATGTCGAGGTGCCGCCACACTGCGAAGTTCAGCTCGAGCTCGTCAGGGTGTGCGAGCACTGTCCGTGACCTGTAGTCGGATGTCGTGAACTTCACAGTCCCACGCGCGCCAGAGGTGAGATTCGTCATCCACGCCTTGAAAGAGGGGTACCCCGCCCGGTTGCAAGGCCACTTCCCAGTGTCTGTCACAACGCTACACGGAACAAGCGGGTTGTATACATTGGCGAACGGTGCAACAGGGGGGGATGTGCCCAGAGACCCAATGAGACGGATTGGCGCCTTCGCGGCTTGGAGGGGGTTCGGAAGGCACAGCAGTATCTGTAGCAGTGCGATGCTGCATTGTGTCGGGCCAGGCATCTGTAGGCGAGGGCGGGGGGCTGGTGAGGGAGCAGAAAATTCGTGACTTCGGTCACTTTTGGCAGGAAACCCCCCCCCCTCCCTCCCTTACGTTGCACATGTGGAGCGTATGGGTTTTCATACGTGATTCTGTCAATTTAATTATGGTGCAATCGACCCCCTGATATTTCGTGCCCTGTTCGTGGCCAAAAAGCCGTTTGGGCCCCGTTTTTTCCGGCCCCCCCTTTCCCCGTTCCAGGGGCTCGTTGCCACACAGTGGCACAGAACACACCCCAGAACACTCAATGCCGGGCTGGATATGGACAACTACTCTCTAGATTACCTTGAACTTGCCCGTCGGTGGACCACCAGGAGGCAGTACTCTTGAGAGCACTTCCCTCCTTCCACTGTGCCCCATGCGGCGCTCGTTGCTCTGGCTCCTGGTCGCCGGCCTCAGGTCGTGGAGCAGCGCCTCTAGCTCCTTCCGCGACCACGGGCTCGGCAGCTCGGTGCACTGCACCACGCCGCTCTCCCGCAGGAACGGGATCACCTCCTTGTCGACCTCCCTAACCTCTGACGCCCAGGGGTCGTTCCGCCCCAGCAACCGGTAGACCGGAGCTGGAGGTATCCCTCCTCCGTGAGGGTCGTCTGCACAAGCTGTGCTGTCATGCCCACGGGCAGATCATTCATGTATCACACAGCGCTGCGCGCCGGTGATCCCGGAAACCTCGACCACTAGGTTGCTCTGCCCACCTATTTTGCTCTCATATTGGGTCCCTCCCCTCCTGGTGGTCCAACACCAAAGGGAAACCCTCACCGAGACGCCACTCCTGCAACGTCCTCCAGCCGACCTAAACAGGCCAGAACGGGCCTATACATGCTCAAAATTCACGCGAAATTCGGGTGAATTAAAAACAGGCATGTAGCTTGGGGGGTCCAGCTGGTCTCGAGACCAGCAGTTGCCTATGTTGCTGGTCTGGGGGGGGGAAAAAAGTATAAATCCGGGAACCCGGCAGGGGTCTCGGCTCGACACCCCCCTCCAGAGCCCAGGGTGTCGAGATTTTATTTCCTCCCAAAACCGCCTTTATTTGCATTTTTGAGCTCCGTGCGGATCGTAGTGGGGTCATTTTTTTCCCACAGTGCTTATTGCAGCCCATCAAGTGTGTATGTGTTTCAGGGCCAGAGAGCCTAGAGCCCACGACGGTTACTTCCACAAAGTTCCCATGTTGCGGTCGTGAGCAGGCCGACACACCTGTGGGGGCAACCTCTCTCTGAGCTTGGAAAAACGATGATGTGAGCGTTGTAGTCAGATCATCGTGCAGTGTTTTCAAGCAGCTTCTCCATCGGCTTGTGGATCCATCATCAAGAATTGACCCTACAACGCGAAACAGTGCGATTGATGCGAAGCGGACCTCCAGCTAACGCACCACCACCATGATCAGCGGTTTGCCAATTTCTTGGTGGTGCTTCTTCCCCGCTTTTGTGACAAGGTGTCGTTGCTGATGATGTTGAACAGTGCTGTCCATCCCTTGTAGTGCAACCTGTGAGAGATCTCCATCAAGGAGCGTCAGCCGAGCGAGTCACTGTCACCAGGTCACTGAGGGAAATGAGGGATATTGCCTGGAGCTGGCGTGAATAGCAACTGCTGGGAGGGGCATGTGATGGGTCCCTCCTGGTCCCAGCTCGACCCTCCGGGCCCAGATCCACCATTCCTGAAAAAACCCGTGTTAGTTGCATGTTTGAGCACAACGCTTCCCGGGATCATAATTTTTTTCCATCAGTCTTGGTGCCCCTGATTTACCCCTTTTTCACTACGCACAAACTACGCAATCTGGGGGGGGGGGTCTCGCTTTTTGGTCCCCCCCCCAGTTTTTTTTGGTCCCCCTTTCTGTGTGGCTACTGAGACAGGACTGGAGGCACTGCGCTGACCGAGCAAAAAATTATTGCCAGAACTCACTATACACCGTACGAAAGAACGCACGACATGTGGGGCGGGACTCCAGAAACACCTGGGCAAGGTTGCCCCATGCCCAGAAACACCTGAGAAGGAAGTGAGTTCCAGGAGCCGCGTAGAACACCCTCGAGATTGTGAATGATGATACGATCACAGCCTTCAGGGCGCTGCGAGGTGCCACCCTGAAGGTGGCCCTTGACATCAAGGAGAGCGTCGGCCGAGGGGTCGACGAAAAGCTGAAGAAGGCGCTACTGGCACTGGATCCCGCGGGGTATACGGAGGTCACCGCCACACAGGCAACCTCCGCTGACAACGTCCAGGAGACGTTATCCGAGGGGATCACAACGGCACTAGAGATCTGTGTCACGGGATCCAGGCGCCCACTCTCCCTCGACGGTCTGGGGATTGTTGTTGGGTATGGTGTCGTTTCCTGCAGCTGCAAAAAAGCGTAGCAACTGTGCTTCCTTCTTCCTTAATGATGCGTTGACGCTTCCACCCGGAGGAGCTGAAGCAGGCACCGCTTAATGATGCGTTGATGCTTCCACCCGACGAGCTGAAGCAGGCACCGCGCCAAAGGGCACCCCCAAAGAGACCTGCAAAGACTGCGTCGAAACCCGCACCGAAGGCTGCCAGCGCTGCAGCACCTGAAGAACCTGCAGCACCTGAAGCGCCTGCACCCTCACTGACCCCGGAACAGCAAGAACTCCTTGAGTTTGGGGTCCCGGCATAGAGACAGAGAATGGCTGAGTAAATCAAAAAATGAGACCCCCCCCCCCCCTTTTCACTACGCACAAACTACGCAATATGGGGTCGTCAGGGGCACCAGAGTCAGTGCCACCTGATTTTGCCCTGAGTTTGGCGGTGTTGGGCGGTGTTGGGCGGAGTTTGGTGGAGTTGGGCGGTGTTGGGCGGAGTTGTACGGAGTTAGGCGGTGGGAGACCCTTTAAATTGGAGTATCCCTATGGGGGGGTAGCTTTCTGGTCCAAGGAAACCTGGTGCGGAAGGAGCTCCCTACCCCTTGAGTCACCCACCAGCACACATTGTCAGCGAGGATGACGAGCATGGCGTTGTAAGCCTGCATAAACATCGCTCTCCTTCAACCTGACTTCACATGTCCTTCAGCATGTCCTGAGTAGGCACTGCCTGCCGTCAGCTCCGGGCATCACCTCACCCCTCACCCCCAGTGCTGCTCAACCACGTGTCCATCAGGAGCCACGTCGCTGCGTGGTGCACTCCAGAGGGATGCCTCTGCACCACCTCATGCCGACACACCAAACGTCCTCCCTTCGAGGCGAGGGCACCGGGAGGGGAAGCCCGGGTCGGCGCCCCCCCCAAGGCCTGAGGTCCTGCCTGATAATTGACGGTCCCGGGTTCAAAACCCGCTCAGGTGCTGCGTGTCCTCGACACCGTGACTGCGGCAGTCGACATCCCAGACGGGTCGCCCCTCCTCTGTGCAAAGTACACCCGGGCGAGGCTCCCCTCGGGGGAACGCCGTCGGGAGATGTGCTGGAGCCACCGCGCTCGATTCTGGGTTGTCCGCCATGTGCTGTCATGGAGCCTGCGTGGGCGTGAAAACCGTAGGTGGTGGTTCGATTCCCAGAACTTGGGTAGGATATCCTATGGGATAACCTCCACGGGATGTTGCTTCTCGCGTTGGATATCCTACACCAAAGTGGAACCCTGCAGAAGACACGAGAGTAACAGAGAGGGACATCCCACGGATATCCCGCTCTGTTACCTCTCTGTTCCCTCGAGTACCCCGAGAGAACGTCATCCCCCTTCGGCCTGGGCTTGTGCCACTGGCTGGGCTGCTTCTTGTACAGGTCGATGGAGTGAACGCGCTGGGTTATTGCGCCAGGTACTAGCTTCGGCAAACTGCAGCATAGTGGGTGGCTCTCCAGTTGTGCTGGGAAGATGGTGGAGGGTCACCAATATTGTGAGGCGGCTCATTTTTCAGTACTTCTGAGCGAAACTCCCTCAGTACAACACCTCCCCCCCCCCCCCCATCTGCAAAGGCAAAACGGGTAGTGTCCGCCACTTTGGAGCTAATTTTGACCCGAGTTTGGCGGAGTTGGGCGGCGTTGGGCGGTGGTGTGGCGGCGTTCGGCGGAACCCGTTTTGGGCCAAATCAGGTGGCAGTGACAAGAAAAAATGCTACCAAATGGCCATGGGAATACAGGTGTCGAATTCGACACCTGAAAAATCGGGAAAAAAAAGCCAGGTGTCGAAAAAAAAGCAGGTTTTCGACACCCCCGAGACCCCTGCCGGGAAACCCCAGAATTTTTTTTGGTGGGGGGGTTTTCCCTCACACCAGGCCGAAGATGTACCCTGCAGCAGGCCCGAACCACGAGGATTTCGCCTCCCGATGACTGCTTCCTGCGCAGGACTGGGTTCCGACCTGATGTCGGAGAGATCCACACCGTGTTCAGCGCGGAAGGAACAGATGTTCACTACCGTGGCCTCCGCGGCTGGGGGGCTCCGCCCCCCAGACCCCTGTGGCTTGTGCTTGTCAATATGCGACTGTGGGGTTGTTCGCTACCGTCAAGTTTTCGTCAAAGTTCGGCGATTTCTTCCTATGCATACATAGGTAATGCGCTAACACACCGTTTCGGCACCGTAGCGAAGACCCACTGTGGCGCTGTCTACTCCGTGCCTCCGGACGCGCTCCGGAGAACCCGGTGTTCGGTCAGGACAAGAGTTTGGGCGAAGCGCCGGAAAATACCCCAGACCAGCAGAACCAGGGTTTTTTCTGTTGCAATTGACCCCCCCAGGTTTTGGCGGGAAGTATTAGCCCCCCCCGGGGGCATAGCTTCCGATAAGCGGGGGTCGGGGGTCGCAGGGGTCGGGGGTCGGGAGGGGGGGTCGGAGGGGGTCGCCTTCCTATTTCCTAAGGAATGTGGCCTGGATGGGGACCACCAATAAGGGGTGTGAATAGGCACCCCATGTCAAAAATGACCCCACTGCGATCCGCACAAACTCCAAATATTTGAAAAAGAACGGGTTTTTGAAAAACCCGAGGAGGGGGTCGGGAGGGTCCCGCTGGGTGGGTGGTGGGGGTGGCCTGGTGTGCCTCCCGGTCACGTCCTCCCATGACAGTACCTGGACCAGACCCATGTTTCGTCGTTGAAGCTTGGTCCCAAGACCCACGAAATGACCCCACTACGATCCGCACAAACTCCAAATAGTCCAAAGAACGGGGTTTTGAAAACCCCGTGTGGGGGGTCGGGAGGGGGGGACCACCCCATATTCCAACCCCTAGTCTCCGACCCCATCTACGACCCCCGAGAAAAAACGCGAAAATTCCGACCCGAGTTTGACCACAGTTTCAGACCCCCCATCTTCCGGATCCTGACCCCCGCAAGAATGGGGGGTCGGGATATAGCCCCAACCCCCTCCGACCCCCGAAAAATGGGGGGTCGGGGGGTCGGGGGTCGGATTCCGACCCCCGAGGTTCCGACCCCCCTTTTCTCAAGGAACCACATCCGCATTTCAGAGGTGTTCTGTGGCACCTACACCAACAAAGTGACCCCACTACGATCCGCACGGATCCCAAACAACGCAGGAGAGGGGGGAACCGCGTTTCCTCGGGAAACCCCTGAGATTTTTTGGGAGGGGGGGTAGTTTTGCTAAGGGGGGGTCGGGGGTCGGGGGTCGGAGGGGTCTGGGGGTCGGATTCTTATCGGAAGCTATGCCCGGGGGGGGGGGGGGGGGTCAATTTTTATGGGGCGTTTTGGGAGGGTGCTGTGCCAGATGGGCATGTGGCTGTGAGCAGCACTTGGTGCGTCGGGGAAGTGGGGGTGGATGGAGGTTCATGGCAAGACAGACCCCGTCGTGGTGAGGCAACTTCCCCTTCGTGGGTTATTTGCCCCGAGAATCCACACCACAAGCCACATGTGTTCAGGGGGGCTCTGCCCCCCAGACCCCCCTGTGCCCCGTACCTGCCTAGTACCTTCTCCTCGTGGGTGATTTGGATTCACATCAGGTGATCATAGAATCCAGACCCCTCGTAGCGTCATCATATGGACGCAGCCACAACTCACACAGAAGCTGTGCGCCAGGAACAAACATTCACTACCGTGGCCTCTGGCGGCTGGGGGGGCTCCGCCCCCCAGACCCCCCTGTGACGCACCGCCCCGAGGAGAAACATTTCTGATATTTCGTGCCCCGTTCGTGCGAATTTGCCTCTATTTCGGTAACACCAACAGTGACTCCAGACGTGTATTTTTTCCAGGGTGGGATTTCCCCCAGGGTGCCCTCCCCCCTTGTACAGACAGCCAAGCAGGGCGCAGTCGGGGTGTTCAATGAACACCCTACTGTGGTAATGACCTTAAAGCGCCCACATTTTCCGCAGCAGCACAGCCGTGCGTGCAAGTGGATCCTTCCATTGTTGGAGCTGCTGCTTGTCATTCCATCGACGAGCGTCGAATGCGAGTCGGCGTTCTCGGCCATGCCCTGCACACCGATGGTGCATGAAATTATTACTGCGAGTCCAGCAGCGGGGGACTCAGTGGCGTGTCCTCGGGGCTTTTTTACAGCCACGGGGCAGAGGTTCGCGATGTTCACCCAGAACCTCAATGAGATGTACGACGTCTGCAAGACAAGTGGGCAAACTGTCTGGACAAGAACTTTGAGACAGTGGCGATGGGGAGTATCACCATGAACCGCGCGCTCACGGATGCAGAGAAGTGCCACGGTATCAAGTTGTTTTATGGCATGTGCAAGCCAAAGAAGCACTCGGACGGGACGATCGTTCGCAATGCGGATGGTTCTCCCGTGACCCAAGAGATGTACCGCAGCGTTCCGATCCCACAGTTTGTGCTGGACACGGAGTGGTTGCCGTGATCACGGTGCTTGGACGTGGGGGGGGGGGGGGTAGGGGGGGTCAAATGGGGGTGACAAACACGATTTTTCAAAAAACCGGCGCAGAGGCCCCAAAGCCCCCGTAAACCCTCCAAACCCCCCCAGATCGGTCCGGAAACCCATCGAACCCCACTTTTCCACCATTCCGGGCACCTCAGGCGCCCGAATTGGGGTACCTAAATTTTGTGCCACCGTTTGGTACCGTACAGTGCCACTGTGTGGGAGGTTGGAAAAGAAAATGCCCCAACACACCACATCTGAGGGTTGCAATGCATGTTGCTTGCCAACCACGTCATCCGGTGGGTGTCAGGCGCTATGTAGGTGGCATCAGCCAGGTCTTCGATGTGTTCTGGCTTGTATATGTACCTCCCTGCCTGCGGCACAGGCACTGCCTTTGTCCCCCACACCAGCCACAGAGAGCGTATTGTACTCGGTCCACGGTTGCTGATTCATTGTGATGCGTTGTATCCTCGAGTGAACGTCACACACTAGTGACACCACCACCCGCCATCCGAGAGCTGTATTGACTTTGCGCGCTTCCGTTGCATTCACCTCGCCACGCATATTGCACTGTTCAGTACCAGTGCTCTTGGGCCAGGCAAAGTAGACCGCAGCAAGTACCAATTCTGGCACAATGGGTACCACGACAGCGCACTTCGTGTGTTCCCGGAATGTACAGCTCGTGTTGCAACAGTCGTTGTCAACACATCCCGGTTGTGGAGCACTGCTGCACAGGAATCACACGACCATCTGGACTTGTTCCGTACCTACAGGCAGCCTCCCGGTGCATGGTGGCAGGGAGGTACATATACAAGCCAGAACTCATCGAAGACCTGGCTAATGCCACCTACATAGCGCCTGACACCCACCGGATGACGTGGTTGGCAATCAACATGCATTGCAACCCTCAGATGTGGTGTGTTGGGGCATTTTCTTTTCCAACCTCCCACACAGTGGCACTGTCCGGTACCAAACGGTGGCACAAAATTTAGGTACCCCAATTCGGGCACCTGAGGTGCCCGGAATGGTGGAAAAGTGGGGTTCGATGGGTTTCCGGACCGATCTGGGGGGGTTTGGAGGGTTTACGGGGGCTTTGGGGCCTCTGCGCCGGTTTTTTGAAAAATCGTGTTTGTCCACGTAAAAGGGTGGCATTTGACCCCCCCTAGGGGGGGGGGGTGGCAGCGATTCTTGCACAGAACTTCAGGCAGGTCATCTGAGGTGTCGCACAGGGGGGGGATAGAAACAGGGGGTACGCAATGCAAGCAAGTGGCAGATCATAATGTGTGTCGGTAGTGTTTGAGTACGCACGACCGAGTTGGCCGGACGAGGGCGACGGATGCTTCCGATTTCCCCCATTTATTTCGAAGAAACGTACGTCTGGATTTACCAACAGGTAATTAACTCTGGTGCACCCGGGCTGCGTAAGCGGTCCCCTCCCCCCTGCCCTTTACAAAAGGAAACAGCCGTACTCCTTTCGCTTTACTCCACCTGATTTTGCCCTGATTTTGGCGGAGTTGGGCGGAGTTGTACGGAGTTGGGCTGTGGGAGACCCTTTAAATTGGAACATCCCTATGGGGGGGTAGCTTTCTGGTCCAAGGAAACCTGGTGCGGAATGAGAGACCTACCCCTTGAGTCACCCACCAGCACACATTGTCAGCGAGGATGACGAGCATGGCGTTGGAAGCCTGCATAAACATCGCCCCCCTTGAACCTGACTTCACATGTCCTTCAGCATGTCCTGAGTAGGCACTGCCTGCCGTCAGCTCCGGGCATCACCTCACCCCTCACCCCCAGTGCTGCTCAACCACGGTGTCCATCAGGAGCCACGTCGCTGTGCGGTGCACTCCAGAGGGTTGCCTCTGCACCACCTCATGCCGACACACCAAACGTCCTCCCTTCGAGGCGAGGGCACCGGGAGGGGAAGCCCGGGTCGGCGCCCCCCCTGCCTGATAATTGACGGCCCCGGGTTCAAAACCCGCTCAGGTGATGCGTGTCCTCGACACCGTGACTGCGGCAGTCGACATCCCAGACGGGTCGGCCCTCCTCTGTGCAAAGTACATCCGGGCGAGGCTCCCGGGGGAACGCCGTCGGGAGATGTGCTGGAGCCACCGCGCTCGATTCTGGGTTGTCCGCCATGTGCTGTCATGGAGCCTGCGTATTCGGGCGTGAAAACCGTAGGTGGTGGTTCGATTCCCAGAACTTGGGCAGGATATCCCATGAGATAACCTCCACGGGATGTTGCTTCTCGCGTTGGATATCCTACACCAAGGTGGAACCTGCAGAAGACACGAGAGTAACAGAGAGGGACATCCCACGGATATCCCGCTCTGTTACCTCTCTGTTCCCTCGGTACCCCGAGAGAACGTCATCCCCCCTCGGCCTGGGCTGTGCACTGGCTGGGCTGCTTCTTGTACAGATCGATGGAGTGAACGCGCTGGGTTATTGCGCCAGGTACTAGCTTCGGCAAACTGCAGCAGAGTGGGTGGCTCTCCAGTTGTGCTGGGAAGATGGTGGAGGGTCACCAATATTGCGAGGCGGCTCATTTTTCAGCATTTCTGAGCGAAACTCCCTCAGTACAACACCTCCCCCCCCCGTCTGCAAAGGCAAAACAGGTAGTGTCCGCCACTTTGGAGCTGATTTTGACCCGAGTTTGGCGGAGTTGGGCGGCGTGGGGCGGTGGTGTGGCGGCGTTCGGCGGAACCCGTTTTGGGCCAAATCAGGTGGTTACTGTCGGCACCCTGTCCACCACCCCCAAGGTGGGAACATCTTCGGGATCACTTTCGGGGCCCTTTCCGGTGATGGATGTGCAGAAGACCTGGGCCGCCTGACCTTCCAAAGCTGCAATGAGCAGATCACGATGCAGATGCCGATGATCTGCATTTGCTGCGGGACCCTCGGCCGTTTCTTCCCCTGCTATTTTTGTGTGGGACACAGGGGCGGCCTGGGTGACCTGGGTGGAGCAATACCGACCACCCCACTGCGAGGGAGAGCTGCCCTTGAAGTTCTATCTCGATCTTGACCTACATTGGGTCAAAACAGTATCAGAAGCGCTGGCCGGTCCTCCCAAACAATGTCCTCTCGTGATCCCCATGTTCCGGTCCACCACATCCAGCGGTCAACGATCCCGGCCAGCTGGAGGCAACATTCTCACTTTGCTGAGCCAGTCGGTTCATCTCCGTGCAGCGTATTCGCCAGGTCCTCTACCCGCCTGTTGTACGACCGAGACACGAGCCTTCTTCGGGGCTATGCCCCATCATGTCCAGCCTCCCCCACCAATAACGCCACTCTCTATATGCCTGCTCACGGCTCAGCAAGACGCAACTCGAGCCCATAGAACAGCTGCAGCGGAAGGCGGCCCGGATCATCACGGGCTGCCCAAAACCAGCGCACTCCGACGACCTCATGCGGGAGCATGTGGAGGCCCATCTCGAGCCGATCCAAAACCTACACCCCACGAGCGCTACAGGAGATTGCCCAACAGGACAGGGCATGCGGCATGCACCCTCTCGGGAAAGCTACAGGGGAGCTGGCTGTCTCGGACCCGCAAGCTAGTGCGAGAGTGTGGGATGCACCCGACTGATGACGCAGACAGCGCCCTGCTACACAGGTGCCCACCGGTGGACCCATGACGATGGGAGGCCCTGCTGCAGCGGCTAGACATCCAATCCTCACTGACAGGGCTACAGGGGCCCCGGCGCATCCATGCAGGCACAGTTCTCAGAGATCTAGGCGCGCAGTGCAAGTGCTGCCCCCGTGCCACGCGAATGGCACATCTACACTGACGGCTCAGTAGACACCGGCAAGCGAGGCACGGCGGCGGCGATCTTCTACAGAGACCCTGACCACACCACTCCCTACAAAATCAAGCGCCTCGATGCAGGCCGCCTTCTCGTCCAGCTACCAGGCGGGGTAATTGCCGTAAGGGGGGCACTACAGGAACTACTGGGTTTTGCGAACACCGGGGACACCTGCGCCATTATGACGGATCCGCGATCCCTACTGGAGGCTAAATAGTGGCCCCAGAACAAGCGCGAGGATCACGAGCATGGAATATGGAAGCACCTGGCCCAGCTCACAGGGTGAATCATCACCAGCATCATGCAGTACGTGCAGTCGCACGTTGGCATCCATGGCAACGTGATGAACGGGCAGGCCGACACGGAGGCGCAAAATGCGCGGAGTCTGCCCTGCACAACGCCCCTTCCGGCCATCAAGCAGCAGCACTGCCACCGCAACGCACAGGCAGCATACAGCAGCATACGTCAGCGGGGCAGTTGCGCCCCGCAGACCAACGCTAAAGATCCTGGGTGTGACGCGGAGGGGAGCGACCACCATCCGGCAGCTGTGGGTGCAACGGCACCCCCTCGTGTCCGACTTCACAACAGCCGACGGCAACCCGGAGTGCGATGTCTGCGAAGTACCGTGCACCCCAAGTCCTGTTCAAACAAGAAGGCTCAGACCACAGAGCTGCCCTGGGGACAAACGAGAATCGACACCCTCCTGCACGACCGGCCGGTAAAAGTACTACGATACCTCTTGAACGCAGGCATGCTAGAGGGGGCTACATCAGCAGCACCGGGGCGACGAACAAGGCTACACGTTAGAAAATTACACCGAAGTACACCTAAAAAAGTGCGTTTGTGCGTGACTATCCACCACGGCTCGCCTGCTTACCGGGAAATGCGAAATAGGATGTCCGCCGCTGAGCAGGTGTCTACTGCTGTTGACCTGCTGCGCCTACACGCTGCGCCGCTCAAACCATTTGCAGCAGGGCATCTTTCGCCGTGGCAGGGTACCGAAGGCATCTGTCTGTTCCCCTCACTGGCATCAGGGCTCTTGCGACAGAGATTTCCCTTTGATATCGACAATTCCACCACGCCGTCGATGACTCCTTCCCAGTATCGTGCAGCACCGCCTGGATCGGGTTGCCGCGCTGGCGCTTAATCGGGATCGGTGAGGCGACGATGGCGGTGCGCACCCAGTGCCTCTGGCAGGGGACCTCGTCGACCACTTGTGCGAGGTGAGACGGCACTGAGCCAGGAATGTCCTTCTGTCTTGCCATCTGCCAGATGTGCCGAACGTGTGTGGCATGTGTCGCAGCGGGACTCTGACGAGTGCGACAGAACTTCGGTGCTACCTCCCTTCAGGAGGGTACAGCCTCACAGCAAGGCAGGGCAGCGCCAGCAGGGGGTGGTGACAGGGGCTGTCAAGCATGTTCCCTCAGCCACCAGGACAGCCAGGACGGGAATCTCGTGAGAAAATTGAGGGGGGGATAAAACGGCTGGCTTTTTTCTCTCCGGCTTTTTAGGAAGCAGCGCAAGGCTCTCCTCTGGATTCGCCTTCAGATGGGTTGCGATTTTCTGTTGTTGGGTAGCCTTTTCTCAAGCCACTCTTCTTTCAGAGCGGAACAACGCTCCTGAGCTGCCTCGATCATCCTGGAGAGGTACCTCTGGCGTTCCTCTTGCAGTTCGTGAATGAGAATGCGACGCTCATTGCTTGGTCATTCCTGCAGGTGCTGAAGAGAATCGGCGTTGCCAGTGGTTGCTGAGATTCCACAAGGGAACGCCCGTCAGAGGTCAGCAAATTGTGCCTCTTCTTCGAGAATGAGAATCTGTGCAACCGCCTGCACCAGAGACAAGACAGCAAGGACGCCAGAAGCTTCCTGTCTGGCCTTTGCAGCAGCAGTGCTGACCTCTTTCCTGCACCACTGGCACTGAGGAACTCGGATGGTCTTGCGTGTTCATATTCTTGACATCACATTTTGTGAGCATTGCTTCGAGGAGACCCTCCGCTGTCACAGATGCGTGTAGCAGTGCGTGACATCCACTGCACGGGGTGGAGACGCCACAGAGAAGAGGGCACTTGAGGAGGCAGGGGTGTCCTCATCAGCCACGACGCCACGACCCACACAGGCGGCAAGACGCCATCAAGCCCCATCATCAGCTGATTGGGGGTGCGATCTGAGGCTTCAGTCCAACAGCCCTTGATATCAAGGCGGCACTTTCAAAGTCCTGCAGAGGACAGCGGTCTTGTCAAAGCCTCATCGCCATGATGCATCTGTGCTGTCCCCGAGACCCAGACAGTCACCCCCTGCAGGCCGAATCCCCAAGGAACAGTGTGCAGTTGAGTTCCGACTGGAGCATCACGAGGTGAGACGAGATCATGAACCATAACCCGTGACGGAAAACTCCGATCTGGAAGGCAACCAAACGTACGCTGCAGAGCAGCATGGCGAGGAGCACCCGGTCCGGGGAGTGTCTCTTGACACGCCAGGTTGGCCTGTGGAAACCGGATGTCAGCCCCGGTGGAAGGGGGGGGGAGAAGACAGGACATGGTGTTCCCGTTTTGCGAGACAAACGCTTCAAGCTCACAGGTCAGGCACAAGAAGCGTGTCCGGGCAACCTAGATGAACGGCACGGACAGCGCACCACCGAGAGCACGAGGAGAATAACTGCGGACTCTTGTTGTGTGTGTCTTGTGTGTCGGATGAATAGCGGATTTGGAGGGCTCAGCCGTGGGGCGGAGGTGGGTAGCGCGGCGGGACCTGGGGTGCGGCGCCGAGGGGCTGCGGGTGGTGGCCTCATCGAGGTAGCAACTGCTCCAAGCTCACTACGGCGATTACCCCGGACGCTGCAGTCTGGCTCGTGCGAACATCATGTCGAGAGGTCCAGAGGTAGGGGTGGCTTGTTTGGTGATTTCGGTGATGTTGTGTAATAGGATTCAGCAAAAGTGCATCAGGCAATCGCTCAACATGAGCGGCAGTAGCGCCGCGCCTCCCCATCACCTACCCTACCATCACCACAACCCGTATCAGGCCAGGCCCCAGAGGGCTGCCTCTAGGGTCACGTGAGACGCCGTATTGAGCCACCACGCCGCGGGACGCGCCCAGTCCCCAATGAAGGTGTGCAGCCTAGGGGCGGCCGTCCCCCCTCTGCGAGAGCGGCCGCAGCCTACGTTGCTGGCTCAGGCAACCCTGCAACTAGGAGGGACTCGGCTGTGCCGGCACTGCACTGGGGGCAGGCAGGCCTTCCGACCTGTGCCTTGGCTGTGCAGGCAGGGTTGAGGGGCTCGCCGGCGGTGCCGAGCAGGCAGCCCCCGGGGCCCTTGGCAGGGCAGGCGATGCCGCCTGCGGCGAGGGGGTACCCGGTGGGGCCACTCACCGGATGAACCCCTCACGAGGGCATCGCCGTCGGATACGCGACGCCGAAACGGGCCTCAGATGATTCTGTCCTGTCAGTCAAATCGGCAGGGACGCAGATGTTCCGCCACAGGGGGGCATCACAGACGGTGGGGCGCGGATGCAGCTCTTGCACGAGCGGGCCAAGTCGCCTGCCTGGTTGTGTCCTCCAGCAGACTCACGGTATGCGGGCATCGTCAGGGGCATGCCGGATCACGACGGGCAGCAGGGTTATGATCTCACACCCCAGAGGCAACTGCGGGCTGCCCACAGAGGGCTGCCTCCGTTCTTCTCTCGGGTGTCAGGGGGCCTGAGCATCCAGCGTCAATAGTGCCAACATGCAGCACGGTGGCTTCCCGACGATGCCCGACGCCTTTGGCACCGCGTGATGTGGGTGTATCGTCCGGAGGCGAGGGGATGACCGCGGGAAAAGACAACAGCATTCAGGGCCTCCCAGCGGACGGCAGCTGCGCGCCTCGTCCGCCATGTCTGCGTGGCAGACACGCGCTGCTCCGCCTGCCCGCCACTGTCAGACTCGGGTCGGCTCCAGGAGCAAGCACCCTGGACGTTGGTGGTATTCACGGGGGATTCGGTCAGCCGCAGGCGCACTGTGACCCGACTGTCCAGCAACGCTGGAAGAGGAACCGGGCGGTCAAAAGTTTCATGAGTTGGGTCCACCGAACTGTCAATGAAGAACACAGCGTGGCGAGTGCCTAAAATCCCGTTTTTGGCCAGCGTTTAGGAAACATCCCTGAACCGCGAAAAGCCGAAACCACAGTTCCTGGACCGCGAAACAGTACGTTTATAGCAACCTGGTTGCAACGCAGACATCGTGACCCCGTGCAGCTGTATCCTAAAGGACTGTGGTCCGCGTACATGTTCCAGCGTGTTCCTGATACCCGGGCGTCGTCCCCTCCGCATACAGGCGCCCAGGATGACGGCGACTTCAGTACCCGCCGTGTCGACCTGCCAGGTGGAGGGCCGCTCCAAGCACGGACGCAAGCAGGTCTTCACGGGGGTCGTGAGCGGTATGGCACAGGCCGCCCTCAGGAGCTCGGCAGTAAGGGCAACTACGAAGTCGGGTCGTGCTCGCGTCCTCGGTTCCCCCGAGGCCGTGTGCCACATCCTCGTCTCCCGCCTTGAAGCCCTGAAGCGCCAGCGGGACGCCGGGCAGGGGTCGCGTGACCGCACTCCTGAGGACGTATGCGAAAAGACTTTCCTCCTTCATCACTGAGAACGGTGCGATGTGATGGGTGGCCCACTCAGTATGCTGGGGAACCAGATCTCGTTCTTCGTTGCAGCGGGACGGACCCTCAAACACAGCGTCCTGCAGGCACAAGGGATGTTGGTCATGCCCATGAGCCACACCACCGACGACAGCCAGGGGGTTACAGCAGCTGTGACGGGAGGCCTCATGCGCCGACGTGCACCGGAAAGCCGCTAAGAAAGTGTCGGGCAATGTGCAGGTCATGGCAAAGTGAAAGTCGCTGGTACCTCTGCACCGGCACATTGCCGAACAAGGTGAAGCGATGCTGAGGAGCCACAGATTGTCAAAACACCCAACCCGACAACGCTGACAATGCTGGTGACGACGACGACGATGATGGCTGACCCAAACCAAGCCGAGCGAGGCTGGGCGAGGGCGGGCGACGGTGACCGACGGTGGGCGAGCGTGGGCGAGAGCGGGCGAGTGGTGGGCTATTGTCCCAACCTGGGTGGGCTCGCCGCTCGCATGGTTGGATTGGCTGTAGCTGGTCAGGAGGAAGTGATGGGACATGAGAGTGCGCAATGCCCAAGTACAGTACAAACCTCACCAGAAAACAAGCCAACTTGGGCGAGGGTGGGCGAATGCTGGGCGACACCAAAAGGCAGCTTGTTTTAGGTACGTTGTAGGCAACGATGATGACGGCAGTCGTGTTATATAATTACTATTTGCTCGCCGAAGGTTTGTTTCGACCCACTAGAAACCTGCACGGCCATTTCCTTAAGGACTGCACAGAGGTTCTGTACCAGCTCCGGGGGGTTTCCATACGCCATTATCATATAATTACGAAGACCAGTCAGTGCGTGTTCATATCCAGCAAATACACTCGTCTTGAAACCATAAGCTCGCCGACAATCAGCGGCACACCTGTCTCGGGCATATATTCAATGTTCGAAATCTAGTACCAGCCCAACCCGAGCCCAGCCCCAGGCCCCTCGATCCACCTTGGCGTACACCACATTGCACTGCTGCCTGTTTGCGCACGCTGCCCACCACAGCCTCGCAGGATCTGGATCTGCGCATGTCACCACAACCCAAAATGACCAACCTGCACGCTCCAACAGCGAGGGTTGTTGGGTTGATCGCGGAGAGACTGAATCACGGGATGTCACTCTGTGACAGTGTCGTCCGAGAGGGGACTGCTTGTGTCCGTGGCATTCATACGAACTACGGATTGCGCGGAACACAGGAGCGCCTCACCTACCTCCACTGCTGCCCGCGCCTCAGGCCTCCAAATGAACTGAGCCTTTCGGCTCTGGAGTGGGCAAACCCGGGGATCCCTCGCTCTGAGGACGCACATACGCTCGAAGACGGGTTCAACCGCAAGATGCTCGGGGTCGCCAGATCCGGTGGGCTCTTTGGACATCAGAATGGCAAATGCAGGCGCTGGGAGTCTTCACCCTCGCAACAGACCATGGAACACCACATGCGAACCTGCGAGTTGCAGTGCCAGCACATGAACCTCCGCTGCCTCCCGGCAGTGAACTGAAACCTGCCTTCTTCCCCAGGGCTGGGTGACCTGTTTGCATCACCTGTAAAATGACATGTACCCGATGTAACCTCTTTCATGATGTAATTATGTAACTCCACAGGGTGATATTATACATTGCAGACCCCAAACCACCCACCCTGCTGGGGGTCCCAGGGGTGTGTAGCGAGAGCCTGGCCACACAGAGCACACAAACACTTTTGAATTTATACATTACACAGGTCATGGAAGTGAGAACAACGTCGTGAAGACACTCAACACGGTGCATTTAGTGAATTTTCTTGCACAATCCGGTCATCGCGCGCTGCGCGACGGGTGAGAAGCGACAGGGAAGTTTCCAGAACTTCTGCTTGATTGGACTCCAGCTCACTTCATTGCACTGGTGCAACAAAACAGGGAAAGGACCGCCTGATCGGAAACCGAGCCACACAATTCTGTTGCCAGGCCCCAAACTGGGACCCATGTGAGTCCGGGGTCCTTGGGGGGGTCTCAGACCCTGTCGCACCCTCGGCACTACCCGCTCCCCCTGCCGCTGCAGAGGACGATGCACCCAGGAGTCTGCAAGCGCAGCCGACGCTTCGGCTGCGGCTCACGGCGACGCGTCGGTTGGTAGACCTGGACCTCCCTCCGAGCTGCAGGCATCACAATCGTCAGGTGCGGCGCGAGTGCATGAGACACGAGGGAGTGGCAGCCCTGCCGCGCAACAGCTGGGCACAGTGGAAGCCCCCATGTGCACAGGGGCCTGAGGTGTGGGCTGACTCCGACACTCGGTCTCAGTGGGGTGGGCTGTGTTCCTCTCGGGGGCGCAGCACACCTACGGCGTGTTCCCGCAGCCCCTCCTGGCCGCCTCCATCCCCTCAAGGAGCTGATGGCGGTGCATGCTGCTGTGGAGTTCAGCCTCAGGATTCACCCTGGCAGACGGATACGTATCAGGTGCGACAACACAGCGGTGGTGTCATCGTCTCGAGGATATTCCTGGATGAAGCAGCACTGCCATGGTGCATGCGTATCGAGGACATGCCCCACACATGGGACGGCGTGCGCCCCGCCCGCAATCTCGCGGTCGGGGGTGGGGAGCCGGGACAGCAAACAAGAGAGGGGTGAGGCAGAGAGGCTGGCACCGGGGGGGTACCTTCAGGCGAGCCGATCCGCAGAGAGGGGTGCCTGCTGCAGAGGAGGTCGCACGCACCATTTGGGCATGCTGCCTTGCCGACGAACTTCTCAGCAGAACATCCAGGCCGACGAGCCGATCGACAAACTGCTTCGCGAAGGGAACCACGCCATTGTGCTTCTTTTCAAGGCCACGAGCCACCCGCCGCACCACGAGCTCCTTCTCGACACCGTTTCGCGAGAGGTGGCAGAGAGTGGCCCTGGCACGGGACAATTTTCCGCCCAACAACACGCATGTGGCCGGATGGGGGAGGTCGAGCTGAAACTCGCCGACGATATGCCGGTTGAGGCTCCTCCAGGGGCGTGTGCACCCCTCGTGCGGCACGGCCCACGGTGCAGGGGCATACCACGGCTCGCATTGCTGGTGTTGCACAGGACGACGGCCACATGCAGCCGCGTCCTCCCGGCGGGCCCAGTCCGGAGTACCTTCACGCCCCCCCCACCCAGACCCGGGGACCACCGCCGCCGCCGCCGGACGACATGACGGGGCTCGTACTGGACACCAGACACGGCGTGCACCAGCTGTCGGGGAGGATGCCCGCACTGGAGGAGCAGAGGGCCCTCTCCTGCCCGAAGGCTCCTGCACCGAGGCGGTGGCGGCACGGGCGTGCACATCCCTCAGAGCTCGCCACGGGGGAGTAGATGCGGGACAGGGCACGCCTAATCCGAAGGACAACGTCGAGGTGACGGGTGGGTGACCCACCGCTTGGTGGTCGCTCTGTCGACGCTGCACCTGGGGGTGTGCCACAGGGGCGTCTAACGCCTCCTCGAGCCACTCGCCCAGGCAGGGAAGAACCTGGACTAGGAGGATCACCACCACAAAGATCGCAGTGCAGGCTCCACACAGCGGGATGCCGGGAAGCGGGACTTCGGCTTCTGCCATACTTCACAGTGCCAATGCCTCCTCCCCCCCCAACGAGCAGATCCTGACCCCCTCCAGCGCAAGAGGCAGAAGCAAGAGAGGCTAGACTGACGAGCGCACGGTGGGCGTAGCGGGGGCGTTGAGGCGAACAAGCGGGGTTTGCGGGTTTGCGGGGTGTCTTTAGCGGAGTCTCGGCTGCTGCAAGGCGACGGGCGGGGCTTGAGGAGATCAAAGGGGAGCTATTACCAGGCATACAGGCAACGCCGGCAGAACCTCCCGAGGAGTGTCTTCAGCGATACAACTCGAAGACAAAACCGCTGGCATGCCTGGCGTTGGTGATGTGTTGGGTGACAGAGCATCGGAGGTGCTTCGAATCAAGAGGCAAGGGGTGGCATCAGGGCGGACGGAGTGGTGGCAGTGTACTGGCGGGAAGCCCAAAGGGCCAGCACCTGACGGAGACACTCAGACACCGGCTGGAGGCAATGAGTGACCCGACAGGGAAACCGTCGGGCCATCCAGCGAGTCAACAGAAGCTTGACTTTGCACCCCTCAGGGGAGGGGCGGCGCACTTCTGCCTGAAGATCCGTGGGTCGTCTCACCCAGGATCGGACAAGCAGGGTCGCTGATCCGATACGCCGCAGAGGCGGGGCTATACAGCCAGCGGGTGGGTGTGGCGGCAGCCACGTCGCAGAAACTGCGGGGCAGTCGTGAGAAACCTGCGACGGGAAAAAGCTCCAGGTTTACGGCGGATCAAACAGAACATGGGAAGGGCGCAACACAGATTGGAGGGCAACGGGGACAACGACGACGGGGGGATGGGGTCGGGGCTTGAAACCCTCCAAGGCGAGACTCTTGTGGTGTCGGATTGCGAGAAACCGCGTCGGGCCACCCCATGCGGGTGGGAAGCCGCAAGACGATTCCATCGCGCCCATGCACCAGCTTCATGGACCTGCAGCGGCTGAAGGGTTTGGATTCGGCGGTTGAGCTGCAGGGTCACACAGATTCTGCCGTGCTCCCTGGGGACGGGACGGGAGGGGAGCTGCAGCGGATCGGATCCGACGGCTGATCCAGGTTCTGAGTATCCAGTGGAGGAGAATCTTCGACACCTCTGGACGGCCACCCCACGCAGCTACTCAACACCTTTGGCCTGTCGTTTGACCTCCGACGCCATTGATACAGCTTAGACCCGGCATAGATCCAGAAGCTTCACGGGAGCCAGGAACACGCAGAGGCCTGAGGTGACATACAAGGTGGTGAGGGGTATGCTGCGGCATTCGTTCGCGGTGTAGGATCCGGTGTGGGATCTCGACGAGTTAGCGGAGTGGGACACGCCGATCCGAATGAGGCCGTCTGTCGTGAAACAAGAGGATCCTCGAGCCTGACCGTGGGAAGTGGCACAGAAGTCCTGATGGGTGCAATGCAGCACCTGTCGTGAGAGCATCAGGGGCTGGACGGATATACTTTTGCCAACACGGCACACACGGCAGTTAGAGAGGGCGCATGCGATGCACAGCACCTCCCTACCCCACCTGTGCGGCTCTGTCACCTCCTGTGTGAGGACAGCCTCCGGCTTGCAGGTGCGCACCGAAAGAGGGAAAGCCGTTCCGCAGAGGGATGGAGGGCACCGGGAGTTGGCACCTCTGGGTGGGGTGGGCAAGGCAGAGCCGGCCGGATGTTTTTTTTGTTAGTTACCCCCCGGGCCGCGTCACCGCTTTGTGCCTACCTGTCTTGAGGACGGAGACCAGCCCACTGGCAGTTCCGGCCCCTGGAGGCGGTTGGGCGGGGGTTGCTTTCCCTGGCGCTCAGGGAGGGCCATCCATGGCCGTGCTGGCCAACCGTTGCCCAGAGGGAGGGATCCAGGTGACCGCCCCCGGGAGGGTCATGCACACCCAGCCCTTCTCTCGCTGCACGAGGGTGGTACGAAGGCCTCTATGCAGTGCATCGTCGCACGGTGGCTGGCCTGAGGAACATCTGGCTGCATCCTTCGTCCATCTGCTCCGCACGGAGGCTGGGCAGGTGCAAGAGCAGAGGGTGGCGGGAGGGCTGGGTGATACTGCCTCCACACCCGTGGGGACCAAGATCGGGGGACCGCCGACGAACTCAGCCACGCCTGACTCGCACGACGCAGGTGCTCCTGCTGAGGCTGCACCAAATCCATCAGACTTGGCTTTGTCCCCATCGGGGGGGGGGGGTGTTCGTCTGGCCGTGTCCATTGGGCGTGGTCTTGTTCCCATCAGAATCAGACATGCCAACAGGATGCCAGCTTGGCCCAGCCGTGCGAGCCTCGCTCTGTGGGATGTACATGTCTGATGACGGCACTGACGGGACTCCGACGCCAATGGGCTTGCTTGTGATTTTTGTCGGAACCCGTTCTTCGCAAAGTCTTTCAAATACGCCCGCAACCGTTCGGCAGAAAAACACCTCCCCTGGTGTTGCCGTGGCAGGTCGGCGATGGCCGGTACCACAGTCGCCGTGACCCCCTGGAGGACACGGGATGCCTCTTCCTGCCCTTCCTAGAGTCGGCAACACCCCTTGGCGTGCGTTGCCTTGCAATGGTCCCAAGCGTACCGGCAGAGCCAGCACGGAGTCTTGCTCTTGGGGCGGAGTGGAGGAAAATCCCACCATCTGATAGATCACGAACGCTTCCCAATTCCAGCCCCTGGCTACCGAGCGCAGCTCAACACCGGGGATGCAGGAGGCAACTGGCTTCACCAGGCGTGAGCGCGCCCACCATGCGCCTGCATGTCTACACCGACTCTTCACAGAACCACTGGGGTGGCGGTCGCGGCGGTGTCTACGATGCACCATGCTGGTGATGCTGAAGTGAAGGGATTTGCGAACCCAAAGCAGCGACGGCAAGGTATACCGGTGGCTGCATCCTGTGGCCGTGCGTGACCCTGTTGCACCTGGAGTTGCGCCAGGGAGACCGACGCCTTTGGCGCCTCGACGAAGACAACCTGAGAGCGACGGAGAAAAGGCACCGAGGTGGGCAGCTGTGAACGTCATGGCACCTGTGGCAACGACAGCAATGTGGATGTGTCATTTTCATGATGGGAACCCTGATGCCCGTTGGCTGTCGGCGATCCCGTGCATCCACAAGGCATCAGGCGAAGCCCACACGCATGGCTCAGCTGGAGACGAAGCGTGAGGAGCGCGAGGCTCCGGTTGCCGGTGTATTGCGTGGACAAATGTCCCCCGGTGGCAGACGACGGTGTGGCTGCCGCAGCAGGCTGCGGCAAGGATGGCGGTCATAGATGGCAGCTGGTCTCTGCACCACCATGCCCGCCATCCACGAGGCGGCCACGAAGGCAGTGAACAGTTCAATACACGCCTGGTCGGGGGTGGGCGAGCGATGGGACAGAGTCTTACCGCCTTCTCACACAAAGACAGCTGTATCCTGCTGCAAACGGGCATGTATCGGCCTTCCTCCTGCAACAACTGCACAAACGGGCAGCATTTAGAGTATGAATCCGAACCACCCACGCCAGTATGGCACAACCATCGGGCCTCGCGTGACTGAGTTTTATTAGAAGATTAGCACATTCACACGAGCTGCCCCCCTCTCAGATGAACACCTTCGCGAGCTGTTGTACCAGCCATGCCAGCTCGTATGTCAGCTCGAGGGACGTTATATGAAACCTACATTGACATGCCAACCGAACCCAATGTAAACCCAACTCTCACCCCACGAGACCTAGTAGCACGCACTACCTTACACAGCCTAACCCCACCTTATGGGAGCTTCGTCCCTGGAACCCGAAGTAACCCGACATAACCTCCACCTCACCTGACATGACCTATTGCCTTGTGCAGCCCTACATAGCACAGAGCCAAGGCCCCCCGATGTAACCTTGTCTGACCTAACACGACCCGGCATGACCTCATGCGAACCGTATCCCGATGAAACCCGATAACCATGGTAACCTTTACGAACTCCCGCACCTGATTTATGGCATCAGTGATCCTTATGTAACCTTATGGATAACCCTGACCGACCTTATGCAATCCCATGCGACCTTATGTACCTTAGAACCTGACACCTGACCTTAATTAGCCCAAGGAACCTATGCCCTCATGAGAGAGGGCAGGACGAGCATGGCGTCCCTGCATGCAGAGGGTCGTGACTACGCACGGCAACCCGCCCAGAGAAGGCTACAGTCTGGCACACGGCAGCAACACATCAAGGCTGAAGTGGGTTGACGGAGTGTGTTGCGAGCCAACCTGGCGGTGGGGCGACTGCATCCACACCGGCACGCAGACACAGGGGCACCCCTTGGCAGCCCCAGCGAAGATGGCGAAAGGCGGGGGGTGGTGCCACCAGAGCAGCACGTGCACAGCGCAGAGCCCTCGAGCACTGCAAGATGGGACGGTGCGGGGCACCAGCCGGCAGCCGGCTTTTACACCATCGCATGGTCGCTCCGAGCGACGTCAGTATTCCCTCTGACTGTTACGAGTGTCGTAAAGTCGCTCTGCCGGTCGCGGCGCCGCTTCGCGGCGGGCCCGCTCTCCGTCAAGCGACTTTGCGTTTGAGAGGCTCGGCCTGCTGTTTGCCTGCCTTCCTACCCACTCCCGCTCGCGCTCCCACCCACCCCGGCCCCTCCCTCCCGCGTCACTCGCGCGACTCGGGAGGTTGGGCAGTGCCCCGTGCATCGTACCCCACCCGCCCTTCCCAGGCACCGCCAGGCGACAGCTGAGCTGACCCCCATGTGGCGTAGGTGCTCTTCCCAGCGGCCTGCTTCCTTCCCTTCGGGGGGAGGGGGTGGCACTGGGAGGTGTCGGGTGAGCGACCCCTCGCAGTGCAAAGGGGGGGAGGGGGAGGGGGGGGTGGGATGGTGCGCGGCTGCACCAACCCACGCCCCACGCCTCCCCCCCTTCCGCTGGCGGCGTCCCCCAACACCCCACCCCACCCCACCCCGCCCACCCTCATGAGATCCCGGGTGCAGGGCGTCAGCTGAGCTGACCCCCCTTTAGGCAGCGCGGCGGCAGCAGTCAGGCAGCATGCGGCAGGTGACGCCCACCCCCACCAACCCCACACCCCATTCCCCATCGAGGTGTCGGGTGAGCGACCCCTCGGTAAGGGAAGACTACCAGAAGGGGAGGGGCTTCATCTACCCCCATCGAGACCCCCCCCCCCCTGTGACCCCCCTCGCAGGGCTACGTTATATTTATATGGCGCTGTTTGGCAACCATTTTGTTTTTTTTGGAATAAAATTACTTATGCAATTCCGGCGAACGCCACCTTCAACATTCAACCCATTATAATATAATATGACATGACATGACCTGACACCACGTCTCACCTCCAATCCCCTACAGCGTAGCGCTACGCAGCTGCTGACACACAGGAGTGCCACTTCCCCGGGTGGGTTGCTGTTCGCAACAGGAGTGGTAGCACTCATAACCCCCTTCCTCAACGCAGCCTGCCGTGACGTTGTGCCTTCATATTATGTAACCCTTTGCTATGTAACCCACGGCGCTCTGCATGCGCAACCCGATACCGGAGCACCTGCCTTAGCAGGTAACACCCCTCTGCAGTCCTACAGGGGGAAGTGCCCTCTTATGCACCATCTGTGGAGCTGAAGCCGCAGCAGCCCACAGACAGCTGGTTGGCTGCCGTTCCCCTGGCCCGATGAGCCCGAATATGTCCGGCTGCTGCTGCACGCTGCGAGCGCAGGGGGGTGGGGAATATATCGTCATAAAGTTATAGAGATCGCTCGCCCCCACCCCACTCCGCCCCTCCTTTGAGAGGCTCGGCCTGCTGTTTGCCTGCCTTCCTACCCACTCCCACTCCCGCTCGCGCTCCCACCCACCCCGGCCCCTCCCTCCCGCGTCACTCGCGCGACTCGGGAGGTTGGGCAGTGCCCCGTGCCCCGTGCGTCGTACCCCACCCACCCTTCCCAGGCACCGCCAGGCGACAGCTGAGCTGACCCCCATGTGGCGTAGGTGCTCTTCCCAGCGGCCTGCTTCCTTCGGGGGGAGGGGGTGGCACTGGGAGGTGTCGGGTGAGCGACCCCTCGCAGTGCAAAGGGGGGGAGGGGGAGGGGGGGGTGGGATGGTGCGCGGCTGCACCAACCCACGCCCCACGCCACCCCCCCTTCCGCTGGCGGCGTCCCCCAACACCCGACCCCACCCCACCCCACCCACCCCATAAGATCCCGGGTGCAGGGCGTCAGCTGAGCTGACCCCCCTTTAGGCAGCGCGGCGGCAGCAGTCAGGCAGCATGCGGCAGGTGACGCCCACCCCCACCAACCCCACACCCCATTCCCCATCGAGGTGTCGGGTGAGCGACCCCTCGGAAAGGGAAGACTACCAGAAGGGGAGGGGCTTGGCCGACGTAGCCCCGACCCCCCCCCACCCCCTTCCCAACTTCCAGCAGCAACAGCAGCCCCCATCAAGAAGGGTGTGGCCAGGAAGACCACAGACCCTCACCTCTCGTCCGTCGTCTGGATTGGAGCTTCGGGATTAAAACTGAGGCAGACCGATCCGACCCCGCCCACCCGCCCCACCCCTACCCCCGACCTTTATCCCCCACCTCGCGCACCGCTGCACCCACCGCTGCCCAGAGACACGGGGGTCCTTCGAGGGATGTAAGAGAGGGGAGTAGCATGACTGCCCCGAGCGGGTCAGGGTGTGTCAGCTGAGCTGACCCACCCCCCCCCCCCCCCAAAGTGGCCCTCCACGGGGGACGTCAAAAATTTAAACGCCCGCTGGCTCCCTGTCGTTTTCTTTCGGCTGCGTTGCTCCGTCGTTGCACCCTTTGTGTTGCGTTGTGGCGCACACCCCCCAACCCGCAGACCCCCGAACCCTACCCTTGTTGGGGTCTCTCCCCGAAGGGGTGTGTGGGGCGCAGCCGGTGTCCTCTCGTCAGGTGGACAGCCCCTCCACACAGAGGCAATGCTATCAAGCGCAGCCTCGGCTTCGGCAGCAAAGCCAGCGCAGCAAAGGTGAACAACAAGGGTGCAGGGTGGTGGGGCGGGCGGGGGTGGGGGTGGGGGTGGGGGGGTGGTCTGTCCTTCTTTGTTTTGTTTTCTTCTCTCCGTCTTCTCAGAGAGAGAGCCACCCCAGGCGGTGCCGACGGAGGGGAGGGGGGAGTGAGATGGGGAGTGGGGACGCATTTCCTCTCGGAGCCGAACCGTTCAGCCGATATGCAGGTTGGGGGGGAGGGAGGGGTAGGTGGGTAGGGGTGGTGGTGGCGGGGCAAGAAACCACCCGAACGACACACACATGCTTCCGGAGAGCGTGGTTGGAATCCAGCCCTGGGCGGATCACTAGTCCTGATCCCCGGTGTCAGCACACAGGCCTTCCCCAGCCTCGCTCTGACACCCTCTCGCTGCCTCCTTGGCGGGTCTGACCTGTTGGAGGTCGGGGTCGTCCTGCAGGGACTGGTGGGCGTGCCTCAGGGCAAACGGGTGGCCTTCGACTGCCGCCCTGACGACCACCTTGTCGCACTTGAGGGGCGTGTGGGCGTGGATGAGGGCGAAGGGGCTCAGACGCACAGCCGCTAGCACAAACTCCCTGTCAGCTTTCAGAGATGCAGCCGCATGCTTGAGGGCGAGGCCCGACCGCTGCACAGCCGCCATCACGACCCCTTTGTCCTCCAGCAGCGATGTGTGGGCGAACCGCAAGGCATCGGGGGATCTGTGCACCGCCTCCAGCACCACCTCCCTGTCGGCCTGCAGCGATGCGTGTGCGTGGCGCAAGGCATCGGGGGATCTGTGTACCGCCTCCAGCACCACCTCCTTGTCAGCCTGCAGCGATGCGTGTGCGTGACACAGGGAAGATGGGCACAAGGGCAGGGAGGCACGTGGGGCTTCCCGGAAAACCGAGAGGACGAACCTCCGGTCGCGCATCAGACACCGGTCCGCATAGCCAACGGCGAGTGGATTAATGCGTGCGGCAGCGAGGATGACATCAGGGTCGGCCTTCAGGGTTGCAGCTGCATACTCCAAGACAAAGGGGCTGATCTGGATAGCGGTGAGGACGAAATCACGGTCGGCTCTCAGGGTGTCGTGGGCAAACTGCAGTGCGAACGGGTGGCTGCGCACGGCAGCCAGGACGACTTCTGGGTCAGAATTGAGGTAGGTCAAGCACGCGTAGCATCGCTGGACGGCTGCCAGGATGATCTCTTTGTCACCCTTCAGGGTCTCGCCGATGTGCGACATGGCGGATGGGTAGATGTGAACAGCCTTCATCATAAACTCGCGGTCGTCTTTTAGGGATCGGTGCGCGTGTCTCAGAATGTCGTAGCATAATCCTTCCGCTTCTTCCATCGCGGCAAGGACAAATTCCTGGTCACACTTCAGGGAATCGTGTGCATCTTTAAGGGACAGATCCTTTGCCACTGCCGCAAGGACTGCGCAGCGCTGCGATTTGACCCACTCAGGCACCGCTCTCAGACGAACCTTCCCCGACCGGAGGGGCTGGACAAACCGCGCACCCGTCAGCTGGACATCAACCGTGCACCCGGATTCCACACCCGCAGCGCTGCTCAGAGGCTCGTCGTCGCACAGCACGCGCCCCTCCACCTTCAGCTGCAGGTCGTCCACCATCACGCTTTTGTGGTAGGGGAATGCCTGCAGCGCAGCACGCTTCACTTCCACAGGCCTGGCATCCAACCCGATGTCGATGGCGTGCTGCTCCCCGCTCCTGGCATCCTGCAGGAACGCCTCCATCCCCTTGCCTTGGGGTGCTCCTGACACCGCTGCAGGGGGTGGGGATGGGTGGGGCGGGGGTGGGGGTGGGGGTGGGTGTCACGCAGGGCGATGCTCGGGAAAACACAAGGGGCCAGGGGTGTGTGTGTGTGGGGACGGGGAAGGGTCACGCTGTGAACCCTTATGTCGCGTGAGCCAGTGTCCGTGAGTGTGCCACACCACAAGGGGGCCGAATCTCAGCTGACCCCCCGAGTGCCTCTAGCATGCTGTCCCCCCGCCCCCCCCCCCCCCCTTCCCCTCGGGCCTCCCCCGTTTTTTGTTCCGCATGCAGGCGGTCTCTCCCCAGTACGACCACCCTCCCTCCCCCCCCATCCGATTTGACATCTATTCGGCTTGCACAGATCGCAGCGATCGGACAAGACAGCAAGACACGAAGCACTCTTTTGAAAAAAGGACACCTGGGTGTCACCTGGGTAGGAGGAGGCAAGCCAGTCACCCGACACAACAAGCCCGCAGCGCGAAGCACGCTGCTCCACAACACACACACTGTGTGGCACAGCCGACACCAACGCCAACACCAACACCCCCCCAGGGATCAGTGGCTTGCAACCACAGCAGTTGATGTCTCTGGGATTAGCTGCAGGTGGTTGGCGGGGAAGCCCGCTGCCTGCAGCATGCCCACAAGGGCGGCGGGTGTGGGGCGCCAGGCGGCAGGGCAGGGCATGTGCAGCGCAAGGCCTTCCTTCTGCGACACGACAGCGGTGCACCGCAGCGCCCTGCCCGTGAGGCTGCGGAGCGCATCCAGCAGCAGCTGCGGGTGGCGCGCCCGCTGCAGCTGGTCGTAGCACAGAACCAGGTCGTGGGTGCCGATCTCCCCCGCCTTGGCGGAGACATCAGCCAGCGACGCCACGCGCACCCGCCGCACCTCCCCCCCGGCAGGCACCACCGCGGCCAGCACCCCATCGAGGGCATCCCAGTCAGCCTCGCCCTCCACCCCGACCACCGTCACGCTGCGCGCACCCCGCTTCAGAGCCTCCACCGCCCAATACCCCTCGAATGTCCCCACGACACACACGGAGACACCGCGCAGCGCATCCGGCAGGCAGTAGGCCTCCACCGGATGCACGGGGTAATACCCGGTAGTCAGACGCACGGCAGCCCCGCCACCGCCACCACCCCCCAACGCTATCCTGTCGCGGTGCAGCCGCCCGGCTGCAGGCTCGATGAGCGGAAGGGCTGCGGAGCCGACCCCCCCCGCTCCGCAGGGGTGGTGGGTGTCGGCACCCAGCTCCTCCGCCTCGCGCAGCGCGGCGTGGCGTGTGCGTTGGTACAGCGCAGTGAGGCGGGAGGCAGCCCTGTCGACGTAGAACCCAGAGCTGATGACCGCCTGCAGGTGGTGGATCACACCGGAGAGCTGCTCCGTGGGGACGAAGGCGGAGGTGAAGGCGGAGCGGCTGACATAGGCGAACCTCGCGGTTGCCTCGAAGAAGACATCGGCTGTCGCGCAGGAGGCGACCTCTGCATCGCCCTCGGGGAGGCAGGGCAGGAAGGGCTCCGCATCCAGCTCGAAGGATGCGCCTGCGGACTTCTTCGTCTCCGCCATGCGGCGCAGCAGCTCCCCTACGGCTTCGACGTAGGCAGACCGATCCCCCAGCTCGTGGACACACCTTGCCAGGGAGGAGAGCCGCCCCAGCGTCGGGTTCTGCACGCAGAGGGCGTACAGCGCGGCCTTCGCCTCGCCCAGCAGCTGCAGGCGGCGGGTGGCGGGGAGGGGTGCACCCGGCTGCTGTGCGGTGGCGGGGGCGGTTCCCTTGAGGAGGGCCGTGAGCCCCGCGCGCAGCTCCGGCTGCAGCGGGGGGGACTCCACCCAGCGCTTGAGGAGCTGCGTCGCGTAGGGGCGGCGTGACAGCTGGCTGAAGAGCTGCGCGTCGCTGCCGGGGGTGGCGGCGGGAGCGGGTGTGGGTGTGGGTGTAGGGCCCTGCTGCGCCGCGGCGATGCCCCTCGCCTCCAGCCGGCGCGCCGACTCCGGCTTCATCGACACGAGGTTGAGGAGGTAGGCGATGTCCACAGCGGCGGGGGCTGCCGCCGACGCGGCTGCCGCAGCCCCTGCCGCCACCCCATCCGCCTCTGCCGCCGCAGCCTGCGCCGCGGCGATCGCGGCTGCGGCGGTGCGCACCTCGCCGTCACCCCCTCCCTCCGCAGCCCCTTCGGGGGCTGCAGGTGGGCCCGGCGGCTGCTCCGCTGCTGCTGCTGCTGGTGTTGCATCACTGCCGCCTGCCTGCACTGCGCCCTCCGCCTTCGCCTGCTGCTGCTGTGCCGCATCCAGGTCGAAGGGCACCAGCAGGCCACAGGGGAGGTGCCTGTATGTGGCGTACCCCATGCTGCTCAGAAGGTTGCCCACCTCGCCGATGTGCGACTGCCCGGAGGCATCCGCTGTGACCCACAGCAGGATGGGGGCGAAGCGGCGCAGCAGCTCCTCGCTGCCGCGCAGCACGTCGGGCTCCGCCCCACAGCAGTCTAGGCGCAGCAGCAGTGGGAGGTGCTGCTGCTGCTGCTGCTGCTGCTGACCCCCGCTTGGGGGCTCAGGCCCGCCCACCCGCAGCAGGTCCTCCAGGTTGGGTGTGGCAGCATCGCTTTGCTTGGCCTCTGCCTCCAATTCTGCCCCGCCAGCATGCGGGTCGCGGTGGTGCACCGCAGTGCCGCTGTGGAGCCCGAAGAAGGCATCGAGCGACGTGACGGCAACAGGCGTGCATGCGGCAGGGTCGTGGAGGGGGCCTGCGGGGTCCGCCACGCGGCTCAGCTCAGGCGCGTTGCGCGGTGTGGCCAGGAGGGGTCCTCCGGTGCCGCGCGGCTGGGGCGCGGCGCCCACCGCTGTGGCGGGGTGGAGGTCGACTCGGCTGGCCAGCCCGTTGAGCTGCAGGGTGCGGCGGAGGTGCGACGCGGTGGTGGCGTTGGGCTCGAAGGCGAACACCCTGCCGGTGGGGCCAGCGGAGCGGGCGAGCAGCGTTGTGTAGTAGCCGAACCCGGCACCCACGTCGATAGCGACGTGTACCTCCGGGGCGAGCGTGTCGGTGAAGAGATGCATCTCATCCTCAAACCACCCCTGCTGCTCGACAGCCACATATGTCGACGTCACCATCAGGTCGCCCGGCATGCTCAACACAATACCCGATGACAGACCACACAGACGCCCCCCATCACACCCCCCTGCATCAGCCATCGCGAACCGCAGAGGGTGCCCGGAGGGTGTGGGTGTGGGGTGGTGACCCTGCGTGCCTCACTGGGGGGGGTCGTGAGGAGGCTGTGGCGGGGTGGCGGTGTGTCGTGGGGGGGGGGGGGGGGGAAATTCTGCCACACAGCACAAGATCTGCTTTCCAGGGTTTTCTTTTCGCCGGTTTTCGGGAAAGCGGGATGCTGGGGAGAGGGGGGGGGGGGGTGGTGGGGTGAGCGGGGGAAACGGCGTTCTTTATCTCTGTTGGATTTTCTACCAAACCAGAGGGGGTTTGATCGTCGAGAGGGAATGGAAAAGTAAATCTCCCAGCACCTTCTCGCAATGCAAACCAGAGGGGGGGGAGGGGGTGTTCTTGCCTTAGGCACTTCCCCCTGCCCCCCCCCCCCTCCGGGGGGTGGGGCACGGTGGACTTCTGCATTGCGTGAGTAACTGTTTTCGCAGTCGGATTCGCAGGAGTACCTTGTTGAAGTATACTTAGGAAATGCAGGAGTATACTTAGGAAATGCAGGAGTATACTTAGGAAAATCAGTCGTAATACCACGAATTATAGGGGGACCCTTTTCGAATTTTTTTTCTGGGTGGGTCCATTTTGCCTGTTTGAGGCCGATTTCGACGGAATTTCTGAGTTTTGAGCCCATTTTGGGCCCTAAAACGCCTCAAAACGCGTACGTGAATTTCCGTTTTTTTGGCCTTGGTGAATCCTCACCCCAAAGATGCCCCAAAAACATATTTCCCCAAAATCGGGTCCCAGTGGTCGGGAACTTCTCAGTGTCGACTCCCGCTCCCGAAAAGGGTTACCCTACCCCCGAGGGAGTCCACCGTCTCAGTGTGCGCTCAACGAAAGGTCGTCCGGAACTGTTCTCCCGCAGTTGCTGGACAGAGTCTACAATACAGCGAAAGGAGTACGATTTTTGATCCCGAATTCAACTATGCGGTTCCAAAAATTAAATACAGTTGTCCAACAAACATTGGTGGGGTAAAAACTAAGGTGGATTTCAGGATTTCTCAGAGCGAAGGTGGGTTATTACCCCATCAAAGTTTTTACCCCAGGGCAGCAGAACACAATGCATATTTGGGGTGATCAAAATCGCGTTTTTGACCCACACGCAACCGACACGGAACCTACACGGAACACCCCTTGCAGATTTTTCGGGAAGTAGGGCGGGTTGTTTTCTAGGGAATATGTTCACTCTTGTGCTGTCATTCTACTGCTTCCAGTGACTCCCGCGCAGCACTGGGTTCCGACCTGATGTCGGAGCGATCCAGTTCAGCCCGGAAGGAACAGGTGTTCACTACCGTGGCCTCCGGCGGCAGGGAGGCACCGTCCCCCTTCCTGTAGTGCTTGTCTACAGGGGACACCGCTAAGTTTCGTCAAAGTTCACACTGTGTCGGTACCTGCTGTTCTGCTGATGCTGAGGAGAGAGTTGCGCTTTGCAAGACAGCCGTCCCCAACCCCCCGCCCCCTCCCACCACATTTCTGCAAAAATCTGCTTTGTGTTCTGTTGCCCTGAGGTAAAAACTAAGGTGGGTTTTAGGATTTTTTTTACCAGTTATGAGCGACGAAGCGGAGCGAAGTCGCGAAGTATCGAAGGAAATCGTATGACTGAAGCTTTATAAGGATCACCTTCATGCCACTTCACAGGGGCTTACACAGCCTTTGACACAGGAGTGTGCGCTCAACGAAAAGTAGCCCGGATCTGCCTTTTTGCAGTTGCTGGGCAGGGTGTTTCTCTTATTATAGCGAAAGGAGTACGATTTTGGAGCTAAGGTGGGTTTTTACCCCACCAATGTTTGTTGGATGACTGTACATGAAGTTCGGGTCGTTTTGTGGGCGAAATACAAACACTCAAGACATCATGGGGCGCTGGTGCGGACCACCCGCATCGACGCCCCATGTATTGCCATCTGAGTTCGCCCAACATGTCAAAGTTGGGCGAACTATAGGATGTCTGGGAATGGAATGAGCACTCCCATGTGGCTGCCTGCGCCCTTGTGGAAGTAGAGGAGGTCAGGAATCTGTGGGAAACCAGTACTCCTGCTGGCGCTCGTCGTGTGTGTGGAGCATCTGTAGACGCCCGGCACCTCAGCCATCTTGCCCCCGCGCAAGCTCTGCCTGGCCGTGGAAGAGGATTGACACTCGGTCTGAATCTGGACTCTCTCTCGTGATGGCACTGAATAACCGTGCTTCATGCCACTGAGAAAATTGCGAGGTTTCGCCCCCCGAATTCACTCATGTGATCCCAAAAATCAAGCAAATGAGGTTTGCCTCCAAATCGGGGTTGTGGGGAGAAAATCGGCCAAATGAGGTTCGGGTCGTCTTTTGTGCGAAATTCAGACAAAACTCAAGTATTCAAACGCTATACCTACCCCAACCGCAACCCCACCCCCTGCCTTCTGCCCCCCCACCCCTGTGCAAGGTCATGTGCCCCATCCCATCGCGTGTTGCCTTGATTGTTGCAGATTTTCAAATTGGGAAATTTCAGGTGACCCGATGATAGGGATGTACCCCGAGGGTCTACCTGCAGGGGTCCACTTTTTGCTATGCCTGCATTGCTGCTGTTTGCGCTTCTCGCCTCCACACACCACCCTGGGGGGAGGGACAGAGGGCGGAGGGGGCTACACACTTACACAACCGATCCGGTCAAACAATGCCACGTCATCCCCATTGGGGTCCTGGACCGCGGCCTCTCTCCCAGCGAATTGGTGTCGTCATCAGGCAGGCTAAGTAGTTGTCTACACAGGACATTGGTTTTAAAGGGGTCTGAGTTCTGCGGAACTGGCTTCAAGGGACGCCCCCTCGTAATGACTGGGTGGATGGAGCCAAGTAATACCAGGTGGTCGGACACCGGAACTCTCGGCATTTATTAGTCGCGGGAACTGTGTCCGTGTGGTAGGTGACCCCTTCCGATTCCACTGATTCCACTCTTGAACATGTAGTGTTGAAAGATACTTGGTGTTCTGATGCTTGACAGGGTACTTGACAAAGGAAAGAGGGTGGTCAGTCTTGTGATCCTCCCTGAATCCTTCCTGTGAGCAGCAGATCCACAACACCTCGACTTCTTTCAGCGGCTGTATTGATATTGCCTGACACAGCAAACATGATTCAATTGGAGGAACAAGCCTCGTACACCAGCGGCCCAAAAGGTGGATTTCATGTATGGTTTTAGGATTTCCCTTACTACTGATGGTGTAGAGACTACAAAGCCTGACCTGATGACGCCGCCATGAACCTGGGAGACACGCCGCGTGAGAAGGGACCTCGGTGCGGGGTGGCGTGAAGATCCTGCCTGAGTGCCCTCGTCGGGACCCGCGGTAAACCGTGGCGTTCCCCCCGAGGCAAGTCCAGGACGAAGGTTGCAGATAACCGCTGCACCACTTCGTTCGAAAGGAGCTCACAGGATAGGGGAACTGCCCACACCCCACTCACGACAGCGTATCCGAAAGGTGCACTGCGCGTGTGGTGGCGGTGTCGGGTCCAGACCCACCTCGTTCCCCCATGCCCGTCAGTTGTTGCCCCTGCAGGGGTGGCTGCTGTCTGGCATGGGGGGCGCCCTCCCTGCCTTGCAAGGGAAAATGTAGAACGGCATGCTGCCCGTTTCTTCATTTTTCACCTTGCCTGGTGGGGGGGGAACCTCTCACGAGGCAAAAAAGAGGAACGGCATGCTGCCCGTTCACTCATTTTTGCCTTGCGTGACTCCTGGAATGCAGAAGTATACTCCTGCATTTCCTAAGTATACTTCTGCATTGCGGAAGTGGTACTCCTGCGAATCGGAACTCTTGAAAACAGTTACTCACGCAATGCAGAAGTCCACCGTGGGGGCACGGTTTACATCGAGCCACATCCCCTCCCCCCCTCCACATCAGGCTGTAGGGGACGCACGATTCACCCGGAACCGTAACTTCAGAAGAAGCCGGGTGTTCACAGCTGTGCCGCTGCGCCCCGCGCGCAGCACCCAACCCACCGAAGAACAGATTAACAGATTCGGGGGGGGGGGGGGGGGTAGGGGGGGTCATAAGCCCCCCTAAAAACGTACAAATACCAAAAATTTCAACATACCATCAGAACCGCCCTAATACCTGATCTGACCCGAAAATCCGACCCATACCCCCCCGGAAACCGTCTGGAGCCCACTTGTGACACCTGATGCGCACTTTTGTGATGATTTTTTGGGGTCCTAAAAAATGTACCTCAGTTTCGTACCTTGCCTTTGTACCTGAACCACTCCCGACCGCAATATTTCGTTCTTTGCCTTTTCTGCGGTGGTTCCGGCTCAGGTGGCACGATGTTGCCTCCCCAGTGCCTCGGCAAGGTCTTTCTTGTACCTGATTAGTGGGAATGTTGTGTTGTTGCGCCAGCTGAATGAGTTCAGCCACCTTCTGGGTGTAGTACTTCGATCGCAGATGGGTCATTGTGAGTACTTCGTACGCCTGCGAGGCTGCATCGGCATTAGGCAGCGTTGCAGATGTGTCTTTGCTTCGTCGATCTCAGCCTGTGAAGGCACGATTGGGATATTGGACGACCTGAGAGTCGAAATGATTATGTTTGTGCTGTGTAATTTGCGCCCCCCGCAGGATATGCACACCACGCAGTCTCAACAGCACGTATGAGAGTGTACCATGTGAGGACTCAACGAAGTCATTGGATAGGCATCTGCCTGCCGACTCAACCCCCACAGTGCGACCGCAAGATCGTCAGGGATGTCTCAACGCCAGGGGAATACTCTCCCCTGGCGTTGTACAACCCTACTCTTAATCCTCGGGTCCTCTCCTGGAGGCGGTGGTGGCGGGCCCGCAACGCTTCGTACTTCCGGTACGGACTGGGGTAGTCTGCCCGGCTGACCCGCTCATCGCTTCCTAGATCATCTGCTGCTCTGGAGCTGCCATCACTCACTGCCCACATCAGTTGGTGTAGGGGTAGGAGCAGGAGGAGTGGGAGGAGTAGGAGTGCAGGTGACATCTTTCTTGGCCAGCAAGGAACGCCGCTTTTCGCACGTGCGTGCAGTTGATGCACCACTGCATATATCTGTCGTCACCACGTCCCACTCGCTCTCCTATGTACCCAGCCCGACGGAGCGCCCGAAATAATGTCGCCTCACGGATGTCGTGTGCCGTTTTCTTCTGACGCAGGTCTGCCACAACGCTCTCTGCCGGGACCCCGCACATCTCCCGTTTGGCGAGCGTCTTTCGAGCAAGGTACCCCTCTGCAGCAGCATCTGACACCTCTGCGAGGCCCTAGGCACACGGCATGTGTTGCTCGGCGTGCTGGGTGAGCGTAGTGATACCCTTTCCTTGCAAAGAACGAAATACTGCGGTCGGGAGTGGTTCAGGTACAAAGGCAAGGTACGAAACTGAGGTACATTTTTTAGGACCCCAAAAAATCATCACAAAAGTGCGCATCAGGTGTCACAAGTGGGCTCCAGACGGTTTCCGGGGGGGTATGGGTCGGATTTTCGGGTCAGATCAGGTATTAGGGCGGTTCTGATGGTATGTTGAAAAATGTGGTTTTGTACGGGCTTATGACCCCCCCTAGGGGGGGGGGGGGGCGATGGGGATAGTGAGGTAAATAATGCGACGGCAAGAGCTACGGACAGCCCCTCTCCCCCCCCCCCCTTCCCTTCTCTCGTTTCCCTCTGAGGAAGGCGGCAGCACACTGAGAGCCTTAACAATGATACCAAAGGATAAGATAGGGTGGTCACACAGACACACACACCCCTTCGGCACAGCTTCCTGGCACAGAAAGGGGGGGTGGGGGTGTGTGAAATAAGGCACCACGCACACCGCAGCGTCAGAGCATAAACGCGGGGGGAAAAAAATACGCAACTTTGCGTCTGCAAATCAGTAAGGGGAGAGAAGAACCAGCGGAAGGGGTATTCGTCGATCGCGAGACCACCCCCACACGCCTCCTGCGGGGGTGTGGTGTGTCCTGCATGACCTGGCATAGCAAAGCTTCCTGCATTGCCAGCACAACTCCAATAAAAATAACAAACAAACCCTGCGAACCTCTCGGAAGATTTGCACCTCCATTCGGTAGCTTTTCTTTAGGACCCCACCCACCCCTGCACCCCACCCATCAGCCCAACGCAGTGCCGCACCCCCACGCGTCCTGCTGCGGAAGCAGAGGAGGGGGGGTGGGGTGTGGGGGTGGGGGCGGTGAAGTAGAAGAAAATGATAGAGGAAAAGATGGAAGCACACACAGAGAGGGGTGTGGTGTTGTGTGTGCGTGTGTGTTATCAGGAACGCTGGGGCGATTTGAGAGATCTGTCTGGCAACGCCAGAGATGTGGCGGGGGTCGATGTAACCACTCCTGTGGTGATCTCTAGAAGCTCTCCATGAACAGGACAAACTCGTCGAATGTCAGCACGTTCTGTATGCGGGTGTTGGTGTGCAACAAAAGATTGCCATGATCTGTGAAAACAAAACAACGCCAGATGCCAGGTGTGTGGCATGCGAAACCCCCCGAACATGCGTGCCTCGGTGCACCCACCCAATGCAATCACCCCAGGATGTCCCCCTCCACGCACCCCCACACCCTACACCCCTGCCTGCTGCAAGGTGCCTGTGAGGTGTTTGTCCCCCGACATCATCCATGGCCTAGATGTTGCCCCTACAAGCGCTAACAATAGTCATACGTCATCATTCGCGTCGTAAGTCATAAATATCGGCCGCAGCTTTGTGAGGTCGTCCTCACCCATCCCGAGAGCCAGCTGCACAGGTGGTGTGTGATGTGCGATTTTGGATGATGTGGATCGACAGGAGGGGGGTGTGCTGACACACAGGGAGAGGATGCCGGAGAGGGGGCACTTCTTTAGACACCCCATGGAATATGACGAATAGGTGGAAGCGTCCAATGCAACACTCACAGCATAGAGGCCTAGTGTTTCCCGTGATATTTTCACGGTTTTCAACGTGAGACCTGACCCACATCCATCACCATACCTGCTCGAGCGTCAGCCTCCCGTCAATAGCGTATGTATCGAAGAAGTCTTTGATCTCCTCCGTCGGCGGCGTCTCGGACTTCCGCCTCGCCTGCTCCTGCCGCGCCTGCCCAAAGTCCGTCTGTTTCCCAGACAGAGCCGGCAGCGAGGGGGCGCCACCACCACCACCACCACCACCACCACCACCACCAGCATCCTGCCCGACACCACCACCGCCACCACCGCCGCTCTCCTCCCCTGTGACCAGCACCGCAGCCGCCTTCATAATCGCCTGCCGCGATGTCTGCGGGAATGCGCTTGACAGCAGGTCTATGAAGGAGAGGTGTGGGTTGGTTGCGAACGGCTCGCCGGACGCCAGGCGGGCCAGCACGTTTGCCTCCAGCTGCTCCTTCGTCAGCATGCGCGGGTTCTCCACCACCTTGGGCACCGCGGGCTGCGTGGGGGCAGGCGCAGCCCCACCGCGCCCCGCCAGCGGGGGCATCGTCACCGCAGCCCCACCGCGCGCCCCCTGCTGCGGGATGCCCTTCGCGGCGGTGTATGTGTCGACATCGTGCTTCGTCACCCGCCCCTTCCCCTCGGTGTCGATCGCGTCGAACAGCTTCCCCAGCAGCTGGATCTGCTCCGAGGTCACCTTCTTGCTGGAGCGGTTCCACTCCACCAGGTTCGCAATCTGCTTCACGAGGTAGGCCGGGATGGACGTCCCCTTAAGCCCCACAGACTCGATCGTGGGAGCCTTCTTCACAAGCTGCAGGAGGGCCTTGCCTGCAGCGAGGGTGAGGTGTTTGTTCCCCGACAGGTCTATCTCTTGGATCGTCTCGCTGTCCTGCAGAGCCTCGCAGAGACGCTGTGCGCTGTCGCTGGAGAGCCCGTTGTCCCTCAGGAGGACTCTGCCGAGGGAAACCTTGCAGAGCCTGACGATGTCGAGGAAGGGGAAGATCGACGCGATGTAATTCCCTGTCAAATCCAGCGCGTTCAGATCAAACAGCAGCGGCGTGTTGGGGCAGGACCGGGTGAAGTGCGAGTTGGCCTTCACCCCGTGCCTCCGGCACTCCGAGATGTAGATCGCCCGGATCGACATCTCCGCCTTCACATACTCCTGGTGCCTTTCGGCGAACTCCTCAGAGGACAGCCGCCACACCGTGTTGTCCAAGGGATCCTCCCCGCCCGACGCACCCAACAGGTCGCTCTTCGAGAGGAACATGCCAGACTGCCCCACGACATCCTGCCCCTTCCCAGTCGGGTTGCTGTACGACGTGATTATAAACGGCGTCCACTCCCCGCCCCCGCGATGCTGCGCCGTCTTCAGCGGGGCCAGGTCTAACGCGAATCCCCCAACACCACGGTGCTGCCCAGAGCTCTGCAGCGACGCAGACCCTCCGAGCGGCATAGGGGTCCCATTGGCACGCCCAACACCCTTCACCATGATGCCCTTCGGGGGGTGCGCGTAGGGCACAGCGGTGTAGGTGTTGTAGATGTTGTCGTCCAGAGGCGTATAGCGTGACTCGTTGACACCTGCGTAGACAGGGCCCTTGGGAGGCATGGCCTGCATATGTGCCCTCTCCCTCTGGTGGAGCTCTATCAGCATCGCCCTGCGGACCTGCGACTCCTCCCGCTCCCTCTCGACCCGCTGCCGGTTGAGCTGCTGCAGGCGCTGCAGCTCTTTGGCGTACCTCTCCCTCTCCGCGTTGCGGACGGTCCTCTCCGCGTCGAGCGCCGCCTTCCTGCTGCGGGAGAATTCGTTTCGGGAGCTGATGCCACCGCCACCAGCAGAGACACCACCGCCACCCACCCTGCGGGCAGCGCGGGAGGGCCTTGCGAGGCCCAACGCTTCCATGTCGTCGTTGTCGCCCGCCAGGCTGCTGGTGTCGGAGGCGCTGTCGTTGCCGGAGGCGGCGGCGTGTGGGGGCCGCACGGCGAGGATCCTGTTGTGGTGCTCCAGCCTGCTGCGCAGCGCCGCGACCATGTGCTCGTGGGACTGCCCCTCCTCCCTCCGGGAGTGCCGCTTCTGCGCCGTGCGCTCCTTCCGCTCCTGCTGCACGATGAGGCGCTCCTTGCGTGCGAGGGCTGTCTCCACAGCGAGGTCGTTCTCCGGGGGGGGCGGGGCCTGGCTGCCGGTGTTGCGGGGGTGCTGCTGTGCGGTGGCCTGCCCGCGCTGCAGCAGGGAGGCCCTGTGCTGCTGCTGCTTCTGGATGCGGGCGTGCGCCTCGGCCTGCCTGCGCCTCACCAGGGCCAGGTCTGCTGCGCGCTGCCGCTCGTAGCGCTGCCTGGCGCGGAGGTCGGCCTGGCGGCGGCGCTCGTCGAGCTCTGCGAGGGCTGACTTCCGCTTAGCCTCGAGGAAGGCGCGCACCCGTTTGTCCTTCTCGCCGATCATCGCCTTCACGCGTGCCCTCTCCTCGGCGTCGCGCGCGTCGCGGCGGGACAGGCGTGCCTCCAGCTTGGCCAGCCACTCCGCGCGGAGCGCCTGCAGCGACCGCAGCCTCTCGAGGCGCTGCCGCTCTGCGGCGAGGTCATCCAGGCGCTGCTGCCGCAGCCACTCCCGCCACTGCTGGTCGCGCAGCATCTGCTCGCTCTCCTGCTGCTCGATGCGGCGCAGCCGCTCCTGCAGCCGCCTGTCCCGCTCTGCGTGCAGCGCCTCCAGGTGCCGCTCATAAGCCAGGGCGGCACGCTGCTTCGACAGCACGACGTGGCTGCGGGCAGACCCCACCTCGTTGTACGTCGGCAGCCCGTCCCAGCTGCTGTGGTACGGCTGGTCCCCCCCGAACCGCATGCCGCGGCCCCACTCGCCGCCGATGATGCCGTCGTTGCTGTCGTAGGGTGCGAGCGGCTCGCGCCCCGCCCCTTGCTGCGCGGGGTCCCCGCGTGGCTGCGCCTGCTGCCTCGCGCGCAGCGCCTCCTGCTCCTCGTGGCGGACACGCTCCTTCGAGGCCTGGGCAGCCTCCTTGCGTGTGCGTGCCTTGCGGAGTGCTGCCACCTCCTCATTCACAAGCCGCTCCCGCAGCTGCAGGTCCTTTTCGAGGGCCGTGCGGCGCTCGATCACTGCCTGCCTGCGGCGCTTGAGGTCCGCCTCCCCCTCGCGTGTGGCGAACTCCATATCGACCTCTGCCTTCTTCGCCGCCTTCTGCTGGTCCCGCAGCCTGTCCCGCGCTGCGGCGGGGATGTCCGCCCTGCCCAGCTCGTGGTCCAGCAGGTCCAGCTGCGCCCTGACGTCCTCCCTGCACTTCTTGTGGAGGCGGTTCAACCCGCGCTGCTCCGACTCGAACTCGTCGTCCTCATCCGCGTCGTGCTTCTTGGCCCACTTCCTGACACGCCGCATATGCTTGGCATGCGACTTCTCATAACTGTCGACGATGCCCTGCCACACCTCCCCCGAGAAGTCATCCGTGTTCACATCGATGTCCGCATCCAGCGGAACTGGGTCCATGTCGGAGTCAGACCCCTCGTCATGACCACCGCCGCCACCACCGCCACCCCTCCGACCACCCCCCGCCGCCCGCTTCCGCCGCTCGCCGATGCTGCGCTCGTCGCGGCGGATGTCGCGCAGCACCGCTTCATGCCTGTCGCCGGCACGCCGCTTGATCACCCTGATGCGGTGTTCCTCAGCCTCCCGGTCGCGGCGCTGCTTCGCTTCGATGTCACGGATGCCTGCGTCGAGCGCCTGCCGCACCTCGCGCCGCGCAGCGGCGGAGGGGTCTGCGTCAGCCAGCCCATCCGCCTCGGGTTTGTCGGCGGGGAAGCGCTGCAGCGCGTCGCGCATGCGCTGCGCCTTCCGGTCCACAAGGGAGCGCCTCCGCTTGCCCTGCTCCCGGAGGCGTGCGATGGCCGCCGCGTCGTTCGACTTCCGCCGCTCGTGCATCCTGCGCCGCCGCTCCACCGCCGCCTCCATCCCATCGGCATATGTGTCCCCAAGCGACTCCAGGGCGTTGCGGCTGCCGCTGCGCGGCGAAGCCTCCGCACCCTCGCGCTGCTGCGGCTGTTGAGGCTGCCGCGGCTGCGCCGGTGCTGCCGTGCCCCCCTGCACCGGCTTGATGTGCTTGTTGACCTCAGAGAGGAGCGCGTCCAGGTCACCCCCCGCGGGGGGGCGCGTCTGCTGTGGCGCGGCGCTGCCGCCACCCCCGCGCGCGGGCTTGCCGCTGCCGCCCGCCTGGTTGGGTCGCGGGGTTTGCATCGCGGCAGCCGCGCCCTCCTCGCGGGTCACCCTGCGGGCCAGGTTGTCGTGCTGCATCCCCTTCACACGCGACTTAGCATCGCGGTACCTCGCCCGCTCGTCTGCCAGCGCATCGTTGATCTCGCGGATGCGCCGCTTCGCGGCGCCCGTCGCCGTCGCATCTCCCTCCGAGGGTATCGCACTGCCGCCACCAGCACCCCCATCCCCACCACCACCACCACCCTTCCCCTCCCCATCCCCTGCTGGGGGGGACAGCACAGCAGCCAGGTCCAGCAGCGCGTCTGCCGGTGAATCCGACGCATCCAGCGCATCCAGAGCTGCCAAGTCAATGTCGGTTGGGAGTGGGTCGGACCGGGGCGTGTCCAGGGCACCGCCGCCACCACCACCCCCACCACCGCCACCGCCACCGCCAGCGGGGAAATCAGAGCCCCCTTGCCTGCCACCCCCGCCACCCCCGGTGCGTGCGGTGGGGCTGAGGATGCTGGGGGGCACCGGCAGCCCCAGCTCGACGAGCAGCTCGCCTCTCTCGTTCTCCAGCTCCTCCACAGCCTCCAGGTAGTCCTCTTCGAGGATGGCGCGCTCCTCGCGTATGTCGCCCTCCTCCAGCCGCTCCACCCTGTCCAGCTCCGTCTTCATCGCAGCCGCGCTCTCCTCCGCCGCATTCGCCGCCATCTCGTCGTCCAGCGCCTGCACCTCCCGCATGATAGCCTCCGTCTCCTCCCCCGCCACCGCAAGCGTCGCATCCAAAGGGTACCCCTCTGGAGCCCCCACCACAGGGGCACCACCGCCACCACCACCACCCAGGCTGGAGCGAAGCGGGGTGTAATGAACTCCATCCTCTGCCGAGTGGCCCCCAGAGCCCCCGTCCCTTTCCCCATCCCGTGGCACGGGCTGTTCATCAGGCAGCCCCCCTGCTGGGGTCTCTCCGGAGGAGCTGGGGGTGTCGCTGCTGCCGGCAGGCGCGGCGTGGGCAGTGGGGTCGGGACCGCCGGAACCCCCAGCTCCGCCAGCAGGGGTTGGCGGAGCAGCAGCATCGCCCCCTGCATCCCCTGCCCCTCCTGCCTCTGGGGCTGACGGGTCGCCGCCGCCGCTGGGGGGTGTGGTGGCAGCGCCAGCATCAGCATCAACATCAGCATCAGCATCAGCATCATGTGTGGCAGACGTCCCCCCCTCTGCATCTGGGTAGGCATGCTGCTCAGCAGCAGCATCCCCGGGCAGGTCCTGCTGCGGGTTGGCAGGGGGTGTGCCAGCCCCCTCTGGTGCTGTGTCATCGCCGTCGGCGCCTGCTGCGCTGCTGCCGTACCCAGGGGTGTCGCCACTCGCAGAGGCTGAGGCGGGGGGCGATCCGCTAGGGTCTGCAGCAGCATCAACAGCGCCAGCATCAGCATCAGCATCAGCATGGGGCTGCCCGCCCGACCCCCCAGGCGCGTCTGACCCCGGCCCACCGGCAGAGTCGCGGTGGTGGTGTGCGTCCTGCCCCCCCTGCACCGCTGGAGCGGCTGCTTCATCCCCTGCAGGCTGTGCCTCGGTGCCCCCAGGCACCGCAGCAGCGCCTCCCTGCGGAGCTGCTGCGGCGGGGTGGGTGCCGTCGGAGGGGGCGGGCAGGGTGGTGGCATCACCACCATCACCGCAGGCATCGCCACCGTCGCCACCGGTGGCGGTGTCAGCGGTGTCGTCACAGCCCTCCTCCTGCCCCTCCCCGCCCTGCGCCTGTTCGGCAGGCGGTGCGGCGGTGCCCCCCGGTGTGCTGCTGGGGGGTGTATCTGCAGGGGGGATGGCGTTGTCGCTGTCGCCACCACCACCACCACCGCCCCCCCCATGCGCCTCGGCTCCCGGAGGTGTGGAGGGGGCAGCGCTGGCACCGCTGTCGCCGCCACCGCCTCCCGGCTGCGGGTGGGAGGCGGTGGGGGTGTCAGGATGCTGCTGCTGCTGTGCCTTTGTGCTGCCAGCGGAGGGGCGCTTTGCTGCGGGGGCAGGTGCACCGCTGCCCCCGCCCCCGCCAGCATCTGCTGTGCTGCTGCTGCTGGGGGCGCTGCTGCCGCCTCCGCCGCCGGAGCTGGCAGCAGAGGCAGCGGGAACTGCGGGCGTTGCGTTGGGCGTGGCAGCACCACCACCTCCCTGCTTCCCCGCCCCCTGGGGCGGCTGTTGCGGGCCTGGCGTGGGTGCAGTGGATGTGGATGTAGGTGCAGGTGCAGGCGAGGGCGCCGCTCCACCCGGCGGGGCACGCTGCCCGCCCACCTTGCCAGCAGAGGGCTGCTGCACGGGCTGTGCGCCACCTGTTGTCCCACCCGCCTCCGGCGCTGGTGTGACACCGCCACCACCACCACCCCCTGCGGGTCGCGGCGCCGGGGCAGGCACGGCAGGGGCAGAGGTGGGGGTGGGGGTGGTTCGGCCCCCGCCTGCACCACCTGCACCCCCAGCAGCCCTTGCCCCTCCTGCGCCCTGCTGCTGCTGCTGCTGCTGCTGCGACCCGTCGGTGCTGGGGCGCCGCTTCTCAGCCCTGTCCCCACTGGAGGTGCCAGGCTTTGGCACGGAGCGTCTGCGAGACGCGGCTCCGCTGCCGCCACCGCCACCACCACCACCGCCAGCCTTGCCACCACCGCTAACACTACTAGCATCGGATCGCCTCCGCGACGCCGCCTTGGGCTCCGAGGGGGCGGCACCACCACCGCCGCCCACAGCCGCCTCGCCACCCTGCCCCTGCCCACCCCCTGCGGTCCGCGAAGGGCGCCGGGCTGCCTGGCGTGGCCCTTTGTCGCCTCCACCACCACCACCACGGCCATCTGGGTTGGATCGCGGCCCGCCTTTGCCCCGAGGACCCGAGGAGGCTGGTGCCGCATCGCCTGCACCCTGCTGCTGCTGCTGCTGGGGGGGCGGTGCTGCCTCCACCGGGGTGGGGGCACCAGCTGCGCTGCTGCCTCCACCGGGGTCAGAGAGGGCGGCGTTCTTATCGAGGTCGGCCTGCGTCGGGGGTGGCGGGAGCGATTGGTTCTGCTCGGCCCACAGCGCATCCGCGGAGGGGTCGCGAGTGTAGGCAGGCGGGCCGCGTGCCAGCTTGAGGCAGGTGCGGAGGAGGTCGATGTACTCTTGCGCCTCTGCCGTTTCACACCAGATGTCTGCGAATTGGAACATCGCGTGTTTGAACATCGTGGCGTCGATGTAGCCTTTGGAGAGGGAGTCGTTTGCCCAGTCCTTCTCGATGCACATCTCGCACTCCTCGTCGCTGCTGAAGGGCACGAAGGAGTGGAACAGCTTCCGCCCCAGCCAGCTGTAGATATGCACGTCGATGAGCTGCGTGGTGTTCCCCGCAACACGCCCCTGCACCTTCGGCATCAAGGCCCACCAGTCATCCAAGATACCCATGATGGTGTGGTTCGTCTTGACTCGCTTCCTCCTCTGCTGGTTGTCGCTGGAGTACATATCCAGGTCGCCCTGCAACCGGTAGGTGCATTTCAACGCCTCATCGCCGTCACAAATGATGCCGTGCTGTGCGATCTGGTTCTTCAGGTTGTTCCGCACCTGAGAGTAGCGGGAGTCCTTCTTATCGGGCATCTTCAGCTCCGTCAGCTTCTTCGACAGCTCCTCTGATTCGTAGTTTATCCGGAGTCGGCGTGTGAGCTCCTCGCTCTTGGCACGTATCGCATCTCGCATGCCTTTGAAGCGCTGCCGTTTGTCCTCGTCGACATTTGCGGCACGCTTCAGCACAACCTGCCACACCGACAGCGACTTCTCAGATGCTGTCGGCGACAGCACCTCAAACGAAGGATCTCTGGAAGCGTTGCTCGAGCCGCGAGCCTGGAGGCGCAGCGGGTGCAGCGTCGGGCTGCCACCCGCACCCGACCTTCCGAGCAGCGGTGACTGGGGGGTCTTGGCGGTGTCGCCCAGCGACACGGCGGACAGCTCGCGCGACACCCGCACCACGCTGCTGTTGTTGCTCCCGCTGACGGATACACCGCCTATCTCCATCCCTGCGGCAGGCGGGCCCTGTGGGGCCGGCCCGTCCACAGGTCCCTGCAGTGGCGTGGGGGTGGGTGGCTGGGTGGCTGAGATGGGGATGGGGGGTGGGGCGAAGGTGTAGTGAAAAGTTAATCATCGCAGGCTGGTCGCTAACTTTCTGAATTCCGAGATCTCGTGGAATGATGGTCAGTCGTGGGGGGGGGGGGGGGTGGAAGTGGTGGCCATGCAGTAAAATATGATTCGTACTCGATCGCGGCGGCGGCTTCGCCACCGCCGCCGCGCGCCCACGATCCAGGCCTGTCGCTAACTTTTTCAATTTTAGAGATTAGGTGGGCGGACGCTCTTGTTTTGGGGGGATCAGGTGGGAAAACGCTAGGGGTCGATTTTTCGCGCGCGCTCGTGTTGTTACTTAACTTTCCCGTCGGTGGACGGTGTGAGGCGCTGGGTTCCTTCCGCAGTTCCTCTCCCGCTCGCGCCATCCTCGGGTGCCGAAGGAAACCAAAAAAAGGCTTTCGGTACCATGATTCGACGCTACCCCCTGATATGCCACGGCCGTCGAAGCGCAAGGGCTTGGTTACTAGCCGGGCACACGCTACATGGTCCACAGGGGGGTCTGGGGGGCAGAGCCCCCCAGCCGCCGGAGGCCACGGTAGTGAACATCTGTTCAGTGTGGGCGTACAGATTCTGTGTGAGTGGCTGAGTCCTCCTGAGGCTACTGGAGTGGTTGGATTCCCTGACCTGACGGGAATCGAGTGACTTGAGTACGAGACATACGCCACAGGGGGGTCTGGGGGGCGGAGCCCCCCAGCCGCCGGAGGCCACGGTAGTGAGCATCGGTTCCTGCAAAACCATACTCTCTTCGGCCCTGGCAACGGATGGTGGGGAATGAGGTGGTAGTGTGTGTTTCACCCCACCATCATTCCACCATCGTGGCATCATCCACGCGTGGCATCATTCTACCACGTGGCATCATTCCACCATCGGGGCCTGCCTGACGGCAGGCCCCGAGGGTGGAATGATGGTGGAATGATGAAATATCTAGGGGGGGGGAAACCCAAAATGAGTGGAATGATGAATGATGGTTAGCGACCAGCCTGTAATCATCGATGATCACCGGTGGGGGGGGGGGGGGGGGGCTGCCGACAGCAAGACACACGCATATGTCGCTATGGTGGTGGGGATACGCACAGAGCGCTGGCAAGACGGGAGATAGTCACCCCACCGGGTATGCGGTGGGGGGCGGGGGGGGAGGGTACTATATTGCGCGTGAGGCAACGTGACACAATGTTAACACACAGTGACACAGAGAGAGCAGATGGGGGGGAGGGGGGGGACAGCCTGGCAAAAAAAAGGCATCGCAACCCCCCCCCCCCTCCACCTTTCCCCCCAGTGGTCCCCACCCCATGTCACCACCGAGGGTCGAGCCAACCCTGGGTTTGACGATCCCCCCACGGCTCTTCTCAGCACGCTGTATCTTCGAGAAGGGCATCGCACCGCACCCTGGCGTCTGCTGCATCACCAAGGCATGGGGGCAGGTTGCCTCCGGGCAGCTGCGAGGATCCCCCGGCTCTTCGCAGTGAGGGAGGCACGATGGGGTGCCTTCACTCAAGAGAAGTGCGGTGACGTGAGTGGCGAAGGTGCCACCTCGCCTCGCAACAATGGAGGCACACAGCGAAGGCTTAAGAAAAGGAGCTCACGCCGCACCCTGGTGTCTGCTGCATCACCAAGGCATGGGACAGGGCGTCGGGTTGCGTCTGGGCAGCTGCGACGATCTCCGGGTCTGACAGAAGGGAGGGGTGCGCATACTTCACAGCATACGGGTCACCCGAGACGGCTGCGAGCACGACGCCTCTGTCTGCCAGCAGGGAGGGGTGGGCGTGCTTCAAGGCAAAGGGGTTGATGCAGACAGCCTCGAGGATAAGCTCTCTGTCGGCCTTCAGGGACCCCTGAGCGTAGCACAGCGCGTCTGTGTTCATCTGCAGGGCTGCGAGGACAACGTGCCAGTCAGCCCTCATGGAATCGGGTGCGTACTTCAAGGCGAGAGGGTTCATCTGCATGGCTTGGATGAAGAAATCCTTGTCGTGCCTCAGCTCGTCGTTCACCCCCTTAAGAGATGTGGGGTCCTGTTGAACAGCTGCTAGGGCTGCGGTGCGGTGAGACTGTACCCATGCAGGCATCCTCGATAGACTGGCACCCGCACGGAGGGCCTTGAGGAACCGGTCGTAGGACAGCTGGACATCAACCGTGCACCCGGATTCCACACCCGCAGCGCTGCCCAGAGGCTCGCCGTCGCACAGCACGCGCCCGTCCACCGTCAGCTGCAGGTCGTCCACCTTCACGCTTTTGTGGTAGGGGAATGCCTGCAGCGCAGCACGCTTCACTTCCACAGGCCTGGCATCCAACCCGATGTCGATGGCGTGCTGCTCCCCGCTCCTGGCATCCTGCAGGAACGCCTCCATCCCCTTGCCTTGGGGTGCTCCTGACACCGCTGCAGGGGGTGGGGATGGGTGGGGCGGGGGTGGGGGTGGGGGTGGGGGTGGAGGGAAACGACAGTGTCACTTCTTTTGGGGAGGGGGCAAGGTGAAACCCGCGCTAAGCATCACAAGGCAAAAGTTGTTCACTTTATAGCGCCAAGCTTCTCCAAATCTCGCGTTCGGGAAGCGAGCACACGGCAATAAGGGACGCGGATACTCGGCGATACTCTCTTCCTCTCCTCAGCAGTAGTATTAAAAGGGGTGGCACTGTATGACCCCCCCCCCCAGCAAGTGTGGATGCCTGCATCAAAACTTCCCTTTGATTCACTTTGTCCGTCAGGTGGACCACCGGGTGGGGAGAGAACCGGTGTGAGGCACTTGGGTCCGTCCAGGTGGGCAGGGAACCTGGGGGCGGGGGGCCTCAAAACCTCACTCATGCACTGGGCTTCGCTGGCTGCTCTCTACCCAACCCACCACCAAACCGCCCGTGCACAACGAGACGAGGCCTTGGCGCATGTCCGCCCTTCCGATACCAAACCGCCCACACCCACCCTGTGGCACAGTCTGTTGGCAAGCGTGTTAAAGGAAATACGAAAAAGGCAATGAAAATGGGTAAAAAGGGCGGGAGGAGGAGATGGGTGGGTTAAATTTCTTAGATTTTATGTGCCATGACACTGCTGAGGGCGGTTGCTCCGGAACGGGTGCTGTGACTTTTTTTTTCCCGCAGACTCGTGTGAGCAGGCAAGCCACATCACCACAGCAAGCAACCAACCATCATCAACACACGAACCCCACCCTTCATCAGGCTCAAGGATGTGATGCCGATTTCAGGGATTATGTGTAGAAGTGTGCCCAAGCCACATCCATCCCATGGCACAGACCGTTCGGCAAATGTGCAACATAAAAAGGGGGGGTAGTGAAATCGAATTTGAAGGGAGCACAAGAATGATCAATAAAAGGGGGGGGGGGGGGAACAAAAAAGACAATGAAATGAGGCAAAGGCAGGTAGGTGGTTGGCGGTTGGCTCGGGGAGTCAAACTTCCTGGATTTGAAAACACTTCGGTGCCGTGAGACTCACAAGGGCCGAAACCAGATACTTCGTTGCCGGGCGACATTTTTCGAGGGCTCCCCCCCGAGGGGCCAACCGCTGCCACCGCCTTACGCCCAAAGAAACGATAGGATTGTTGCTTTTTTTAAGCGACCTGTACCGTGGTTTCCTTTATCGTTGTTGTGCTCCTGGGGCGCCCCCCCTCGTGTTATACACTGGGGGGGCTCGGTACGGGCGAGGATCAGCCCTCTGTGTTGTATTGTGCGCCAAAGCCGGGCAAAACAAACTCAACTTCCCCAGCCTGATGAGGAGGTTGTCCTGGTTGCCCAAAAGCACTGCCCGACCATGGTTTCCTACCATCAATAAAACTCTTGTTGTCTCTGACAGGGAGTCCCAGAAAATGGGGGAGAAAGAGGCCACTGGATGGCCTCAAAACTATTCTCGAAAAACGCCAAGACAAGGGGTGGTGGGTGAAACAAGGTGACCAACGGTACCGGTACTGGTACCGGGAGAAAAAAATCGAAATTTTTTTTTTGCCGATTTGGTGCAGGGCTGTTCCTAACTGGGGGGCTTGTTCCCCACTTTCAGGATTCTGAACTTTTTTTCTAAGAATTTTTGTAAGGGGAAAAAAAGTTTTTTTCTAAGAATTTTGTTAGGGGAATTTTTTTCTAAGGTTTCGCCAGGCCTGGGCGGGGAACGAGCCCTTTTTCCAGGTTTTTTGGGTCGGGGAACCAGGTTTTTTCTAAGAATTTTTACAAGGGAATTTTTGCTCGCCCCCCCACAGTTTCCAGGCGCGTGCCCGTCAGGCGGGACTTTTTCTCTGATTTCTCTCCGCGTCATCATTGACAGCTCTCGAGTGATGCCCAGAGATGCTTGCGGCAGAGAGTGCCCCTCATGCGCGTTACAGCTGAAAATGAATGAGGATCATCTGGCACTCGTTCTCATCGGGGGTTGTGCTCCGCAGGGACTCAATACACCTTGGCACTCTCGCAGGGCTGGACATGCCAGCAGCTGGAGGACAGTTACAAAGCTGCCCCCGACGCCACCCACCTGCTGGCCCCTTCAGGTCTGAAAGCCCAAAAGCTCCCGGGGATTTTGCAGTGGTGCGCACCATATTCAGCGCAGGGTGATCTCTCCAATTTTCCAAAACTGCTGGTTTACGGGTTTGGGGAACGGTCGTCGGCAGACCGTTGAAATGCCCGTGTTAGCAAGGCACACTCACATTTCAGGTAGCGTGTCGCGTGTCACGCATGTCGCGAACGCGGCAAGTGTACCTCCCAGGTGGGGAAGCCCGACCTCCTGTCCGATGTCAGTCAGGCTTCGAAGAAGCGCTTCATGGATGCGGCGCTGACCCGGGGAAGTGAGATAGATGGACGGGCACACGCTACATGGGGGGTCTGGGGGGCGTGAGCCCCCCAGCCGCCGGAGGCCACGGTAGCGAACATCTGTTCGTGTGGGCGTACAGATTCTGTGCGAGTTGGCTGCGTCCTCAGAGGCGACTGGAGTGGTTGGACCCCGATTTGATGGGATTCGAAGGACTTGAGTACGAGACGTACGCCACAGGGGGGTCTGGGGGGCGGAGCCCCCCAGCCGCCGGAGGCCACGGTAGTGAACGTCTGGCTCTCCAGTTGGCCAGCAAGGCGAACGGTACGTGGGACAGACTTCCCTTCCATCCTTGTGCGCGCCCTGTCGACTGGGGAAAACTTAGAAAAAGTTTTTTCCTCTGCGAAACAACCTTAGAAAAAAATTCCCCTAACAAAATTCTTAGAAAAAAACTTTTTTTCCCCTTACAAAAATTCTTAGAAAAAAAGTTCAGAATCCTGAAAGTGGGGAACAAGCCCCCCAGTTAGGAACAGCCCTGGGTTTCGCAGAGGAAATTTTTTTTCTAAGTTTTCCCCAGTCGACAGGGCGCGGACAAGGATGGAAGGGAAGTCTGTCCCCCGTACAGTTCGCCTTGCTGGCCAACTGGAGAGCCAGACGTTCACTACCGTGGCCTCCGGCGGCTGGGGGGCTCCGCCCCCCAGACCCCCCTGTGGCGTACGTCTCGTACTCAAGTCCTTCGAATCCCACCAGGTCGGGGTCCAACCACTCCAGTCGCCTCTGAGGACGCAGCCAACTCGCACAGAATCTGTACGCCCACACGAACAGATGTTCGCTACCGTGGCCTCCGGCGGCTGGGGGGCACCGCCCCCCAGACCCCCAATGTAGCGTGTGCCCGTCCATCTATCTCACTTCCCCGGGTACAGTGCAGCGTAGGAGGTCAGCGCCGCATCCATGAAGCGCTTCTTCGAAGCCTGACTGACATCGGACAGGAGGTCGGGCTTCCCTACCTGGGAGGTACACTTGCCGCGTTCGCGCCATGCGTGACACGCGACACGCTACCTGAAACGTGAGTGTGCCTTGCTAACACGGGCATTTCAACGGTCTGCCGACGACCGTTCCCCAAACCAGTAAACCAGCAGTTTTGGAAAATCGGAGAGATCACCCTACTGCGCTGAATATGGTGCGCACCACTGCAACAATCCCCGGGAGCTTTTGGGCTTTCAGACCTGAAGGGGCCAGCACGTGGGTGGCGTCGGGGAGTGGCAGCTTTGTACCTGTCCTCCAGCTGCTGGCATGTCCAGTGCGAGAGTGCCAAGGTGTATTGAGTCCCTGCGGAGCACAACCCCCGATGAGAATGAGTGCCAGATGATCCTCATTCATTTTCAGCTGTAACGCGCATGAGGGGCACTCTCTGCCGCAAGCATCTCTGGGCATCACTCGAGAGCTGTCAATGATGACGCGGAGAGGAATCAGAGAAAAAGTCCCGCCTGACGGGCACGCGCCTGGAAACTGTGGGGGGGCGAGCAAAAAATCCCTTGTAAAAATTCTTAGAAAAAACCTGGTTCCCCGACCCAAAAAACCTGGAAAAAGGGCTCGTTCCCCGCCCAGGCCTGATTTGGTGACACTTTTTTTTTTTTGCCACGGGGAAAATTTTTCGAGACATAGAGATTTTTCAGAAAGTTGGGACCGATTTTTTGGGACTTGCGAAAACCGCGCTGGGTCGCCGTCCGGGTCGACCCGGGTCGACCGCGCCCCATCCGGGCACATTCCGGGCCCTGTACCACATTTTTTGTGGGCTGAAACCCGGTTTTGCCTTGTATTTTTTTCGCGGTACCGGTACCGGTACCGGTACTTCCTGGTACCAGTACCGGTACCGGTACCGGAGTACCGGTACCAGTACCGGTACCGTTGGTCACCTTGGGTGAAACGACCCGGGCGACGGCGTGATCCGGGGAGTCCAGTGTTCTTGATTTTCCGGCGGTGTGGTTCTCCTACTGTGGCACACAGGTGGGCCGCTCTCAGCGGGAAAACACAAAGCTGGCCCTCCTCCGGACCGACCGTGCCTGTTGCGAGGGGTGGGGTGGCGGAGCGGGCGCATAGGGATGATGTGATGCGTAAAGGGGCGGGAGCGGTGCAAGGTGCAGGTGGGTGGCAGTGAAGGAAGTGCGGCATCATTATTCCCTCCGGTTTCCGTCTGACTTTCGTCTGTGTATTTTTTCTTGCATTGGGAATTGTTCGGACGGATAATGCTGCCGGGAAGCGTTGCAAAAAAATGTAGAAGAATGGCAGTAAAGGAGCCGAGTGAACGGCAGTATCATTCATACAAAAAAAGATCGTGCGTTTTCCATATTTCATACAATTTCCCCACGGTTAACGTATGTCTTTTGCATGATCGCATGAGTGCTTCGTATGAATAATGCTGCCGTGAGCGCTGCAATGTGTAGGTGTGTGAAAGTGAAGAACTGGTTGCGTTTGTCGGCCACTGGAAAAAAGGGGGGGGGGGGGGGGCCTGGCACCCGAAAGAGAAAATAATGGGCGGGAAGATTCACAGCCCCAGCCGGCCTGACATACACAGCGCACCTTTGTGCTGGCCCGTGATTGCCGACACTGCAGCACAACCCGATATCGATCTCTGGGGTAGGGGGTGGGGGGTGAGGAGCACAGGGGTACAGCAGGAACAGGGAGGGGCAGGAGGGACGAGACACCTACGAATTGAAGGGGCTCGTCCCGTGCCGCTCGGGAGTAGTTGTTTGTTTTGAACATTTTTTGGGGGTCTTCGCTACGGGGCGGTCGTCAGTGCATTTTAGTGCATTTTTCCAGTTGAATTGGCTGAAAACTGACGAAGATTGACGAAGGATAACGAACAGCGAAGACCCTTTGAACGACATTTTTTAGCCTTTGGCTTCCTGTCGTACCACCTGACTCAGATGTGCAGGTGGTAGGTGTAGGGTGTATGTTAAGGGATTTTTTATACCACCTGACTCGGGCCTGGCCCGTGAAGGGCGGCCCGGTTGGTGTGCGCCTCCCTGGGGGAGCTGCAAGAAGAACAAGATTGCCAGGGTGTCTTACGGGTTTGTACACCGTGGGGGAGCACGAGCCTGCGACGGCTCTCAGCTGCGAGGGGAGGGGGGAGGGAGGGGGGCTGCGCCGATGTATTGCGGGGAAAGTGGGTTTTTCTTCTGCTGCTGTTTGGAGAGAAGAGATGGGAAGGGAGGGGATAAAGGGGGGGGGGGTATTGAAATAAAGGAGTGAAGGCATAAAGGGGGTGTGGAGGGAGGGCGACCGACCGTTCCAAAATGATCACCGTCTGAGGAGCCCGTGGTGCGGGCCATGCAATGGCGCACACACGAGGCGGTCTATTCCTTCATCCGGTGATCATTTGTGCATTACTTCTGGGTATCAATAGTCGTGCTCATCAGAAAGTCGAGTCGCCCTTTGCACGCAGCCTAGAAAAGTGGAGGTTGGTTTCCCAAATGAAAAACACCATTTGGGGGTCTTCGCTCAGGAGTGCAGAACAGGGAGCCGCCTCACAAAAGAGGGGGGCAAGCTGGCACAGTTTGGCACAGAGCGAAAGGCCCCCTTTCTGTGTAGCCCGCTGGATCGTGAAGTGACAGCAAAACGAGACAACAAGCCAATAACTGCCGGAAGTTGTTTTGTTGGAACCAGGGCCCCCTCCCCACTCGTTGTGCACACCACCCTCCGGCCCTCAGTCTGGTGAAGTGGTGTGAAGCGGTCGGGGGGGTGGGGGGGGTCGCAAGATCCCAGCTCAAGGCACAGAAAGTTGACCCTCCAGTTGGCTACGCCGAAATAACAACAAAAAGAATACCGATGAGGGGCACTTCGGTGCCACCTGCATCCCGCACTATGGCGAAATCATTTTTGAAATCCGCAGATTGACTTCTCCAAAGAGTGGCCACGTGTGCCGGAGGATGTCCAGACGGGTAGAGACAGGCACCCCTTTCGTGCTTTCAGGGCTTGATGAGGGGTACAGGCGAGAAGGGAGGGAGGGAGGGGGGTATGTACTGTTTAGTAGAAGTAGAAGCACCGATCATCTCAGCATCTTTCCTGAGGGTCCTCCGGCGTGTGCACCTTCGGCAGCGCCTTGCGCGCCGGCGGGAGGGTGGTCTCGATCGCGTCCTCCACCGTGCGGACCACCACTTCGAGATCTATGCCGCACCGCACCAGTCGCCACTGGCCCACCAGAACCTCCGCCGCCTTGCCAGTCGCCCCCCGGATTTCGGTCACCCGGAAGGCTTGCATCAGCTTCGTGATGGTGAAGGTCACGGCCACAGCGACCCCAGTCCACTCGGGGTGGTCCACCGCAAGGATCGTGCCCGCCAGCCCTGCGCCGCAGCTGAGCAGAGTACCCAAGACAGTGATCCAGAAGTACTGCAAGTGCACGTGTTCGAGCCGCTTCTGGACCACGTAGATCCGGTTCCGGTACGCAGTCTGACGAGGTCCCATCAGAGGCGCCTCCGCGTCTCTTGCCGAGGGATACGGGAGTGCCGTCCCAGCCGGCTTCCCATGCGGTTTCGCATGCCGCTTCACACGCGGGTGCACATGCAGCGCACCCGGACGCACAGTGCCCTGCAGGTTGGGGTTCAGCCAGCGTCTCTCGCTGACGTCGTCGCCACTGTCGCTATCAGTTTCGTTGTCTTCCAACGCAGCTTCATTGGGTTCGTTGCCGCTGTCAAGCACCGGGGTGACGCGGCATTGGCAGCAGACCAGCGCGAGGAACAGATCCCAGATGGATTGCATGCAGCCACCACAGGTCATCGGGTCCTCCTTTGCAATGAGCGCGTCGCTCGCGTTGAAGGCAGTGCGGATGGAGGCCAGCTTCTCGACTAGCAACCGCTGGTGCACCACTGCCAGCTCCGTCCCAGTCCTGTGGGCCACATCCGCGAGTGCCTTGGTCGAGTAGTGCTGCGTCCGCGTGCAGTAAGCAGCACACTCCCTGTCCACCAGCCCGCACGCGCGTCCTGCGGCGTCGACTGCTGCGTCCAGCCCGAAGTGCGTTTCGATGAAGCTCGCGAACGTCAGGAACGCCGTGGACAGGACCATCGGCCAGAACAGCGCACCCTTCGTGCCATTGTCATCCCGCTTCCCGTCGAGGACCGACAGCACCTCGCTGCCCCAGATCAGCAGCGTGCTGAGGAAGTAGACGACCCCCCTCCAGAAGGAGTAGTGCCTTGCGGTCTTCCTGTAGCGCCTGCTCATGACCGCCGCCTGGCCCAGCGCTTCGTCCTCATCATACATCTTCAGCCGCACGAGGCACTTCAGGTCTGCCGTTTTCTGCTTCTGTGATGCGTGTTGCGCTGAGAGCCCGTGGATCGTGAGCAGCTCCTTGCTGAGGATGCGCTTCACCCCAAACAGTTTGTCCACCGGACAGCGGTGGGTTTCGAGGTGTGCTTTGAGCTTGGCATCGTCAATCCCGTCCGTGGCATTGTGGAACCACAGCTTGCGCCACATGTCCGTCAGGCCGCCGCTCTGGTCCAGCGCGATGACCGGAATCTCGTTGTCCGTGCACCACTGGATGTCGTCGATCATCGCTGCGTTCGCACCGCCGTACACGACCACCAGGCTGCAGTAACCAGACTGCTTGACAAGATCCGCGAGGTCACCGGGGCCCTGAACGAAGTCCGCAGGCTTCAAGCCGAGCAACACTTCCTGTGCCGCTGTCTGGCCAGGGGCCTCTCCCCAAGGTGCATCTGCATTGTTCGGGTCGGGCTGGGCATCGTAAGCCCGTGACAGAACCCAGGGAGTCGATACGCCTCTACGAAGCACCTGAGCTTGATCCACGATCGCAGCGAGCGCTGCCCAGACTTCGACCGACACAGCATTGTCCGTTGGACCGCCAAGCAGGACCAGCCCCGGCCGCGACGTCCGGGCGATCCGAATCGGCGTTGGCGGAACCGGTGCTGGTGGTGCTGCATGAGCCATCTTCACTTGCACGTCCTCCGTGTCTACCTGCAGGAGATGAGGCGCTGCGTTGGTGCGGTTGGTGTGTGTGACTTGACCACTTTTAGTGGTGAGTTGACTCTGCAATAGGCGGCAACATGACACCGTTCGACACACAGTGGCACAGAACGAGAAGCCACCACACGCTTGCCCAACTTGCCGTGAAATCACCTTCGATCGGCACCTTCATACGATCCGAACACCCCTCTCAGATAAACTGCAACCTGCTCGATTCACCGCAACAAGGGGTGGTGGAGGTGAAGGTGGAGGTGGGGGTGAGGGCAGCGGTGCGGTACGGCTTGCTGTTGGGTCGCAACGAGAACCCTGCGATGCCCTTTCAGGTGAAAGGGGCCCAGGGCCTTGAGCTGTCGCACGAACAGTACTTCCTTGCGGAGAAGAGGGGCTAGGTTCGGAGGGGAGTGGCTGCGAAAAAAAGAACACAATGGGGACCTTCGCTCAGAAATGCAGGGAAGTGAGGAAGGCGTGAACCGCCTCACAAAACTGGCTGCAAAGTGACACAGTTTGACACACAGTGGCACAGAGCGAAGGGCCCCAAGAACAATAAGAATCCCGACTCGGGTCAGGACACAGGGCCTGTGTCTTTGTGACCCTTCCACTTCAATAAAATTATCCCGGAATGAATCACACAGAAATGAAAGGGCTCTTCGCTAAAAAGCGGCGCAGAGAAAGGTGCGTTTATTACATCCTTTTGAGATGTGCTCACAACGCGGGAAACTGTGCCCGTGCAAATCCTTGCAGAACATCACCACGCTTATCATAACAGGCGTGTGTGTGGGGTGGTGCTCTCGCGGCAGACGAATACCCTTGAGGCTTCGACTCTTCTTTTTGTTTCTCGTTCAGTTTTGCACCATTACACAGTTGATGTGGATTGCGCCGATTGCTTTGAAAAAAATACAAATAAAAGATGAACAAAACGCCGCAAGCTTACCCTGTAAGGCCCAGCCGAGACTGGGCTTCACAGTTTGTCGATTCGCAAAGACACCTCCCCCCCCTCCCCTTTCCAAAGAGAGAACCACAATAATGGAGAGAGCAAGGGTTGGAATGAACCGAAACTGCAACAAAAAGGACTTCAAAGCAGCCCCATACACCCCTTCGCATGCCCGACCCCTCTGGCCAGCTCTGGCTGGGGGTGGGCTTGGTGGAGCAGCAGCACGACACATCCAGCAGCGCTGCCAAAGCGCTTGAGCCCCGAGGAACACCACCTCCCTGTCCAGCCCGACTATACCACATAGGCAAACAAGCAGTGCAACGTGTTACTAAGGCAACACTGCTTTGAGGACGGGTGAGGGAGAGAGAGGGTGAAAGGGACGCCAGGAGGGAGGGAGGGAGGGCTACCAGGAGGTGCCCTTGATCCCTGTGCCACCCGCTGAGGCCTGCCAGGGGGTGGGTTTGGATTGTCGCAATGGTTGGAGGCCGAAGCTGCAACGAGAACATCTCCCTGCGGGGTGGTGGTTGGGGGGAGGGGGGGGCCGGGGGTAGTGAAGTGGTGAAGCAGAAGAAAGAAATAGAAGAAGAAAAGGAATCGCGGATCTGACCTCTCCCTTCACTTGTGGGTGGGGTGGTGGTGGTGGTGGGGGGGGGAGGGGGCAGTGGGGTCACTTTTTTTTCTCGCAAACTGCTGTTTCTTTCGACAAGCCAAGCTCGCGAGACTAACACTCCCTCCCTCTCCCCCGCCTTTTCGAGGAAACCTTCTGTACAAAGGCAGCCAATCCCTGACAAGTTGTGTGCTTGAGGGTTACACCCAAACCCCTTCAGTCAGCGAGGGGTGGGGTGGGAGGGTGTGGAGCGCTCCGACACAAAGCCTCTGGCATGCCGCGTTGCCCAGGGTGGCACCCACAGCAAACACGGCAAGTTGCACGGAGTCAGGCCACCACGGGAGGGGGGGGGGGGGTAGTGAAATCGAATTTGACACCACGGGAGGGGGGGGGGGGGTGGCGGGGTGATGCGAAACTATCATCGATAATCAGAACGGACTTCCGATCCCGACAGCCACGTATCTACAACAGGGGGTCTTCGCTACAAGGTGGTCGTCAGTGTATTTTGATGCATTTCCTGTTGAATTAGCTGAAAACTGACGGAGAAATGGCGGAGAATAACGACCAGCGAAGACCCCCATATCCTTCTTCTTTCTCAGGATCGAGCGGGACTGCGCTAAGCAGTGTACAGACGCAGTCGTGGCGGAATGTGGTTGAATTGCATTGGCAGGGAGGGGTCTTCTTCATTTTTGGGCTTTCCTGCTTCGAAAAGACACAATGAAAGGGGGCGAGCATTCGAGCATCTTAAGAATGGGCAGTGCCGGGCCTGCAGGAAAATTTAAAAAAAAATTATCTGTGCCCCCGCTGGATCGTGAAGTGACAGCTAAAAGGGACAACAAACCAACTTACTGCCGAAAGTTGTGTTGTTGGAACGCCAGACCCCACTCTTTGTGTACACCACTCCCCGGTCTGATGAAGTGGTGTGAGTGGGGACGCACGATCCAGCTAAAGGCATAGAAAGTTTCCCCCAGTTGGCTACGCCGAACTAACAAGGAAAAAACTGATGTAAGTGTGCAATCTGCAGCATGAGATTGCATCGAGAACCAGGGAGTCCCCCACACAAAATATGATTCGCGCATTGCCTTGTGGCTGTGACGGTGCCCTGAGGCACGCGGCCCCACATGGATGGAGAACAAAAGACAGGATATGCAAGAAGAAGGGGAGGAGAAGGAGAAGGAGGAGAAGGGATGGCAAGACGCGCTGTCTCTCAAGCGATGCTCGGCAAGCTTGGACAGAAGAGGTCGGATAGCATTCGCTAGCGCCCACCTCCCCAAAACTGAGTCCAAGACGCCCGAATAAAAAACATGTCGGGGGGGTTTTGGAAAGACTTTCGAATTCTTCAGCCGACAGGTGACGGGTGTGTGTTGTGTGTGGCCCCAGCCGCCCCCAAGAGGGGGGGCTATGCGAGCCATCCGCCACTGCCTTGCCGTGGGGCCTCTGCTTCAGGAAGGCGGAAAAGAGCGAAAAAATGGGTGTGATTCCTCACAAAAACTGATTGACAGGCGGCACCGTTTGATGCCAGACCTACATAGTGCGTACTACGCACACAGAGCGAAAGCCCACTGCTCTCAGCAGTGGGGACATGCTTCTTTTGTTGCTTCTGTTTCTGGTTCTGTTTTCGCAGGGGGTGGGTGTGGGGTGTGGTGGAGGAGCCTTTCGCTATATACCGACAGTTCCGGCCCGAAACTGGTTCATTTTCCGGTGAATTTCACCCATTTGTGTTTTTTGCCTTTTTTTGCGAGAGAAAATAAGGCCAGGGTAGTTTTTTTTTGCCGATCGGCAATAGCGAGGACACACACCCCGTTCCCCTCCCTCCACCACTCTGGCTTCCAATTAGAATTTAGAATGCCGATCCGTTCTCTTTTGGGAGGGGGGCTTTGCTCAGAAGTGTGGGTGACATCAAGCGGCTCCCCCCCCCCCCCCCCCTAGGGACCGTCTTAAGGTACCGAAATCCCTCAACTTTACGACATTTTTCGACATAGGCAATTTTCGACCAGAAACCCCCCAAAAATGCTGAAAAAGGGGCCAGACGACCCCAAAAACCGCCCCTGGGTGTGGGACACCCACTTTGGTGCCCCGGAACGCGGCTGAAACGCTGTGTTGAAAAAAGTGTCATGGTTTGGTACCGAACCCCTCCCTGGGTGAGTCTCCCGAGCACCCTGTCACCTGCGTCATCACCATCCCCCGTCATGTACCACGTTCTGCCGCCTCTGATGAGACATCTGAGTACTATCGGGCCAAGAAAATGGTATTTCAGCGAGTGTTCTGTCAGGTTTCTGCCGACATCCTCAACAAAGATCGGGTGTGTCTGCGAATGCAAGGGCGTCGCTCGGGAGGCGATATTATGTGCCCTCCCTGAGGTGTCGGATGCATTGGGGACTTCATCAGGGGTAACGGCAACAGCGAAGTGGGTGTGGTGTATAACCTGTGTCACCCCGGCTCTACGGTACTGCAGTGGCACTTCTCAGTGGCGATGATCCTCGTCATCTGCACCATCACCCCCCACTTACGCGCTCTTCATTGCAGCACTGAAAGAGCTAAAAGAGATGCCGGACGACGGTCAGAATGCTGGGGAACTCAGCCGCAGATGGAAAGGAGAGGCTGGAGACGGTGCGCGCGTGGATTTCGGAGCTGGCGTCTTTGGAAAATATTCCGGTGTGGGTTCCAAAGCCTTATTCGGTGTGCAAACCGGCAGGCGCAGTGGTCGGTGTACGCTGCAGCAAGTGTTATCAGGAAATGCTGGCGAGAAGACGCTCCTTCCCAAGTTTGTCACACGCATTTGCTCCCAAATTGAACCGAAGGCATCAGTGCCCACCCAAGACAAGAAAAGGCGGCATGTTGCGGGCAAGTAGGGCGGGATGGGCTCGGAAGGGTGGTTCAAATGAGGGGGCCGGAACCAAACCATGACACTTTTTTGAGCATGGTCACGGATTGGCTCAGAAGTGACCAAATACCCCCAAAAACCACCCAGACCGCCCCCAAATACTCCCAGGGGCCGGGGTTTCAGGTTTACTGCCATTTTGTGCGTGTTCCTCGCCTATGTGAAAAATCCCGTAAAGTTTACCCCTTAAGGTTTTCCCTACCCCCCCCCCTCTTCAGGCTGTTAAAAACAGTGTTTTGCGCGTGAAAACAAAAAAAATTGCGTTAGAAGCAGGGCTGTTCCTAACTGGGGGGCTTGTTCCCCACTTTCAGGATTCTGAACTTTTTTTCTAAGAATTTTTGTAAGGGGAAAAAAAGTTTTTTTCTAAGAATTTTGTTAGGGGATTTTTTTCTAAGGTTGTTTCGCAGAGGAAAAAACTTTTTCTAAGTTTTCCCCAGTCGACAGGGCGCGCACAAGGATGGAAGGGAAGTCTGTCCCACGTACCGTTCGCCTTGCTGGCCAACTGGAGAGCCAGACGTTCACTACCGTGGCCTCCGGCGGCTGGGGGGCTCACGCCCCCCAGACCCCCCTGTGGCGTACGTCTCGTACTCAAGTCCTTCGAATCCCATCAGGTCGGGGTCCAACCACTCCAGTCGCCTCTGAGGACGCAGCCAACTCGCACAGAATCTGTACGCCCACACGAACAGATGTTCGCTACCGTGGCCTCCGGCGGCTGGGGGGCACCGCCCCCCAGACCCCCCATGTAGCGTGTGCCCGTCCATCTATCTCACTTCCCTGGGTACAGTGCAGCGTAGGAGGTCAGCGCCGCATCCATGAAGCGCTTCTTCGAAGCCTGACTGACATCGGACAGGAGGTCGGGCTTCCCCACCTGGGAGGTACACTTGCCGCGTTCGCGACATGCGTGACACGCGACACGCTACCTGAAACGTGAGTGTGCCTTGCTAACACGGGCATTTCAACGGTCTGCCGACGACCGTTCCCCAAACCAGTAAACCAGCAGTTTTGGAAAATCGGAGAGATCACCCTACTGCGCTGAATATGGTGCGCACCACTGCAAAAATCCCCGGGAGCTTTTGGGCTTTCAGACCTGAAGGGGCCAGCAGGTGGGTGGCGTCGGGGAGTGGCAGCTTTGTAACTGTCCTCCAGCTGCTGGCATGTCCAGCCCTGCGAGAGTGCCAAGGTGTATTGAGTCCCTGCGGAGCACAACCCCCGATGAGAACGAGTGCCAGATGATCCTCATTCATTTTCAGCTGTAACGCGCATGAGGGGCACTCTCTGCCGCAAGCATCTCTGGGCATCACTCGAGAGCTGTCAATGATGACGCGGAGAGAAATCAGAGAAAAAGTCCCGCCTGACGGGCACGCGCCTGGAAACTGTGGGGGGGCGAGCAAAAAATCCCTTGTAAAAATTCTTAGAAAAAACCTGGTTCCCCGACCCAAAAAACCTGGAAAAAGGGCTCGTTCCCCGCCCAGGCCTGGTTAGAAGGGGACAGTGCTCTCGCTGGTCGCCACGATCTGACAAACGGCATGGCGAATTTTGAGATCGAAAAAAAGAGGGGGGAAAAATTTCAGCAGGCGCTTCGCGCCTGCGGCGTCGATCACGTCGACACGTGACACTGAGTGGACAGCATATAACCTGCCCCACACTGATGTGGGCTTCATCGTCCGGCAGACATCGTGTGCCGCAGCCATGCAGTGCATGGACGGTGGTGAGAGACTCATCCGGCAGGCAGTTCCTTAGCCTCATCTTGAGGACCTTCTGAAGGTTTCAAACAGGGGGGTCTGGGGGGCAGAGCCCCCCAGCCGCCGGAGGCCACGGTAGTGAGCATCTGTTCATTGTGGGCGCACAGTTTCTATATTGTATCCGTAGTCGTAGGGCTGAACGCACGTTCAGCCACCGAGGGCTCAGGGAGTACGCGATGTGTTGCACCGACTACACAGCACTGGGTATTGCACCCATCTCCCGAGGAGAAATATGGGAGACCGTCCTTTTCCGGGCTCCACCAGCAATTTTGGCCCCTGTGAGGACAATACACTCCTTCAAGTGCGGAGAAATCCGCCATGTGAAAAAAAACCCGGGGAGAAAAAAAAAGGCGAAATTCGCCACGCAAAAAAGTGCCGTGGAAAAAAAAAGGCGAAAAAAACCACTTTTTCGCCACCGCGAGAGCACTGGAAGGGGAACACAGACACAAAAGCACAAAAAAAACACGCGCGGCTCGACGGCCGTCCCCTCCTCCCCACCCCCCCCACCCCTCAGCACAGATTAGTCACAGCGTGGCTGGCGTTGCTCGCGCGAGGAATGCCTTCTTGAAGAAGATGGAAGCAGCACCCTCCCATCCCCTCACATCCCATCCCATCCCCCCTCTCTCTCTCACCTCCTTGGCTCTGCGGGCAGAGCCAAGCGGGAACAACCCAACAGGGGTGATTACTGATGCACAACACTAGCCTAGCCACCACGAGCCACACTGCAGCCGCTATCTGCACCGATACGGGGGGGAGGGGTGGGGGCGGAGGAGCGGGGGGGGGGGGGGGGTCAGGGGCGTTGGAGAGATGTGCGCGGTGTCCGCCCTGTGCTGAAGCTCCATCACACCGCCACCACCACCACCACCCTCGCCCTCCGTGGTGTCCCACGGAGGTGGGGGTGGGGTGGGGTGTGGTGTGTGTGTCTGAAGCCATTGCCATGGTTGGGTGGGGAAACAAAACGAAAAAGCATACTGGTGGAGACAAGGAGGAGGGGGGAGGGTGGGGGGGCGGGGCGTGGAACAGGAGGGTCCGGAAAGAAATTATTTTTGCCTCGGCAGTGCAAACAAAGGGTCCGTTAAAACAGGCGGGTTTTTGCCAGGTTGTGCCGGACGCACTCCTGTGTGAGTGCGGTGGATGAAGGGGTAGCACGCCGTGTCCTGTAGGAGCAAGATCCGTGCCAAAAAAAAAACAATGCCGGAGAATGACTACACGACATTGGCTGGCACAGAAACAGTCCACGGCATGTTGAGTCGAGTGAGGGAGATGGGATGGAGGAGTTGGGGAAAGGGGGCCGTGGTAGTATAGCTGAGAAGAAGAAGAAGAAGAAGAAGAAGAAGAAGAAGTCGTAGTAGCAGTAGTAGCAGTAGGGCACAGGGTGGTGACTTGATCAAGAGCGCTCAAAAGAGCCAAAGGGAGTCTTCGCTGGTCGTTATGATTCGTTGTTCTTCGTCAGGTTTCACCTAGTTTCCTCAGGAAATGCACTGACGATCACCCCGTGGCGAAGACCCCCAAAGAAAATCTAAAAGAGATCAGGGAGGGCCTTTGCTCTAAAGTGCAGAAAAGCGAGCTGCCTCACAATATAGCCTGCAAACTTGACACACTTTGGCACAGAGCGAAGGGACCCAAGGCTGTTGTTTTGTGCGCCAAATCCGGGCAAAACAAGAGTCAAAACAACACCGCAGTCCGAATGAGGAGGCTGTATCTTGTTGCCCAAAGCGCTGCCTACTATCTTCTTGGCGCCGACAGGAGCCTCTGTGGAAAAAAATCTCCAAAATGTCGTCAGCTCTGCACGGCAGGGTTGGGAGGTGGGGATGGGAGGGGGGGGGCGGGGGTGGGGGTGGGGGTGGGGGTGGAGTGGCTATGGTTTTGACTTGGGGGTGGAAATGGCTTGAGTGGTGACACATCCCCCCCTCCCCCTTCCCTGTTCGATTGTATTGTTTCGGGGGAAAACTCTTTGGAGACCCCGAGGCATGCCCCGGTGGTGACACGAATACTGGCATCCCGACTGTTAGTGAAGGGGAGGGTGGTGTAGGGCGGTGTGGGCCTGGTGCCTGCTTTGGCCTCTTGGAGCCGTTTGAGAGATTATTCCGATTTTCCAGCTGAGGGGGCCACAGGAGGGTCTTGTCTTCACTCGCCACTATCGACTGGTATATTCTCCGAAGTTCGCATTCGGACAACAATTCGACAACCGCAGTGAAGATCCCTTTTGGCGGAACTGCCTGTGCCCCTCCCCCGCTGGATCGCACACATCACGATGGTGATTTTTGACCGGGTTTTGCGAAATCTCTCAAAGCAAAAAGGCAACAGAAAAAAGCATGCACCTGCCCCCACCACCCAACACGCCCTTTGACCCCCCCCCTCTCATGGGATATATCTTCTGCGAATGCGTGTGCGTTGTGATGAAAGATTCCGAAAAAAAAAGATGAACGGCAAGACAAGACCTGCTTCGGACACCTGCCTTTGATGGATAATCAAGGCAGCCCACCGAAGGCAGACCTGGCTGGACAGATGAGGGACGACGACGGCGGCAGGGGGGGTAAGGGGGGAAAGCGTCTGGAGGGGGGTTATGACTGTCGAAGGCGAATGTAGAACCAGTCTCCCAACGCCCTCCAGCAATACAGGGCACTTGTAGCCTGGGGGGAGGGGGGAGGGGGGAAGAGGGGCAGGGACGGGGTATAGCCAAACCCCACCCCTCCCCACCCAAGCATTAATCCGGAACATCTGAAGGTGCAACGTAACGTCGGGGGACTATCAAAAGGCATCTACAAGACCAGTCTCCCAACGGCAAGCAACCACCCTCCAGAGGAGGCTATGAATCAGGAGCTGCGTGATGCAGGATATCGCGCCCTGGATCTGGGAATGCCCCCGCCATAGCGGGGCATTCCCAGATCCAGAAGCAAGGCGCATCCCAGAGAGATTTGCCTTACCTCGCCCCCTTCTTCACTCAGTTATGCTGTATCTGAGATAAAATATCATGCTGTGCCCGCTATGCTGTGCGTGTGGGTTGCCTTTCCCCTCCTCCATTCAACCGCAGGCACACCTTCCTGAGGACTTGAGGGCCATCGCTACACTGCAGAGAGAGCATGCAGTGCATTCTGGTGAAAAACCGCCAAATTTTGCTGAAATTTTTGGCCAATCGCGAAGAACCCCCTTTGGTGAGAACAAAGGAATGAAGTGATGCGGCGTTGGGGTGAGAGGGGAAGGGGGGGGGGGGTCGTGAAGTCGAAGAAAATACGGAAGCACAGAGTCAACCTCTGCTTCACTTGGTATGCAAGCGTGCGTTGGGGTGGGGGGTGGGGGGATGAGGGTGTGTGTGTGTGTGTGTGGTATCGAAATAGAAGAAAAAACAAAGCACAGAACGCACCTCCCTTCACCTATTTGTGTGAGGTGGGGAGGCGGTGGCGGCGGGGGGGGGGGGGGGGGGGTGATATATGCGTTGATAGGATGAACGAATGCTTCTGCGGAGAAGAGGGAAAAGAATGGGAGGGTGGGGGTGGGGGGTGGGGAAGCACTGCCCTACCCTCCTCTGAGGGGGGGCTGGGCGCTTCCCAGAGCGCAACAGGCCAACCTCCGTGGCGTGTGGCATGCGCTCACAGCTGTGTCGATGTTTCGCTTGTCTCGGGGCGGGGTGGGGGGGGGGGGGGGGTGGTGGAAGGGACACACTGCCCCCCCCATCCAACCGCAATCGTCTCTGCTGGACTTCTCAGCAGCAGTGGCTGCTGTGGCGGCCGATGTGCACAACATAACTCAGGTAACTTGTTTGCTGAGGGGGGGGGTCATCGCGATCCACAGTTTTTCGACAAAGTTCGACAAAGCCTCTCCTATAAATAGGAGGAATTGCACCTAAAATGCACTAATTTCGACACCGTAGCGAAGACCCCCTGAGTCTAAGCTGCATCAAGCGAAGTTTGATGCAAGTTCCACTGGTCTGAAACACACACACACTCTCTCTCTCTCTCTCGTTTGGTAAGATCCCTTGTGCCGTGCAGGGGTTCTGATCCTGCATCCTGCATCCAACACACACACACATACACACACCACGCGGACCAGCCTTAACATCGCTTCTCTCTCTCTCTCTCTCTCCGCCCCTCGTAAAGATGATGCAAGTATGAACATCCCCGTAACTCAGTCTCCCAAGCCGGGCACACCCCACCCATCACCCCGTCAGATGCCTTCCTGCACAAACTCTGCAGGGAAGGGGAACGGCTTGTGATGCCGTGCGCCCTGCCTGCCCTTGCCCAGCGGGTTGGGCACAGATGCCTGCAGCTGCAGCAGCATCAGGCCGTCCTCCTTCACCGCACGCTGCATGGCTGGCGCGAGCCGCTGCGGCGGCGCCGCGGCCGGAGCCGGGGCCGCAGCCCCATTCACGCTGGTGCTGGACACGCTGCGCGCAAGATTAGGCGTCTGGCTCCTGCCGGGCCTCCGAGGCGGGGGCCGCCTGCCACCCCCCGCTGCCGACAGGCTCGGCTGCTGCGGCGACCGCGAGTCACGCCCGCCGGGCCGCAGCAGCGTCAGCGAAAGCCGCTTCCCACCCAGCCCACCACCCGCCTCCATGGGACTCACACGCGCCTTCCGCACCGGCGGCAGGGGCATCGCAGACGACACGGGGCTGCGCGGCGCCTGCTGCTGCTGCTGCTGCTGCCCACCACCCCCCTCTGCGGGCGACGCGGGCTCCGTGCTGCGGCTGCTCTTGCGGCTGCCACCCCTCTCCCCGTCACACACCTCCTCCTTCACCGTCTTCCCGAAGTCGCAGCTCACGGACGAGACGCTGCCAGGCGGGATGGTGTAGTCCTCCAGGCTCTCACACACCACCGCGGGCGGCGGGGTCGCGCTGCTGCTGCTGAACCTCGCCGCATGCTGCGCGCCCTGCTGCAGCAGGGGCGGCACCTCCATGCTGTGCGTACCCCCACCCAGGTGCAGCAGCTCCTCTTCAGGCGACCCGGGCTGCGCGTCACCCGCCATGCCGTCCGCAGCCTCCAGGCGGGCCATGCTGCCCCGCGAGAGGCACGCCGCAGCCACATCCATCACCACCTGCGCCACGATGGTGAGCGCCGCCGCGATGAGGAACACCGCTGCGACTGAGAAGGCCCAGCTGCCCCCTCCCCCGCTGGAGTAGAACCCGATGGCGGCAAGGATGAGGCCCAGCGAGATGCAGGCGAGACGCACGGCATGCATTGCGGTGTCGCGTGTCTTGGCATAGACCTGCAGCCAGAGCTTGCCTGCCATGGCGACGACGAACAGCAGCCCCAGCAGCAGGCGCATCGTGCCGCAGATGGATGCCGAGCTGGGGCGGGGCACCGCGAGCGCCGCCGCTGCGAGGATCGGCGCAAACTCCACCAGCAGCCCCCAGCATGTCTCCTCCCGGTAGGGCGAGAGGACAGCGGAGTACCGCTTCGCAAAGGGGTCCCGTGCAGGGTCGGTGCTGACCCACACCCCCTCGCCCAGCAGCCAGGCCCTGCCGCAGGGCGGGAGGCACCCGTCAGCGCCGCCCCCTGCCCCGCCGCGGTAGGATGCGTGCTTCGGGACGCAGGTGACAGACTTCCAGGCCAGCCAGAGGGGCAGACCCACACAGAGGGAGGCGCCCAGACCCCCCAGCACGGTGAGCTCCTTCGAGATGCCGTAGAACAGCAGCTGCAGGGAGGCCATCGCGATGCCCGGGTAGAGGAGGGTGAAGGCGGCGATGGCGTGGGAGGGGAAGCGGGCCCAGCCCTGCGCGCGGGGGACAGCGGTTGCGCCGCCGCAGGCGCGCGTGCAGAGGGTGAAAAGGGTGCCCGGGAGGGCGGCTGCGGCGAGGATGGCGAGGTTGCCCAGCAGGGCTGCGGCGTGGCGGGAGCCGAATGCGGTTTCGAAGCCCAGCACGCCTGTGGGGTGGAGCGCGGTGCGGACGCTCTGCTCAGGCGAGCCGCAGCGGCTGTCGAATGCAACCGCGAGGAGGCCAGCCGCCCCGCCGACCGACGAAGGCACCGCCAGCACCGCAACACCCGACACCACCAGCGACGCGGCTGACACCGGCTCGACGAGGGGGAGGCTGTCAAACACATCCCCGGCGGACCCGCTGCCGCTCCCGTCAACCGGCAGCGGTGTCGGCGGCGCGTGGGGCGTGTGGGTGTGTGTGGGTGTCGGTGTCGGCGGGGCGGGTGTCGGGGGGGCGCCCCCCTCCACGCCCTGCGGGGGTGCCGGGGTGCTGCCGGGGTGCTCCGGGGGGGGCAGGCAGGCCGGGGTGGCGCAGATGCAGAGGATGTCGTTGGGGGACATGCCGCAGGTGCCGGGCGGGGTGCCGGGCGGGGGTGGCGGGGTGCTGGCGCGGCGGTAGTTTACGGCTGCCACGAAGTCAACCCCGTTTGCGGCGCGCTCGATGTAGCACCCGGTGGGGCGGGACGCGTTGCCGTCGTAGCTGGTTTCCACCCGCGACACGGTGGGGTCGAAGCGCTGCGCCGCCAGCAGGCATGTCTGCGAGTCCCCAACAGAAACCCCGCCACCCGCCCTCGCAGTCACGCTGCACGACACGCTGCTTGTCTCGAGGAAATAGCTGCACTCCGCCGCTGCGGCAGCACACACCGCCACAGCGAGATGCAGCTGCAGCATCTTGAGTCGGGCAGGGTGGGGCGGAGGGGGGGGGGTTTGATCGTCGAGAGGGAATGGAAAAGTAAATCTCCCAGCACCTTCTCGCAGGGTGGGGCGGAGGGGGGGGGGGGGAGGGGGTGGTAGGACGATGCCAGTGATGTGTCGCGCCGGAGAGAAGCTCGCGTAAGGTTTTACAGAGAAGAAGGACAGAAGAGAATGGGGAGTGGGTGAGGGAGGAGGAAAGAAGGAAAGGAGAGGCACAGAGCCCACCCACCCACCCCCCCTTTATCACTCAACAGCGCAGGCGGGGTAGGGTGGTGGTGGTGGTGGTGGTGGTGGGGGGGATGGTTGGTGTGTGTCGTGAAAGTGAAGACCTCGCCCCCACCCCACTCCACGCCACCACCACCACCCGCCCCTGCTGCTCGGAGAACTGGCTGGAGAAGCTGTTCGTGTGAGAGAGGTCCTCAGTGTCGGCCTCCCAAAGGAAGATGGCGGGAGGGGGGAAGGGGGGGAAGCTTGTGTGTATGTCTGTGGAAGACCACTGCAGGTGTGTGGTGGGGGTGGGCGATGGTGTGGAGTGGAGTGGGGTGGGTGTCGTAGAAAAGCAAGGCGTGCAGCACGCTGCAGTGTGACAGGCTGTCGAACACTTGTTATAGAGAGAGAGAGTCGCACGTGCCGTTTGTTTTGGCTGACGCTTGCGTTGGAATGGAGCTCCGGGGTGGGGTAAGCAGCACGCCAGCAGGCTACACTGCATGCCAAGCCCCTGCTGAGGGTTGCTTCCTGCATAACACCACCACCACCTCCCCCCCACCCCCCAAAACCCGGCGCGAAGCTGACGCATGTTCGACAACGTGTCGTGGGTACCAGCGCAGTGCGCCACACCGCACAACCCCATCCCGGTTAGAAACACGCGCGCTGGTTTGGCTTACTCTAGATAACGACAAGGTGGGCGAGGCCATTGCATTCTGCTCCTCTGACCTGGCAACAGCCTTGGACAGACATGGGGGGGGGGGGGGGGGTGGGGGAAGGGTTGCCCGACACACCGAAGGATTCTTTCGGCGAATTCGGCGGAGGCAGAATGCGTTGCTTCTCCTCCCCCTTTGCTTCCGCAGAATGAAGAGGCTTCTTGTGGCGCTGTGCGAGCTCCAGGCGATATAGAGGACCAAAAATTGACAACCAGTGTCTGTACGTGCCACCACAAGCAACACACACATAGTGTCGGGTCAACGATCTCCCCCACATATTTTGAGAGAGGTGCGTCCCTTGCAAGCCCCACCGGTTAGGTGGGTGTTAGGTGGGTGTATGGCTATCTCCTGGGGGGTGGCTGTATGCAGTAGCCCTGCCGCGAGCCTCGCGTTGCGCTGCTCACCGCAGACTGCCTGGAGGCCGGTAGCAAATCTCAACACCACTCTGCCTCGGGCAGCCCACCGGCATCGCTTGCTACAGCTAATGATTCGCACGTTTGGCCTTTTTCTATTCAGTGTAGGCTCACCGCAGTGCGCTGGATAGACACGGGGGGGGGACCCACCACCCCACCCCACCCAGCTGTGTACGTGTGGAAGCCAGGAAGAGGGGGTGGGCGTGTGGGTGCCGGTGCGTGCACCCTGACGTTATCACCGAGCACACCACCTCCCACCCCACACCCTCTCCGTCATCTGCCGGTTGGCGCGCGGGATGGACCCTTTTCCTCAGAAGAGGTACTCGTTGATCAACGTCTTCTCCTTCCCCGTCGATTTGCACGTCACCACCAGATGGCCGTGCTCGGTGAGACGCACAGGCGTGCACTCGTTGCCGCGTGTGCCGTCGGAGTTCCTCTCGAAGACGGAGCGGTGCCAGTCGAGGGTGCTTGAGAACTCAGCCACGACGTCGCGCTTCGGTGCCAGGATGTTGTTGCGCAGCGTGCTGAAGATGGCCTGGCCCACCTCCTCATCTGTGGCGGTGCAGCCGTGCGCATGCAGGCAGCCGGCAGGGCGGCCGCCGTCTGCGACCTTGGGTGCGACAGCCACGTTGACACCGATGCCGACGATCATGTGGCTGCCGCCGTCCTCAATCAGGTTACCCGACACCTTGAGGTCGTTGATCAGCACGTCGTTGGGCCACTTCTGCGACACAACGTTCTCCGTGTTGCGCTGGGGCAGCACAGAGGTGGTGGCTGAGGGCAGCATCCGTGCCACCGCGCGCGTCACCGCAAGCCCTGTCTCCAGGGGCAGGAACATCAGGCGGTCCACCGGCAGCACGCTGGGGTCCTTCGGCACGCAGATGCTGATGTAGACGTTGCCCTGCGGGCTGACCCACGTGCGGCCCCCTGTGCCCCGCCCGCTGGCCTGCTGCACTGCGGACACCAGCAGCCACTCCGTCGGGGCGTGTGCCTTGCACAGCTCCTTCGCCCGGTCCATTGTAGACGACGTCATCTCATACCGGTAGAACGTGCCACCGCCCTGACAACTGCCTGTCGTGTATGTGTCCATCTTCTCCGCAGCAGACACGGCAGACCTCAGGCAGTGATGTGTGGCTCGTGGCACTGCACGCATTCTGGTGGGTGTCGGTGTGGAGGTGAGTTCTGCACTGTGACAAGACCACGCTGGCCAGAAGGCAGTGCCGGGGGGAAGGCGGGGGGGGAGGGAGGGGGGGCCTGCAGCTGCACACAGCTGCGCCTTCAACACATGCTATTTTTGCCTCCAACAGTTTGTTTCTTTAGCAACGCGACGGGTAGGCCTTCTGCTTTGTGCCAAACTGTTTGTGACTTGGGTGGGGGGACGAGGGTGGGGTGGGGGATGTGGGTTTGGCGCACAAACAACGCTTTAGCCTTTTTGGAGTCGAGATCTTGGAGTCGAGAAAGAGGAAAGGCGCGTATAGAGTCGAACCTCTCGGCCTCTCGAATTCCTCCACTCGCGATGCGGGTATGCTGGTGGGGAACAGGATATCGTTATGTATCAAAGCTGGGGCCGTGGCACGCAGCAATGAAGAGTTCAAGACACAGGGCTGCTGTCAGGCTGCCTTGTATTGTGAACGATTTGAACGATTGGAATGATTCTTTTTTGTTTGTTTGGCCGTGTTCTTAGCAGAACCCCGGTGAGAGGGTAATCTTTTTTCTTTGTCGCCTCAAGCAATGAAGGAGGAAATGGAACGCGGAGTAAAAGCAGATCCGACTTTCAGTTTGCGGCGCGCGCGATGCCGCAAATTTGCAGGGCCACATCTCACCTCATCACAGGTCGAGGCGTGTGTGCGTGTGCGTTTCACCACAACCTCCCTCACCCATTCCCCTGTGTTGAGTGACCTGTGTCAAAAGTGTTTCCATTTCTTTTAATTTTTTTTAAACTGTGCACCCAGGGCGTTCGCTATCGCCCACCGCTCCCGTGTGGGGTGGGCGAAGTTTTATTTAGGGTTTTGGGAATTCGGGAAATTTTTTTATCCGTCGGGGAGGCGCCCCTCGGGGGCGCTTCGCGCCCCCGAGGGAGGTACACATTGGCTACCTCTCCTTGAGAGGGCAGATCACTGCACTTCTGGCAAGGCTGTTAGTACCTCCGAAGACACTAATAGCCTTGCTTATGAGCGAAACGCGTGGATCGGCAGGGACCGCTGTGCCACACAGTTCGGCTGTCAGGGGGTCTGGGGGGCGGAGCCCCCCAGCCGCCGGAGGCCACGGTAGTGAACATATGTTCATTGCGGATGGATAGATTCATGCAACTTGAAAGGACTTGGGCACCAGACATACGCCACAGGGGGGTCTGGGCGGAGCAATACATCGTACTTTGGGGAAGGCAGTTGTGGTCTCCTTCTGACACTTCCTTCTTCGAGCATTCCCCATCCACTGAGGCTCGTGATCCTGTGGGCTCTTACACCACCCACCCCCCTTCGGGGGGTGGGGGCCGAGCCCAGAATTTTTTTATCCAACTTCGCCCCCTTGGGCGAAGTTGTTGGGCGAAGTTGGGGCGAAGTAAATCCGAACATTTATTTATTTAGGCGAAGTTGGCCCAACTTCGCCCAGTAGCGAACGCCCTGTGTGCACCCCCTCCCTCGTCGATTCTCTCTGTACGCTAGATATCATACGCTGGAGAAGGTACACCCAGCGGCCGACCCTATGCCAAACCTCACCATATCACCAGTTTGTTCAGCAGACAGCAAAGGGCTTCACGATCGCAGGTCTGGTTCGGCCCACCCCCCCAAGGGCAGTGGTGGCTGCGTACGCGTACGCAGCGTGATTTTCAAAAAGTGCGTACGGCGTACGCGTACGCGTACGCGTACGGCGCTGCGTACGGCAGTCTATGGAGCACAGGAGACAGCCATGGCCGCACACCAAATCCGACAGTCGAACTTAGGTGTCCCAGTGGCAGCCTTCGAGCCTTCCAGTCGGAAGTGGTACCTTTTGCAGTATGATTGCGGGTGTACTTGCAGGTGTTGCGAGTTATTCGCCACGTGCGCGGCAAGGAACCATCTGTGAAAGGCAAGATCAAAGTCCAGGGCCCAGCCACCCGCTGGGTGGCCTACTGTGTGCTGAGAGGCCTGGAATACCAGCCGTACGCAAAATCTGCGTACGCGTACGCAGCGCGATTTTCAGAAAGTGCGTACGGCGTACGCGTATGCGTACCGTACGGCCGTACGCTGCCACCACTGCCCAAGGGGGGGGTGGGGACGGGGAAGATACTCATTGCAAACCTTCGCTCTGTGTCAGTGTGACACCGGTTATTTGTTACGTCGCTCACTTTTCGGCACTTCAGAGCGAAGGCGGTACTTCATTGGGGAGAGAGGGGGGTGGGGGATTGGGGGGGAGGGGAGGGGAGGGGGTGTAGTGAAGTAGAACAAAGGAATAAAAATAACCAGAGCCAGCCCCTCTCCCCTTTGCTCGTGATGCGGGGTTGTCATTTCACGGGGTGGGTGGTGGGGGGGAGGGGTGCAGTCGTAAAATATTCTCGCAGGGAACCTGTGGCAAAACTATCTGTGTCTGCGTCGCATCTGACACACACACACACACACCCCACCCACCCACCCCTGCAGGATCGTGAAAGAGGCGGCGATTTTTTTATAAAAAAAACATATGGCAACAAAGCAAGCGACTGCCTTCACACACCACACCGTTGTACATTGTCATCACGAGCTGTAAAAACCTCCATACTTGGTATGGCGGTGCGGGGGGAGAGGGGTACAATATTAGAGACAAGATGTATACTGTTGTCTTGTACGCCACAGCCGGGACAAGACAAAATCAGCTCCCTACAGCACTGGTGAGGAGGAGTAGTTGTCGTGCTGCCGGTAGAACGCGCCGTTTCCCGCCATGCTCTTTTTTGTTTTGACACTTGACAGGGGGGGGGGGAACCCACAGAGAAAGGCGGAGACCAGCATCGTGGCGCAGCGCCACTCAGAACAGGAGTGGGGAGGGGGGGAGGGGAGGGGGGGGTGGTTGTGTGTGTGGCTCAGGACAGGGGCCAGAAAGAAGATAGGAGACAGGGGGAGTGAATGATAGACGGAGAGAGACACGGGGTGGGGTGTGGGTAGGGGCGCCATCGCTGCAGCTTTGACTTTTTTTGAAAAAAAATTGCGGCGCGGGGGGGGCGGGGGGGGGGGGGGGTGGGAGGGGCACGTTTTGTTTTGGCGGTTCTGGTGAATCTTACTCCTACATCAGCAGTAAGCATAGGGTGAAACTCGCCGGTTGATATATCCTCCCCCCCCCCCTCCCTCCCCCACCCTTTTCGTTTCGCCGAAAAAGGAAACTGGTGGGGAAATAGCAAGATCACCTCCCACCCACCTCCCACAGAGAGAGAAAAATCGAAGGCGCCAAATTCACGACCTCCTGCAGTACCCCTTTGCGCCCGCCATTCCCTCAAGTTGCATGACAGTGCCCGAGACATGGTGGGGCTCGATCAGTCTGGACAGTGCGGTGTGTGTGGGGAGAGGGGGAGAGGGGAAGAGGGGGGAATTTGATTGTCGAGAGTGAAAGCAAAAGCCACCCCAGTGCCTTCTCGCAGTGTTAGTCCTTTTTGTGTGTGTGCACGTGTGTGGGTGTGGGGGGGGGGGGGGTTCCTGAGGTGATTCTGCTGAACCATTAAATCAGGGTGTTTCCGATGCTGTGATGGTCCAATGATGATAAGGTACGGAGAGGGGAGAGGGTAGACAGCCTCGCTATTTGAAGGAAGGGAGCACTCCTCGTGGGAGGGGCGACACGAAGGAAACAGCAAATGGCGGTGCCTTACTTCGAAAACGCCCTCAACTGACCGCGCACCAATGAATGTCACACACGGGGAGGGGGTGAGGGCTGTGAGGAGAAACACTGGCACGGCTGAGATGCAACAACAAGCCTCCGAAGGTTCCGGAATGTGCGCAGCATCCTTCTCGTCGTGGTGCGGGCGACAGGCGCATTTCCGTTGCTTAGGGAGACCTCATGGAGTGTCGGCGGGGGTGCTGGACATGCACGCACCCCCAGCACACTGCATCGCGGCACACACAGGCACAGGGAGTGGCGGGTGGCGGGTGGGGAGGAGGGGGTGGGAGGGGAGGGGGGGAGAGGGAGGGGGGGGGGGGGGAAGGGTCCGGAACACAGCAGATTGCCGAGAGGACAGTCTGCACACTTGCTCTGTGGACCGCGGGCAGGGCCCACACCGCCCCAGGAGGGGTGCGCCCTTGCTGCCTGATGCGTGTCTGCTTCGAGGCGGCGGTGGTTTGCCGTTGCTTCTGGCACCTCCTCCTCCCCTCTGGGGCAGGGCTGCCCCGAGGGGCACGAAGCAGCCTCTTGCACGTTGGGTGTGGGTGCGCCACGTCCTGCATTCCCCCGCTGAAGCATACTTCCTGGATGCGGAAGGTGGCACGTGGGCACCCTTCCTGCAAGAGGGATCAGTCAGCGGGGAGAAGGCAACGACGGACGCTGTGCACACACGGGAGGGACTCCCTCTTTGCAAGCTGGGTGTGATGCCGTGCGACCTGCAATGTGGTGCCGTGTGGCGGGCAGGGCACCTTCGAAAAGTTCGGACTGAAGGTACCGTCTCATGTAACTCTTCGTTGCTTCGCGACTTGATCGCTTCAGGCACGAGGATGTTGTGCACCAAGAAGGCAGGGATCGCGACAGCTCACACAGTGGTTGGGGAAGCTAGCACGGAGGGCCTCGCCCATGGGGTACGAGCGAGAGCCTCCGAATCTCGAGATTGAATGCGAACCAAAAGGAAGGGGCTGGGAGGTGTTCTTGGCTTCGAGTGGATTCAGATGGCCTTCACAGGACGACAGCCTGTCATGACGCCCAGCAGAGAGGGTTGGGCTAATCACACGTCTGTTGTCTGCAACACAACTCGTTGTGGCAGATGCACTGGGGGCCTTTGCTCTAAAGTGCAGAAAAGCGATCTGCCTCACAATATAGGCTGCAAACCTGACACACTTTGGCACAGAGCGAAGGGACCCACTGGTTGATTAGTCTGATGCCCACACAGCAGTGCGTGTGTGTCGTGACAGGGGGTATCAAGCATCAGGTACCACCAAAAAAATCTGTGTTTCTTGAAAGACTGGTATTGTGTGGTGTGTCAGTTCATTAGGGACTGCTTTGTTATTGGATGCTCAAAACCTGCAACACAAAAAAAGGAAAAGAACAAGAGAGAGAAGTGTGGGTGTTGAATCAGCGAGCTCAGCGAACACGAGAGAACGGTGCACCCTGCGTTCGCAGAAAAGGCAACAAAAGAGGCACACCCGTCTCACGGTGCAGGCATGCAGCTCGGCAATTTCGGTTCTGGTATGTTCTGGTTCAGGCAAGGGGTGCTGGCGGCCAAAACAAGCCGGTGAATCTGAAGACAAAGCGGAAGTCATCGGTATTGCAGTCGTCGAACTCAAAACACCGAGGCGCGTGGGCTGTTAGGAGATTCGCTTTGCGTTGACGCTGTCCCAAACACTCCGCAATACCATCACTGATGACAGGTTTGCAGAGAAGCTTAAACAACAGCTGCAAGTCCCAGAGATTCTGCCAGGAGCGCAGACGACAGTCCATGACATGCTAACACAATAGCATCAGCAGAACAGGACAGGGGCTGTGGGGGTGGGGGTGGGGTGGGTGGGCAAACAAGGAACCTTCTGGTTCCAGGAGCGGCACTACACACAGCACGTCGTGAGTGCATCGGGCAACATCGGCGCAACAGGGCGTGGGGAGGGGGGAGATCATGCAAAGAAGAGAGAAAACTGAGACGTTGAAAAAAGAACACCAACAGGGGAGGGGATCATTCCGTGACCTGGCAGAGGAGCAGGGGGGCGGGTCAGAAACAACAAGACTGTGAAGGAGGTGGGGGGTCACTGAACAGACAAGCGAGTGGGTGTTGGACCACAAAGGGGCCTCCAAGTCCCACTGAAAAATAAGTCTGGGCAGCACGTCAAGCACGCAGAGACACAGACGCAAACACAGGGAACAAGCTGTATGCCTGTGATACATGGACACGCCACAGAGTGACACACAACAACAACAACTTTGCGACCGTTGTCCACCCGCCGTCGTGTATCCCAGCCTGGGTTGCGCAAGCTGGAAGCTGAACTCGTGGTGACCTCACTGGCCGACTGGACCCAGCCGCAAATTCAGAAAAAGGCAGAAAAGCATGCACCACAACCACAGCCCAGACAGTCGCCTGGGAGACGCTGGGCCGGGAAACCAGGCAGCTCAGGTCCTGCGACCTGGGAACGAGCCTGGCTGACGTGCAGCCTCCGCACAAAAGCACGCCACATCGGGAGACACATCAACTGAGAGGGGTGTGGTCACGTGAAGGGTGGGGACGGGCGTCATTGAGAGGGGTGCAACCAGGGTGCGATGGGTGACAGGTGTGACGATGGCGTCTCACGAATGCTGCGATCCGACTATCGACAACAAACATGTGGAGCGCCACCTTCCAGCTGCCATGTTCTGGTTCCAGTGCGAACGGCGAATTCTGCTGATATCTCAACAAAGGCACTACGCTTCAGAAGCAGGCGTTTGGGATGCATCATCGTGCATCTCGTTCAGCTCAAGAAAGTGGGTGTTCATCTAACAGGGCTTCTGTCTCAAACTGAGGGTGCAGTCAGACGAGAGTCAATGAGTACCTTGCATCATCACAGTCTGCAGCTGGAGTGAGAAAGCACTGAAGCACTGGACTCCTGGACAGCATCACCATGTTGTGGTTCAACTGGTGGCCATGTTGCCACTTGTCCCGACGGTGCTAGGTTTCAAGCTGGGCACAAAGATGACCTTCACGCTGTGCAATGGCTCACTGACTGCAAGACCGCAATTTCCCTCCCACCCACTCTTCCCAACTGCGATGAAGGGATGTATATTTCAGTGAGGTTTCACATTCAACTCTTCTTTCGTTCACAAAGACTCATTAGGTGCGAGGTGGACTCGGGCTGTGTTTCTCGGCAACGTTTTCGGGTGTGGTGCGACAATATTTGCCAGACCTCGTGAATGGATCACCACTTTGGTGCGGTCAGTTCCTATGCCTTCGTACGTGTGGGAATCTCAGGATGGCGACACTTGTGGCAATCGGTGCAGCACAACAAACGCCAGAGAAAAGAGGACACGAAGAAGCCCGCTCGCTGCGCTTCTGGTTGGCAACATTGCACCACACCAGACAGACAGCCCGACAGTGTGCACCCACAGGATTCCGTGAAGTTCCTTCAAGTTCGCAACACGGACACAGTTCGGCACACGAGTACCCAGCGCACAGGCCGGATGGTGCTGGCACAATCCACTGGGAAGGCAGTGCCTGACATGTGACCCAGGACCATCCCAGATTCAAAACATGGTGGGAAGGGGAAGAGAGTGCAAAACGAGAGACATACACACGGGGGGGAAGGGGTGCATGGTGGGTGGGTGGGTGGGGGTGTGATGGGGAAGCAATTTGACATGAACCCGCGCTCCGTTACAAAGCACACGCAACGCAACACACGCAACACGGGAGGCGGGGAGGGCACGTGGGGTCACGGGTTGGTCACAAAACATCGGACAGATGACAAGAAGCACTTCACACAAAAAGAGTGGCAAGACCGGCACTCTTCTCACTTCTTGACACCTCGCCATGTTCGTGCCATTGTTTCAGGGAAGTCTCGATAGAAGTGGGAATTGAGATGTTGGTGGGGGGGGGGGGGGGGGTGATTCGAATGGAAAAGCAGAAAAAGCTATGAATCGACGCAAAAAAGAAAAAGCTGTGTGTTTCGCAATAGTGTGTGGCCATTCGCACCCGTCACCACAGCACAGGAACACTCCCTCTGTCCCTCCGAGACGCGAAGTGTGATAATGCCCGTGAAGGAATGACCACACCAACTCTCTGTCTCTCTAGAAGAACTCGAGGGCTGCACCCCCACCGAACAGCGTGAGAGGGTCGGAGGACGCACGGTAGGTCTGGAAGGTAGCCTTCTGCTCGTCGTTGAAGATGGCCTTGATGCACGAGGTGTTCTGGTACGGCTGGATATCGCCGTTCGAGTCCAGGTCGTAGCAGAAGCTCTTGCCAGTGTGCAGGAAACCGTCCAGCTGCCGCATCTTCTGCTCGTACTTGTAGAGGGTGGTCGCCCACCAGTGGTTCGTGCTGCCAGGGTACACGTTGAAGACCATCTCGCAGTTCACGTACTGCCCCGTCTTCGGCTGACCCGAGAGGGCACCAGTCGGCAGCAGCGTCATCTTGTCTGTGATGTTGAGGAACCGGAACTCGGCGTTGCCCAGCTGCTTGATGCCAGACTTCTCCGTCACCTCGTCGTAGACGTCACTGATGATGCTCAGCATGTCGAACAGGTTCTCACGCGGCACGAAGTACGCCATCAGCTTGATGCCGTGGGGCACTGCACGCAGATAGAACCCATCGTTCACGTCCTCCCCGTTCTGCACCACCTCCGAGTCGATCGCAAGGAACGTCCTGTCGAAGAAAGCAAACTCAAGCACAGTCTCCAGTGCCGTCCCCATCTTGATCTTGTCAGCCCACTCGAGGATGCAGATCTCTGCGTTCTGTGTCGGGGGCATGTCCGGGGCACCGAAGTACGGAACCTTGCTCATGGCGCTGTCCAGCCCCTTGTAGGCAGTCTTGATCTCTTCCATCGACTTCTGCGGGGTGTAGATGGCACGGCAGCTCTGCGACAGGTTGATGTCCCCGAACTTGTACTGGTAGTGGCAGCAGGTCTCGTCGTTGCACTTCGCCTTCGGGTAGTCCCACGTGCACGACGAGTCCACTACAGCGTTGCACGCCTCCGGTACAATATTGCCCTTCTGGAACAGCACGGTGTCAACCTCCTTCCCGTAGGGGTTGTAGAAAGACTCGGAGTAGATGTAGTCCTTCTCCAGGTCCTGGAAGTACTGGTCGACAGCATCGCGTGTGAAGTCCTTGAAGTGGTGGCGCGCTGTGCTGACGAGGAACCCGTCACGCTTCTCCATGTGGAACTCCACACCCGTGATCAGCCCCAGCATCCCGAAGCTGTTGCGCCAGTGGCGCAGCTCCGCCTCGCTGGTGATCACACGCACGGCCATGTCACCTGCAGCAGTCCACACCGCCACACGCAGCGACCGCACGTACTCGCTCAGGAACCCGGCGTTGAACACCCCTCCGTGCACTGTGTTCGTCACAATCCCCGCAAGCGTGAAGATGGGACCTGCTGTCTGCGTCGGGAGGAAGTAGCCGTGCGGGCGGGCCAGCTCGTACAGCTGGAAGAGGCACCAGCCGGCAGGGGCCTTCACCGTGCTGGCCGTCTCGTTCAGGACGCCAGCCCATGCGGCATCGTCGGGGATGTACTCCGCAAGCGAAATCCCGACGGTGGCGTTCTCCGAAGCGGATGCAATGACAGGCGAGCTGCTGTGTGTCGCACCCACAGGGCGTGCCGTGCAGCCGTTCTTCGCGAGCGCGGCAAGGAACCCACGCAGCTGCGCGTCGTTGTGCGGGTACACAATCGGCATTGTCGACACAATCGTCTCCTCGAAGTTCATGAAAGTGATGTTGCTGGTCAGCCCGCACCGCTCCGCGTTTGCGTGCACGCGCTTCATGTGGCGTTCCCTGTTGGCAAGCGCTGCCTTCGCTCCCGCCTCACGACGCGCAAGCTCGTCCTTCAGGACGCACACCCCGCACCACGTGGAGCACTCAAGGGGGTGTGTCGTGTTGCCGTCGTACTCCGCACACCCGCGCAGCGACTCGATCCCACACGCCTCCCCCAGCTGGCGCGGCGCGTGGTAGCACCGCTTCGCCACGTAGTCGCAGTGCAGCCCGTCAGGGCACGACGGGCTCTCCACTGTGCACGACGGGAAGTCCTGTGCCATCGCCAGGTAGGCCGGCAGCACAACGAGCGCTGCAAAGGTACGCATCATTGTCTCGTCTGTGTTGTGTCTGTGAAGCGGTCATGGGGGTGGTGTGGTGTTGGGTGGAAACGATGCAGGGGGGCTGCAACAACAGGAGGGCAGTCGCCAAACGGGCCCTCGGCTGAGCATAACTGTCTGTGCCCCCGTTGCATTGTAAAATGGCAGCTGAGCCGTCGGCTGAGCAAACAGCAAGTGGGTGCAACTGAGCATCCCTCAAGACGCCTGCCTGTGGTGTGCTCGACAAGGCGATTGCCCAGGAACGTGCGGGGGCGGGGTGCCTCAGTGGGGGTGCATGGGGTGAGGACTTGCTCTGCAGTGCGTCAACGTCGTGGCACACACACTTGCAACAGCCGTATCTGGCTTCGCGTGACTGCTCTCATCCCTTGGGGAGCTCGGACACGCTCTGCGCCAACTGTCACTGTGCGCTCGCCCCCCTCCCCTGGCCTGGCCCCTGCCCCGCTGTGCAGCCCTCGCCTCCAGGGCGACACACGTTGCATCATCGCTGAACAGCACAGGCAGGGGAGCAACAGGCCAGGCCTGCCAGGGCTGCCAACCAGGCCAGCCTCCAACAGCCGCGAGGCTCAAAGCTCCCGTCCTGCAGAGACACGCCTCCGTCTCGCCCAACTCTGTCAGGCAGAGCGCGCAGAGTGAAGCTCTTCCTGTTCTTCAAGTTGCCCTCTCGAGCGACTCCTCTGGACTCTGTTGTTCGACATGCCACGCAGAGTGAAGCTCTCTCTTCTCTATCAATCTGGCTTCCCCCTGCTGAGCCCAGCGTGCCGCCCAAGGCCCTTCCTCCGGAGCCACGAAGCAACGCAAGCCTTACCTAGCTGGACGGGACGTGTCTCTCTCTCAGTCCATGCCAAAAATTCCTGGGAGCACCCAACGAGATAACCACGGCACACAGCCTCGAACAGAACAGGGCTGTCGAAGCAACAGGTGGGGGGCGGGGTGGGAGGGAGGGGTGAAACGTAGGGGGGTGGGTGGGTGGGCGGGGGGGGTGATAGAGCGTGTTGGGAGGAAGGAAGACGGGGCACTGCCACGAGCTTGATTCACAAGGCCCAGAGCCCGTCCCACCCGAAACCTGAACATTGCGCCGCGGCCACAGGAATCTCTTTGTGAAGAATGTTCGGGGGGCATGGCGCCCGAAACCAAACGAAACTGCTACAAAACAGCTTTCCTGCATCGTGGGATTCAGAGAACCAGGAGGGATGAATGGGTTGGGGTTGGGTTGTCGCAGCGGTGCCGAAAATGGTGCACTTCGGTGCATTCCACCGTGTGTTGCCCACAAGACAGCTGACACTGTTGAAACGCACACAGTGGGAGGCCAACAACAACAGAAACATGTGAGGCGCGCGTTCACCTATGAAGGGGGGGAAATCCACCAATAACACACCGTCCTCGGCACCGCAGCTCAGACCACGATGAGTCGTCGCTATAAGAGGTCAGCAAAAGGTGAATAACAACAACAACAACACAATAGCGGTGCAAGCCGCCGAAGCTTCCGGAATGTGCGCAGCATCCTTCTCGTCGTGGTGCGGGCGACAGGCGCATTTCCGTTGCTTAGGGAGACCTCATGGAGTGTCGGCGGGGGTGCTGGACATGCACGCACCCCCAGCACACTGCATCGCGGCACACACAGGCACAGGGAGTGGCGGGTGGCGGGTGGGGAGGAGGGGGTGGGAGGGGAGGGGGGGAGAGGGAGGGGGGGGGGGGGAAGGGTCCGGAACACAGCAGATTGCCGAGAGGACAGTCTGCACACTTGCTCTGTGGACCGCGGGCAGGGCCCACACCGCCCCAGGAGGGGTGCGCCCTTGCTGCCTGATGCGTGTCTGCTTCGAGGCGGCGGTGGTTTGCCGTTGCTTCTGGCACCTCCTCCTTCCCTCTGGGGCAGGGCTGCCCCGAGGGGAACGACCTTCAAGCTGTGGAGAGTCTCGGAAACGATATGGAGCTCAGTGCCCCTCTGGACCAGATCGAGTCCATCAACCACCACAGCTTTCGGAGCGGGAATGAAACAACAAGAACGGAACGCAAGTGGGAAACACGCTTGGGCTCGGGGATGTGATCGCGGCGAAAACAAATATGGCGCCATCGGTGAAACATGAAGTCATAAACAATTCAGCTCATCTCACGAGAGACAAGGCCGTCTCCTTCCGTGACGGCACTGCTGTGCACAAAGCGGGACTCCTTTCGACGGTGATAGTGTAGGGGGATTCGAGAAGGGTGTTTATGCATGTAGGGCGAGCTGAAGCCTCAAAGAGGTCACAGCCAGCACATATGTATCAGCAGGACAGGGCATGAAAACACGCAGGGAGACAGACGCAAACACAGGGAACAAGCTGTATGCCTGTGATACATAGACACGCCTCAGAGTGACACACAACAACAACAACTTTGCGACCGTTGTCCACCCGACATCCTGTACCCCAGCCTGGGTTGCGCAAGCTGGAAGCTGAACACGTGGTGACCTCACTGGCCGACTGGACCCAGCCGCAAAGTTCAGAAAAGGGCAGAAAAGCATGCACCACAACCACAGCCCAGACAGTCGCCTGGGAGACGCTGGGCCGGGAAACCAGGCAGCTCAGGTCCTGCGACTTGGGAACGAGCCTGGCTGACGTGCAGCCTCCGCACAAAAGCACGCCACATCGGGAGACACATCAACTGAGAGGGGTGTGGTCACGCGAAGGTGGGAAGGGGAAGAGAGTGCAAAACGAGAGACATACACACGGGGGGGAAGGGGTGCATGGTGGGTGGGTGGGTGGGGGTGTGATGGGGAAGCATTCTGACATGAACCCGCGCTCCGTTACAAAGCACACGCAACGCAACACACGCAACACGGGAGGCGGGGAGGGCACGTGGGGTCACGGGTTGGTCACAAAACATCGGACAGATGACAAGAAGCACTTCACACAAAAAGAGTGGCAAGACCGGCACTCTTCTCACTTCTTGACACCTCGCCATGTTCGTGCCATTGTTTCAGGGAAGTCTCGATAGAAGTGGGCTTGAGATGTTAGTGGGGGGGGATTCGAATCAGCAGATGACAGCAGAAAAAGCTGTGAATCGACTCAATGAAGAAAAGGCTTCGCATCTGGCAGTGTGTGGTGTCTGGTGACTGTCACTCAACATCCTCCAGAAGACTCTCTCTCTAGAAGAACTCGAGGGCTGCACCCCCACCGAACAGCGTGAGAGGGTCGGAGGACGCACGGTAGGTCTGGAAGGTAGCCTTCTGCTCGTCGTTGAAGATGGCCTTGATGCACGAGGTGTTCTGGTACGGCTTCATCTCACCGTTCGAGTCCAGGTCGTAGCAGAAGCTCTTGCCGGTGTGCAGGAAACCGTCCAGCTGCCGCATCTTCTGCTCGTACTTGTAGAGGGTGGTCGCCCACGAGTGGTCGCCCCCAGGGTACACGTTGAAGACCATCTCGCAGTTGACGTACTGCCCCGTCTTCGGCTGACCCGAGAGGGCACCAGTCGGCAGCAGCGTCATCTTGTCTGTGATGTTGAGGAACCGGAACTCGGCGTTGCCCAGCTGCTTGATCCCAGTCTTCTCTGACACCTCGATGTAGGCCTCACGGATGATGCTCAGCATGTCGAACAGGTTCTCACGCGGCACGAAGTACGCCATCAGCTTGATGCCGTGGGGCACTGCACGCAGGTAGAACCCATCGTTCACGTCCTCCCCGTTCTGCACCACCTGCGAGTCGATGATCCCGTTTGTCTTGTCGTAGAAGGCAAGCTCAAGCACAGTCTCCAGTGCCGTCCCCATCTTGATCTTGTCAGCCCACTCGAGGATGCAGATCTCTGCGTTCTGTGTCGGGGGGAGGTCCGGGGCACCGAAGTACGGAACCTTGCTCATGGCGCTGTCCAGCCCCTTGTAGGCAGTCTTCATCTCAGCCATCGACTTCTGCGGGGTGTAGATGGCACGGCAGCTCTGCGACAGGTTGATGTCCCCGAACTTGTACTGGTAGTGGCAGCAGGTCTCGTCGTTGCACCTCGCCTTCGGGTAGTCCCACGTGCACGACGAGTCCACCACAGCGTTGCACGCATCCGGCACAACCTTGCCCTTCTGGAACAGCACGGAGTTAATCTCCTTCCTGTAGGGGTTGAAGAAAGACTCGGAGTAGATGTAGTCCTTCTCCAGGTCCTGGAAGTACTGGTCGACAGCATCGCGTGTGAAGTCCTTGAAGTGGTGGCGCGCTGTGCTGACAATGAACCCGTCACGCTTCTCCATGTGGAACTCCACACCCGTGATCAGCCCCAGCATCCCGAAGCTGTTGCGCCAGTGGCGCAGCTCCGCCTCGCTGGTGATCACACGCACGGCCATGTCACCTGCAGCAGTCCACACCGCCACACGCAGCGACCGCACGTACTCGCTCAGGAACCCGGCGTTGAACACCCCTCCGTGCACTGTGTTCGTCACAATCCCCGCAAGCGTGAAGATGGGACCTGCCGTCTGCGTCGGGAGGAAGTAGCCGTGCGGGCGGGCCAGCTCGTACAGCTGGAACAGGGACCAGCCGGCAGGGGCCTTCACAGTGCTGGCCTTCTCGTTCAGGACGCCAGCCCATGCGGCATCGTCGGGGATGTACTCCGCAAGCGAAATCCCGACGGTGGCGTTCTCCGAAGCGGATGCAATGACAGGCGAGCTGCTGTGTGTCGCACCCACAGGGCGTGCCGTGCAGCCGTTCTTCGCGATCACGGCAAGGAACCCACGCAGCTGCGCGTCGTTGTGCGGGTACACAATCGGCATTGTCGACACAATCGTCTCCTCGAAGTTCATGAAAGTGATGTTGCTGGTCAGCCCGCACCGCTCCGCGTTTGCGTGCACGCGCTTCATGTGGCGTTCCCTGTTGGCAAGCGCTGCCTTCGCTCCCGCCTCACGACGCGCAAGCTCGTCCTTCAGGACACACACCCCGCACCACGTGGAGCACTCAAGGGGGTGTGTCGTGTTGCCGTCGTACTCCGCACACCCGCGCAGCGACTCGATCCCACACGCCTCCCCCAGCTGGCGCGGCGCGTGGTAGCACCGCTTCGCCACGTAGTCGCAGTGCAGCCCGTCAGGGCACGACGGGCTCTCCACCGAGCACATCGGGAAGTCCTGTGCCATCGCCAGGTAGGCCGGCAGCACAACGAGCGCTGCAAAGGTACGCATCATTGTCTCGTCTGTGTTGTGTCTGTGAAGCGGTCATGGGGGTGGTGTGGTGTTGGGTGCGTCCTTCACAAACCTCTCAAAAGCGTGGTGGTGCCTGCAAGAAGGAGGCGGTCGGCTAACGGATACTTGGGCGAGGAAATAAAAACTTATGCAACTGAGCATCCCTCAAGACGCATGCCTGTGGTGTGCTCGACAAGGCGATTGCCCAGGGACGTGCGGGGGCGGGGTGCCTCAGTGGGGGTGTGGGGTGAGGACTTGCTCTCTGCAGTGCGTCAACGTCGTGGCACACACACTTGCAACAACCGTATCTGGCTTCGCGTGACTGCTCTCATCCCTTGGGGAGCTCGGACACGCTCTGCGCCAACTGTCACTGTGCACTCGCCCCCCTCCCCTGGCCTGGCCCCTGCCCCGCTGTGCAGCCTTCGCCTCCAGGGCGACACACGTTGCATCATCGCTGAACAGCACAGGCAGGGGAACAACAGGCCAGGCCTGCCAGGGCTGCCAACCAGGCCAGCCTCCAACAGCTGCCAGGCTCAAAGCTCCCGTTGTGATCGCGCCTCCTCCCACCGCAAGAGACGGTGACTTGTGACATTGAAATCGTTCGAGGAGAACACGCAGAGTGAAGCTCTTCATGTTCTTCAAGTTGCCCTCTCGAGCGAATCCTCTGGACTCTGTTGTTCTACATGCCGAAGCAGTTCATAGGTTCGCCTGTACACAGAAGCCCCGTCTCTGCCTCTCTCTTCCCCCACTCTCTCTCTCTCATTTGCACTCTGTGCAAATCTCCCTGTACACCGTGCCGCTGCCCAAGCCCCTTCCCCCTGAGCCACGGGGCAATGCAAGCATTACCACGCTCCACGGCACGTGTGTCTCTCTGAGGTCATGTCAAAATATTGGGCCCTCTCACATCAGCCGACGAGAAAACCACAACACAACACAACACAGCCTCGAATTTACAGGGATGGCGAAGCGACGGGTGGGGTGGGCGGGGAGGGACGGAGAGAAAACGTAGGGGTGGAGTAGGGAGATTCGGATGACAGAAACCAGTGTGTTCGTGTGCAGGAGAGGCACGTGTCACGTGGCCCCTGTTAAGAGGGCCTTGCCGTGATGAGTCGGTGAGGGGGGGAGGGGGGGGGCAGGTGCGGGGGCGTTAATGTTGCGGTCTCAAAACACACTGCTCACTCTGAAGCAGTTCAGACACCGAGAGAACCCTCCCGGAAACGTTTAATTATTTTGCGGTCGGATTCTCTGAAGGGTGCCCGTGAATCTTGCGGGGTGGCCGTGAGAGGCTGCGGAGGGTTGGGTGATGCGCTGGATCTGATTGCGATTGAGATGGAAAGGCGGGGGGGAGGGGGAGGGGGAGGGGGGGCGGTGACACTCGGGGGAAACAAACCAATGGGATGTATGGGTGTGCTCGCAACGGGGTGCCGGGCGAGGGCATTGCGGCGCATTTCCTCCTCCTTCTACATGGTTTGACAGATTTCTGCCAGAATTTCACAGATTCTGGCAGATTCTGGGGATTCCAGATTTTTCAGAATTTTCAAAATCTGAGAAAATCTGTCCAGATTCTGGACAGATTTTTCCAGATTTTTCAGAATTCTGGAAATTCTGAGAAATCTGGAAAAATCTGAGAATTCTGGAAAAAATCTGGCCAGATTCTGGACAGATTTTTCCAGATTTTTCCAGATTTCTCAGAATTCTGGAAAATCTGAGAAATCTAGAAAATTCTGAGAAATTCTGTCAGAATTCTGGAAAATCTGTGGGGGGGCCTATTTTGGACATTTGGACCCATTTTCAAAGGAATTTTTGAATTTTGAGCCCATTTTGAGCCCTAAAATGGCTCATCGAAATATTTCTGCAAAAATCCGGGCCAGAATGCCAAAATCTGAAAAATCTGAGAAAATCTGGAAAATTCTGAGAATTCTGTCGGAATTCTGGAAAATCTGAGAAATCTGGAAAATTCTGAGAAATTCTGTGGAGGGACCTTTTCGAAAAAATTTTTTGGGGTGGGCCTATTTTGGACATTTGGGTCCGTTTTCAAAGGAATTTATGAATTTTGAGCCCATTCGTTGCCCTAAAATGGGACCGCGAATATCTAGCTCCTGCTGAGGACCTGGGTACATGGCCAAATCAGCCAGAAATCTCAGGTTTTCGTATTGCAATTTGGGTTCGCGTGCTGGTATCGCAGCCTGGCCCCGAGGGTCCATACCGTGAGTAACCGGGCCCGCTATCCTACACTCGTTTTTTCCTAGGTTTTCGTCAGCTGAGTGAGGGTGTGATATGAGGGTTCTATCCAACAAGGATATCAAGGCGGCACTTCAAAGTCCTGCCAAGGATAGCGCCACGTGGGTGTGTGCTTCTGATGTATGTTATGTCATCATGTGAAACCCTCCCCAGCGTGTGCCAACAATCCCTGACACGCTCACGAAAAGCATGACACGGAGAAAGCAGGTGCCGAAACAACCTGCCGAGCACACGGGTGGTGCCACGTTCATCCACGCAGCGATCTCCCGTGACAGGAAGCCTTGTCGCCACGGCAGAGTGCCGCAGACTGTGGGAGAGGTGTCGCCAGTCCTTGAGGTTGCAGTGTAAACCCGTGCCTTGTTCACCCTGTTGTTCACCCCTGTGAGGTTGATCCCATATCGTTGCCTGCTTTGGGGCCTGAAGGACATAGGGGTCCAACCGGCACTTGAGCATCGCAAGGCCTGAGCGGCTGTGTGGCAGGTTTTCATTGAAGGGCCAAACCCCCCCTTTTCTGGGTGAAAAGTGTTGTGCGTCGTTCAGTATCTTGCGCGAATTGCTTTCGACACCACCATCAAACCACCGCAAAAGAACAACCCATCTTCTGGAGTGTGATCTCTGGTGGCGGGGTGGGATGGGTGAGTGGGGTGTGACGGTGCAACGACAGTCGAACTTCTTCGAACACAGAACACCCCACCAACCTGCCGGGCGTGTGAAGTGTTCGCAAGGATCCGCACGGTGAAAAGTTTCCTGAGTTGGCTACGCCGAACTTACAAAATGGCAAGGTGTGAGTGTCGCTTGTTACGACCCACTGGCTGGACGAGTTCTCTTTTTGGGACAAGACCACACACAACAAGAAGGTTGTCACAGAGGGTCTTCGCTGGTCGTTATTCTTCGTCAATCTTCGTCAGTTTTCACTATTTCAACAGCAAATACACCAAGATGCACTGACGACCATCCGGTAGCGAAGACCCCCACAGTGAAAAAGATAGTTGGCAGCGCTTTGGGTGACAAACACAATCTACCTTGCCTTGTTGTTATGACTGTGCGCACATTCACACCAACCTTCATCAGCCAAACCACGTGAGGTTTGTTCACCCGGTTTGGCGCACACACAACGCCTTATCTTTTAAACGTCCAATGCAACACTCACAGCATCGAGGCCGAGTGTTTCTCGTAGTATTTTTCGAGGGAAATCCCCCCAAAAAAGGACACATCCGTCCGAGGGCACATGAGTGCGAGACATCTCCCAATAAAAAATCCCCAGACATGGTATGACAAAGATCTTGCAAGAAATGTTAAGAAATCTCGAAATTTCTTAAGACGTCTTAATGTAATGCCGAAAGGGCTATTTCTTAAAGATTTCTTACTGATTTCTTAAGGGGGTCTTCGCTAGCCGGTGCAAAAAAGTGCAGGCTGGTGCAGGGCAAAATGGGCCGAAAATGGGCCAAATCGGAGGCAAAAAAAAGGGCGGGGAGTTGGGTGGCCCCTAGCTGGGAGCACGCATTTGGACCCAAAAAATAATGTCGAGCGGTCCCTGTGCATTGTTCAGCCCTCACAGGACGAGAAGGCACGGCGGGGCCCGTGTCACGGGTAAACATTGAGATCAACCTGTCATCCTGGGCCAAGCCAAGATGGGAGCTGGCCGCCTGGGGCAATGCAGGAGCAACGGCTAGTGCTCGTGCTGGCACGAAGCGGAGCCAGGCAGTGCTGTCCCGAGAACGGGCCGAGCCAGACAGTGCTGTCCCAAGGGTGGGCCGAGCCAGACAGTGATGTCCCGAGAATGGGCCGAGCCAGGCAGTGCTGTCCCAAGGGTGGGCCGAGCCAGACAGTGCTGTCCCGAGAACGGGCCGAGCCAGACAGTGCTGTCCCGAGAATGGGCCGAGCCAGGCAGTGCAGTCCCAAGGGTGGGCCGAGCCAGACAGTGCTGTCCCGAGAATGGGCCGAGCCAGACAGTGCTGTCCCGAGAACGGGCCGAGCCAGACAGTGCTGTCCCGAGGGTGGGCCGAGCTAGGCAGTGCTGTCCCGAGAATGGGCCGAGCCAGGCAGTGCTGTCCCAAGGGTGGGCCGAGCCAGACAGTGCTGTCCCGAGAATGGGCCGAGCCAGACAGTGCTGTCCCGAGAACGGGCCGAGCCAGACAGTGCTGTCCCGAGGGTGGGCCGAGCTAGGCAGTGCTGTCCCGAGAATGGGCCGAGCCAGGCAGTGCTGTCCCAAGGGTGGGCCGAGCCAGACAGTGCTGTCCCGAGAATGGGCCGAGCCAGACAGTGCTGTCCCGAGAATGGGCCGAGCCAGACAGTGCTGTCCCGAGAACGGGCCGAGCCAGACAGTGCTGTCCCGAGGGTGGGCCGAGCTAGGCAGTGCTGTCCCGAGAATGGGCCGAGCCAGGCAGTGCTGTCCCAAGGGTGGGCCGAGCCAGACAGTGCTGTCCCGAGAATGGGCCGAGCCAGACAGTGCTGTCCCGAGAATGGGCCGAGCCAGACAGTGCTGTCCCGAGAACGGGCCGAGCCAGACAGTGCTGTCCCGAGGGTGGGCCGAGCTAGGCAGTGCTGTCCCGAGAATGGGCCGAGCCAGGCAGTGCTGTCCCAAGGGTGGGCCGAGCCAGACAGTGCTGTCCCGAGAATGGGCCGAGCCAGACAGTGCTGTCCCGAGAACGGGCCGAGCCAGACAGTGCTGTCCCGAGAACGGGCCGAGCCAGACAGTGCTGTCCCGAGGGTGGGCCGAGCTAGGCAGTGCTGTCCCGAGAATGGGCCGAGCCACGCAGTCCTGTCCAGAGGGTGGGCCGAGCCAGGCAGTGATGTCCCGAGGGTGGGCCGACATCACATCCGGTCTCGGCCCGCTGTCTGGACCGCAGCAACAAGAAATCTGCGCTGCATGCACAGGAGCAGGGGGACTTGGCCCGTCCGCACTCCGACATTGCACCGCGCTGCCCCAGCGCTCCAGATCACAAGGCCCCCTGTGCCGCAGGAGGTGGAGACGTCGCACACCAGCAGGATGACGTCGCAGACCAGTTCACCACCCCCAACAGTAGGTCACACTCCGCCTCGCCTGTAGGCCGTCTACTGTATGCAGGAGTCTGCGTGTGTTGATAAAGACACACACGCCCGGCACACCTGATTCTATGGGCAGCGCTCGTAACTCTCTCGGCGCCAAGTCGAAGCTGAGCAAGATTTGGTTGGACGGTGCAAATATAGCTAGCCTTGCGGGCTCGCTAAGACACTCTCCGAGCTAGCTACATGAACACAACATTGCACATCGCACGGTTTCGAAGGATGGGTACGCGATGCGGGTTTAGGTCTTGTGCTAATGTTACACACAGCAAGATCCCTGACGGAGGGGATCGATGGAGGCACTGAGGAGATCATGACTGGGAAGGGGTCCTGCATCGAACCCCCTCTGAGTGGAGCAAACACTCGGTACTCCGGGCGCCACGTTCTGCTCGGCTGGACATCGGCCCCCGACCACTCACTGCGGGGAGCTTCCCGTCCAGACAGTGTCTGGACATCACTCCTGGGCTCGACCCACTGGGCCGAGCCGACGAGTCGTGTCCAGACACTGGGCCGAGCCCAGGAGTGCTGTCCAGACACTGGGCCGAGCCCAGGAGTGATGTCCAGACCCTGGGCCGAGCCAGGGAGTGGTGTCCAGACCCTGGGCCGAGCCCAGGAGTGCTGTCCAGGCACTGGGCCGAGCTCAGGAGTGCTGTCCAGTCCCTGGGCCGAGCCCAGGAGTGCTGTCCAGGCACTGGGCCGAGCTCAGGAGTGCTGTCCAGTCCCTGGGCCGAGCCCAGGAGTGCTGTCCAGACCCTGGGCCGAGCCCAGGAGTGATGTCCAGACCCTGGGCCGAGCCAGGGAGTGGTGTCCAGACACTGGGCCGAGCCCAGGAGTGATGTCCAGACCCTGGGCCGAGCCAGGGAGTGGTGTCCAGACCCTGGGCCGAGCCCAGGAGTGCTGTCCAGACACTGGGCCGAGCTCAGGAGTGCTGTCCAGTCCCTGGGCCGAGCCAGGGAGTGGTGTCCAGACACTGGGCCGAGCCCAGGAGTGGTGTCCAGACCCTGGGCCGAGCCCAGGAGTGCTGTCCAGACACTGGGCCGAGCCAGGGAGTGATGTCCAGTCCCTGGGCCGAGCCCAGGAGTGCTGTCCAGACACTGGGCCGAGCCAGGGAGTGATGTCCAGTCCCTGGGCCGAGCCCAGGAGTGCTGTCCAGACACTGACGATGACCTGCCTCATACCCGCCATGCCCGCAATGCACTTCCGGATCACATGGTTGTGGATTTTTAGCGCCTTCCGCATTCCCTCGAAAGACTTCTCCAAGCAGAGGGTCGAGGCCTGCACGTCTGTGACCACGAGTGTCGTGATCTTCGTCTCTGTGGAGTAGTCATCGAAGAGCAGCGCCTGCTGGCTGTCTTCGTTCAGCATCCTACGACTAGGCCGGCTATGGGCCGATCTCGCCCGTACTGGGCCGGACATGGGCCGATCTCGGCAGTACTGGGCCGGCTATGGGCCGATCTCGCACGTACTGGGCCGGCTATGGGCCGATCTCGGCAGTGCTGGGCCGGCTATGGGCCGATCTCGCCCGTACTGGGCCGGACATGGGCCGATCTCGGCAGTGCTGGGCCGGCTATGGGCCGATCTCGCCCGTACTGGGCCGGCTATGGGCCGATCTCGGCAGTGCTGGGCCGGCTACGGGCCGATCTCGGCCGTACTGGGCCGGACATGGGCCGATCTCGGCAGTGCTGGGCCGGCTATGGGCCGATCTCGGCAGTGCTGGGCCGGCTACGGGCCGATCTCGGCCGTACTGGGCCGGACATGGGCCGATCTCGGCAGTGCTGGGCCGGCTATGGGCCGATCTCGCCCGTACTGGGCCGGCTATGGGCCGATCTCGGCAGTGCTGGGCCGGCTATGGGCCGATCTCGCCCGTACTGGGCCGGGTCCAGGAGTGGTGTCCAGACCCTGGGCCGACCCAGGCTGTGGGTGGTGCATTTTGGTGCATTTTCCGTCGGTTTAGGTGAAAATTGTCGAATTTTGTCGAAATTTGACGACAGGTGACGAACAGCGAGAATCCCCGAAAAACCGGTTTTTAATTCATTTTTGGGGGGGGGGTCTTCGCTGACGAAGTTTTTGTCGAAGACCCCTGTCGTCGTCGTCAGAACACTGCCGTCTTCGGTGAAAAACCCCCTGAAACAGCCGTTTTCCTAATTATGTGACGAACGACGAAGTTTGTCGAAGTTTGTCGACCAGCGAAGACCCCCTAAGACGTGTTTCTTAATGCCTAGCATTTTAATGTCCATCATTCTGAAAAAGATCTTAAAAGATCTTTTTCAGAATGATGGACATTTTTAATGCTGGGAGATATGGAAATAATGTCCATCATTTCATTAAGAAATCTTAAGAAATCCTGCATTTCTTAAAAATAATGGGGGTCATTAATTTAAGAAATTTAATGCAGCACCTGCATTAAGACGTCTTAAGAAAGAAGTGAAAAGATCCTTTTCTTATTAAGACCTTTGTCATATCATGCCCAGACCTACCGCACATCACTTCTGGCGTGCGGTTTGTTTTGGGGATTGCAATCACTCTTCGATTCTGCAATAAATGAGGTTTTGCTCTGAGTGAGCGGATATAACTGGTGAAAATGGGTACAGTGGTCTGAATCTGGAGGTTGGGTGCGGGTTGTGTGTTCCGCATCATCACTACAAACCAAACCAAGCCGATTGACACCGAACATTTTGTCTGACCTGCACCCATTGTTTCCTGCCTGCCTGCCTGTGTTGTGCTGCACCTGTGCCTCCCTGTTCTGTATTTTGTACCCTCAGCGGGTTCACGATACAGGGCAGTCCACTCCCCAAAAATCACGGTCTTGACGCCCATTCCATCCACTTTCAGTGGATGTGTTTGGTATTTCCGAATGGAATTTTCCAGCGTCAAGATTACAAGAACAGGGTCAGTCACTTCTACCGTAGCTGCGATGCCGGTAGTTGTGCAGAAATGATCTTTTCGACGGACGCGACGCCTCCCCAGCTTGCCTGTGTCTGTGTTGCCATAGCCATGTGACAGATATTCACATAACGAATGTACTGTCACACCGCAAGGGGCTTTGGACAACGTTAAACAACAGTACACTTGCAGGTTTGGGTCAAAAATTCCAATTTCCGCTGGTCACGGGCCCCTTTCAAAACATTGACCACCTTTCGAGAATTTAGTTCTGCACCATGGATTCGAGGGACTGCGATGATTCGGAACCGAGGATGAAGACTACTGGGAAGGAACTGTGTGCTCTCTTGAAGCACTGGAATCGGCGAACTTGGACGGAACCTAAGCGCGACAGGTGAAGGGGCATCCCGAACAAAGGCATACAAAGTGGCTCTGGAGACATTGTTGCATCTGCGACACCCTGTCTTACATCCCGCCTGGGCTCTGATCTTCACCTATAGCAATGACTAAATCCCTATCACGGGTACATGAAGATTTTGTAGGTACATTTAAACTTGCGAACCTCTCAACGACCTGTTAATCGCCTTGTACCGAAATCTGACCCTGGGCTTCGGCCCTCACGGCATTCAGCGGGTGACCCGATGCCGGTGTGGATGGAGAAGTGCACAGTTCTGAAACAGTGTGTCGACGAATCCGAGGAATCCAATCAGAGTAGTCCCGAGATGAAGTGGTGCAAGAACTCAAAAACTGTTTGCCTTTGGTCAAGGCCCCCTTTCCAAAAATTTGACCCGCGCAGTGGTGGCCAGTCCTGAGAACCAACAGTAGCATAAGCCTACGACTGGTCCAGGACGAGGCCGACCCTGTACATAGCCTGTGTATGACTACCCTGTCATACCAGGCTGCTGCTAGTTGGCCACAAGCCACTGGCAGAATTCTCAGAATTCTCCCAGAATTCTCAGAATTCCCCAGAATCTGACAGAATTCTGCAGAATTCTGTCAGATTTCTCAGAATCTGCAGAATTCTACAGAATTTCTCAGATTCTGCAGATTTTAAAAATCTGGAAATTCTGGGCATTTTTCTGTCAGAATTCTGTGAAACCATGCTTCTAGCAGAACACCACATCGAAGATTGCCAGAAACATAGTGGCGGGGTTTGATCGTCGAGAGTGAATGGAAAAGTAAATCTCCCAGCACCTTCTTGCAATGTTAGTCCTTTTTGTTGTCACCACACCAGATATGTTGTACAAGGCAGATCAATGCACAATGGGAGGGGGATGTAAAGCCCTCATGTGGTCTTAATTCATCAGACAGAAGTAGACCAAGAGCCCTTGATGGCCCGAAAGAAGATCAGAGATTGTCTTGGGGGACTGGATGAGGACCTCCAGTACCCCCCAGGGCAGAACCCTGGGGGGTACTGGAGGTTCTTTGTTCGTCTTGTAATTGGCAATGTTTCGGAAAATATCAGTGGTGTTCACCTATGAAGGGGGGGAAATCCATCAACAACGCACCATCCTCGGCACCGGAGCTAAGACCCCCATGAGTCGTCGCTATATGCGGTGAGTAAAAGGTGAAAAACAACGACAACAACAAGGTGCAAGCCTCCGAAGGTTCCGGAATGTGCGCAGCATCCTTCTCGTCATGGTGCAGGCGACAGGCGCATTTCCGTTGCTTAGGGAGACCTCATGGAGTGTCGGCGGGGGTGCTGGACATGCACGCACCCCCAGCACACTGCATCGCGGCACACACAGGCACAGGGAGTGGCGGGTGGCGGGTGGGGAGGAGGGGGTGGGAGGGGAGGGGGGGAGAGGGAGGGGGGGGGGGGGGGAAGGGTCCGGAACACAGCAGATTGCCGAGAGGACAGTCTGCACACTTGCTCTGTGGACCGCGGGCAGGGCCCACACCGCCCCAGGAGGGATGCGCCCTTGCTGCCTGATGCGTGTCTGCTTCGAGGCGGCGGTGGTTTGCCGTTGCTTCTGGCACCTCCTCCTCCCCTCTGGGGCAGGGCTGCCCCGAGGGGCACGAAGCAGCCTCTTGCACGTTGGGTGTGGGTGCGCCACGTCCTGCATTCCCCCGCTGAAGCATACTTCCTGGATGCGGAAGGTGGCACGTGGGCACCCTTCCTGCAAGAGGGATCAGTCAGCAGGGAGAAGGCAACGACGGACGCTGTGCACACACGGGAGGGACTCCCTCTTTGCAAGCTGGGTGTGATGCCGTGCGACATGCAATGTGGTGCCGTGTGGCGGGCAGGGCTGTGTGATGCCGTGCAACGGTTTGCAGAATTCGATCGCAGGGCCGTAAACGGTCATGCCTCTTGCACAAAAATGGAAAAGGGAAAGGGGTGTGTGGGGCGTGGGCTGGATACGGCAAGGGGACAAAGTTAGAGAGTTCGAGAAAGGAGGGGTGTGGTGCAATGTGCCCGGGAGGGGAGAAGGGAAGACAACCTTGAGGGAAAGGCGGGCGGGTATTGGTGATGCTGCGGTTGGCTTCCTCAAAGGTGCAGTTGGAGAGCGACTTGACCGGTGCATTCCAAGCACAGTCGCTGATGACCACCTTGGTGGTGCTGGCTCTCTCTTCATGGAACACTCCTTTGGCTTCGAAGAGGGCGCAGATGCCGTGCAGGGATGCCATGCCATGCCGTGCAGGGAATGCATGGAGGCACCTGCACCGCCTGGGCACGGTGACACACATACAACGCACAGTAGCTGAATTCATCTCTCAGGGCGAGCCTGCCAGCCAGTGACAGCGAGGAGAGCGGGTTGGGCGAGTCACACGTCCGCATGTCGTCCGCTGTCTGCAAAACAATTATCTTCGGCGCGGTACAGTCCAAGATTGCCACACGGCAGTGCGCGTCGAGCGCTGTCGTGACAGCGGCGAACGTGGATGTCAAAACATCAACAAAAAAAACTGTGGACTCCGACGACTGATTTCAAGTGTATCTGTGTCAGTTCAAATTTAGACAGCCGCATTCCGCTTTGTTGGTGGATGCTGAAACCTATGAAAGGAACAAGAGAGAAAAGTGTGGGTGAATCAGGGCTAGCCGAGCTCACGACACGAGAGAACGGTGCACCCGGCGTTCGCAGAAAACTTCTGAAAAGGCGAGCAAAAGGCACACCATCTCGTGTTGCACACATGCACCTCGGTGAGTTGGGATCTGGACTGTTCTTGTTCAGGCGGCCAAAACAAGCCGGTGAATTTGAAGTCAAAGCGGAAGCTACGGGGACTCCAGTTGCTCAAACCCCGAACACCTCCAAAGACCAGGGTGCTCGGGTTTCAGGGAGCTTGAGTTCCGCTGACCCTGTCACGAAACAATCGGCAATACAGTCGTTGCTGAGAGTTTTGCAGAGTATCTTCAACAACTGCAGGAATTCCTGTTCTTCCTGCAGCTGTACCAAGAACAGTCCTCTGTGCAACCCAGCACACGGCGAAGAGATAATAGTGACGGGCAACACACGCAGAACCTTAGTCCAAAGTGTGAAGCGTCTGCGAAACAAGTCGTGGGTCAGAGGCGGGACTCCGCACGCCAGATCTTATTCCTGCCAAGAAACAGCATGAAGAGGTGAAAAGATGCGACAAGACATGACAACAACTGGGAAGCATGGCTGTATTCGGGGGTGTGGTTGCGGCAAAAAACAATTGTGACGGCATCGGTGTGACATGAAGTACTGACCGAATCACCTGGTTGTAAACACAGGATGCTCGACTGATGGCGATAGTGTTGGGGGATTCGAAAGGGTGTTTATGCATGTAGCACTAGCTGAAGCCTCAAAGAGGTCGCAGCCAGCACATATGTATCAGCAGAACAGGACAGCAGGTCGCGGGGGGTGGGGTGGGAAGGTGGTCACTGAACAGACAAGCGAGTGGGTGTTGGACGATAAAGGGCCCCAAGTCCCACTGAAAAATATGTCTGGGCAGCACGTCAAAGCACGCAGGGAGACAGACGCAAACACAGGGAACAAGCTGTATGCCTGTGATACATGGACACGCCACAGAGTGACACACAACAACAAAAACTTTGCGACGGTTGTCCACCCGACATCCTGAGCTCGTGAGCTGAACTCGTAGTGACCTCACTGGCCGACTGGACCCAGCCGCAAAGTTCAGAAAAAGGCAGAAAAGCATGCACCACAACCACACCCCAGACAGTCGCCTGGGAGACGCTGGGCCGGGAAACCAGGCAGCTCAGGTCCTGCGACCTGGGAACGAGCCTGGCTGGCGTGCAGCCTCCGCACAAAAGCACGCCACATCGGGAGACACATCAACTGAGAGGGGTGTGGTCACGTGAAGGGTGAGGACGGGCGTCACTGAGAGGGGTGCAACCAGGGTGCGATGGGTGACAGGTGTGACGATGGCGTCTCACGAATGCTGCGATCCGACTATCGACAACAAACATGTGGAGCGCCACCTTCCAGCTGCCATGTTCTGTTCGGCTTTGTGAAAAGAGGAGGCTGCATCGCAACCCTTCACAGTGCGAAAGGCAAATTCTGATGATACACATAAAACACCTCGACAATAACACAATGATGCTGTATCACCAGGTGTCTGGCAGGGCGACAACTCATTAAAACCGTGCATCTCGGTCACCTCAAGAGATCGTGGGGGGGGGGGGGGGGGGTGTCTCGAACACACGGCCAAATCACAAGAGGGGTAATGAGGTCACTGGATGATCACACAGCCTGCAGCTGAAGCGAGAATCACCGTCTTCTGTCCAATATGTGTCCATGTTGCCTGCTTGTCCTGACGGTGCTGGGTTTCATACTGGAGATGGGGATGACACTCTCACGTTGTGAGATGGCTCATTCAGGACGACACGAGAAGCGACGCCCAGCAAGAAAAGACAGCACAACAGTGTGCACACTCAGAGGATTCCATACATCATAGTCTGGCAGAGTCTGCCAGACTTTTGGTCGGGGACCTCGATTTTTGACTTTTTCTTGACTTTTTTTTGACATTTTCTTGACTTTTTTAAAAAGTCTGCCAGACTCGAAAAAGTCAAAAAAAACTCAAAAAAGTCAAGGAAAAGTCACGAAAAAGTCAAAAAAAAGTCAACAGCTCAAAAAAAGTCAAAGAAAAGTCAACAAAAGTCCACAAAAGTCTACAAAAGTCCAAGAAAAGTCCAAGAAAAGTCCAAGAAAAGTCCAAGAAAAGTCCAAGAAAAGTCCAAGAAAAGTCCAAGAAAAGTCCAAGAAAAGTCCAAGAAAAGTCCAAGAAAAGTCCAAGAAAAGTCCAAGAAAAGTCCAAGAAAAGTCCAAGAAAAGTCCAAGAAAAGTCCAAGAAAAGTCCAAGAAAAGTCCAAGAAAAGTCCAAGAAAAGTCCAAGAAAAGTCCAAGAAAAGTCCAAGAAAAGTCCACAAAAGTCAGCCCAGTGCTTCTGGCCTGACCGGGGTCAGGTTGCGCGGGTGCGTGCAAGGTTACCACTGCTCCCAGTGTTACTACCAGAACTCCCAGTGGTGGTGGAAAGTGGAGGTGGTGTGAAAAAAGTCAAAAATTAGATTGGCCATTTGGACAAACTTTTTTTTTTTTGCCACGGGACATTTTTGGGACATAGAGATTTTCGCGAAAATTTTGGCTGAGATTTTTGCAAGGGAAAATTGGGAGACCCAGTTTTCAGCGGGGGCCCCCTGGCCGCACCGCATCCGGCTGAGAATCCCGTAATTCCACCCGGAAGTGGCCGGAACCTGATTTCTGGGCACATTGACCACCCAGGAACACGTTTTGGGACGATGTAATTTTTTGCACTTTTTGAAAAACCACCACCACCACCACCACCCACTGGGAGGAGTTGGTGTTTTACTACTGAGTGGTACAAAAAACTACTGAGTAGTTCGAGTGGGTGCACTGGGAGCAGTGGTAACCTTGGTGCGTGTTTACGGGTCTCTTCTGAGGCACCCCTGGCATTCCGCGTGGAGGTCAGTAGTTCCCTCTCTTGCGCGCCCCGCTCGGTTTGCCCCCGTGAAAACCCCGCGATGTAGTAGTCCGCACCGCCTTACGGGAACAGCGGCTCTCCGTGTTTCATGTCTCGTTGGAAGCTCCGTTTCCGGTGCTCGGGATGCCCTTCTCGGCACCCTTTTTGTGCCATGGGAATGGCATGCTTGCGTGTTGTTGCCATAAGCTATCACCAGTCTCTGTGCGGAAGGCGAGGGCAGCAGAGTACCCCAGCGTCGCCCAGAACGTGACAGTCAGAAGCAGAAAAACAACATCGCATCTAGGTGGTTGATCACCTCAACCCGAGTCCGCCCGCCCAGTAACATCCGGACGGTGTGCAGGTACGCGGCGGCGTCCTTAGCGTCCCCGACGACGCTGCTGGACGTCGAGCTGGCCCCAGCGTGTATCTGATGACCTGCTCGACCCGGAGCCGCCTGTCGCACACCTCCTGGCGTCCAGCTCATCGTCATGGGACATATCATCGGCAGAGGCGGCGAACTTTGACGGGTCCGCGACGAGGCCATTGTACATGTCTGTGGGGTTCTTGGCGATCGCACAGCACCAGGAAGAGCCGCTTGTGCACGCGCTCTGGGCTCTGTGACCCATTTCTCAACCCATCCACCAAGGAAGCAACGTTGGATAAGGAGATCGAACGCCTGGCAGGCCCATCTGATCAAGAGATAGTCGTGGGCACCTTGGAGAGGGCCGAGCCGGACCGGGACATCCCTTGCCTGCCCCCCCACCCGTCGTGATGATGTCCCCGAGCACCCTCCCGCACGTTGAACGTCAGGTGGGAGACCTCTGCCTGGGGCACGTGCTGGAGCGGGTAGATAGCGTATGTGTTCGCTGTGTGCAGGGATCTGTGTCGCCGCCCCCGTTGTCTTTTCAACGTCAGATGCTTCGAGCGGCATCCTCTCTCCCCCGCCCCTCTGTCGAAGAGTCCTGCACTGGGCTGACTTTTGTGGACATTTCTCGGACTTTTGTCGACTTTTGTTGACTTTTCTTTGACTTTTTCTTGACTTTTCCTTGAATGTCTGGACTTTTCTTTGACTTTTCTTTACCAAGTAAACTTGTTTAAGCAGCTCTGCTGCGTCTAGGGAGGTCTAGGGTGTAGGTAGTACTTGAGAATGATTACTAGTATGGGGCATATGCCCGTCTGACCTCTTACCTACGGGTAAGGATGGAAGGGGAAGTGCACCAGCCGCCACTCAGCGCCCTTCATCAGGCCACTGAGTCGCTTCCCCGGCTGTGCTCTCTCTCCCCCGTACGTTTCGCCTTGCTGGCCAACTGGAGACTTCTGCAGGATGACACCCCGCCCCACCTCCTCTTGCCTCGAGCTGTGTGTCGCTGATGTGTTTGCTGTTGTGTTGCTGTTATTCACCACACCTATCACCCTAGGACCTCCTGGACTTTTTCTTGACTTTTTGGCTTTTGGACTTTTTTTGACTTTTTTTGACTTTTCCTTGACTTTTTCTTGACTCTGGCAGACTAAAAAAAGTCAAGAAAAAGTCAAAAAAATAAAAAAAAAGTCTGCGGAACTCTGCCAGACTCAACCAGAGTAGGATGTATGGGATTCACTGAAGTTCGCAACAGGGACACGGATCGTCGCGCGCGTGCCCAGCGCAAAGGGGGATGGTGCTGGCACAGCCCTGACCCAGCAGGACCATCCCAGATTCAAAACATGGTGGGAAGGGGAAGAGAGTGCAAAACGAGAGACATACACACGGGGGGGGAAGGGGTGCATGGTGGGTGGGTGGGTGGGGGTGTGATGGGGAAGCAATTTGACATGAACCCGCGCTCCGTTACAAAGCACACGCAACGCAACACACGCAACACGGGAGGCGGGGAGGGCACGTGGGGTCACGGGTTGGTCACAAAACATCGGACAGATGACAAGAAGCACTTCACACAAAAAGAGTGGCAAGACCGGCACTCTTCTCACTTCTTGACACCTCGCCATGTTCGTGCCATTGTTTCAGGGAAGTCTCGATAGAAGTGGGAATTGAGATGTTGGTGGGGGGGGAGATTCGAATGGAAAAGCAGAAAAAGCTATGAATCGACGCAAAAAAGAAAAAGCTGTGTGTTTCGCAATAGTGTGTGGCCATTCGCACCCGTCACCACAGCACAGGAACACTCCCTCTGTCCCTCCGAGACGCGAAGTGTGATAATGCCCGTGAAGGAATGACCACACCAACTCTCTGTCTCTCTAGAAGAACTCGAGGGCTGCACCCCCACCGAACAGCGTGAGAGGGTCGGAGGACGCACGGTAGGTCTGGAAGGTAGCCTTCTGCTCGTCGTTGAAGATGGCCTTGATGCACGAGGTGTTCTGGTACGGCTTCATCTCACCGTTCGAGTCCAGGTCGTAGCAGAAGCTCTTGCCGGTGTGCAGGAAACCGTCCAGCTGCCGCATCTTCTGCTCGTACTTGTAGAGGGTGGTCGCCCACGAGTGGTCGCCCCCAGGGTACACGTTGAAGACCATCTCGCAGTTGACGTACTGCCCCGTCTTCGGCTGACCCGAGAGGGCACCAGTCGGCAGCAGCGTCATCTTGTCTGTGATGTTGAGGAACCGGAACTCGGCGTTGCCCAGCTGCTTGATCCCAGTCTTCTCTGACACCTCGATGTAGGCCTCACGGATGATGCTCAGCATGTCGAACAGGTTCTCACGCGGCACGAAGTACGCCATCAGCTTGATGCCGTGGGGCACTGCACGCAGGTAGAACCCATCGTTCACGTCCTCCCCGTTCTGCACCACCTCCGAGTCGATCGCAAGGAACGTCCTGTCGAAGAAAGCAAACTCAAGCACAGTCTCCAGTGCCGTCCCCATCTTGATCTTGTCAGCCCACTCGAGGATGCAGATCTCTGCGTTCTGTGTCGGGGGGAGGTCCGGGGCACCGAAGTACGGAACCTTGCTCATGGCGCTGTCCAGCCCCTTGTAGGCAGTCTTCATCTCAGCCATCGACTTCTGCGGGGTGTAGATGGCACGGCAGCTCTGCGACAGGTTGATGTCCCCGAACTTGTACTGGTAGTGGCAGCAGGTCTCGTCGTTGCACCTCGCCTTCGGGTAGTCCCACGTGCACGACGAGTCCACCACAGCGTTGCACGCATCCGGCACAACCTTGCCCTTCTGGAACAGCACGGAGTTAATCTCCTTCCTGTAGGGGTTGAAGAAAGACTCGGAGTAGATGTAGTCCTTCTCCAGGTCCTGGAAGTACTGGTCGACAGCATCGCGTGTGAAGTCCTTGAAGTGGTGGCGCGCTGTGCTGACAATGAACCCGTCACGCTTCTCCATGTGGAACTCCACACCCGTGATCAGCCCCAGCATCCCGAAGCTGTTGCGCCAGTGGCGCAGCTCCGCCTCGCTGGTGATCACACGCACGGCCATGTCACCTGCAGCAGTCCACACCGCCACACGCAGCGACCGCACGTACTCGCTCAGGAACCCGGCGTTGAACACCCCTCCGTGCACTGTGTTCGTCACAATCCCCGCAAGCGTGAAGATGGGACCTGCCGTCTGCGTCGGGAGGAAGTAGCCGTGCGGGCGGGCCAGCTCGTACAGCTGGAACAGGGACCAGCCGGCAGGGGCCTTCACAGTGCTGGCCTTCTCGTTCAGGACGCCAGCCCATGCGGCATCGTCGGGGATGTACTCCGCAAGCGAAATCCCGACGGTGGCGTTCTCCGAAGCGGATGCAATGACAGGCGAGCTGCTGTGTGTCGCACCCACAGGGCGTGCCGTGCAGCCGTTCTTCGCGATCACGGCAAGGAACCCACGCAGCTGCGCGTCGTTGTGCGGGTACACAATCGGCATTGTCGACACAATCGTCTCCTCGAAGTTCATGAAAGTGATGTTGCTGGTCAGCCCGCACCGCTCCGCGTTTGCGTGCACGCGCTTCATGTGGCGTGCCCTGTTGGCAAGCGCTGCCTTCGCTCCCGCCTCACGACGCGCAAGCTCGTCCTTCAGGACACACACCCCGCACCACGTGGAGCACTCAAGGGGGTGTGTCGTGTTGCCGTCGTACTCCGCACACCCGCGCAGCGACTCGATCCCACACGCCTCCCCCAGCTGGCGCGGCGCGTGGTAGCACCGCTTCGCCACGTAGTCGCAGTGCAGCCCGTCAGGGCACGACGGGCTCTCCACCGAGCACATCGGGAAGTCCTGTGCCATCGCCAGGTAGGCCGGCAGCACAACGAGCGCTGCAAAGGTACGCATCATTGTCTCGTCTGTGTTGTGTCTGTGAAGCAGTCATGGGGGTGGTGTTGTGTTGCGGGTCCTTCACAAACGAGTTAAATATGGGGGGTTTGATTGTCGAGAGTAGATGGAAAAGACATTATGAACGATTTTGAACGATTTTTGGCCGTGCTCGTAGCATTCCCCGTTGAGGCGGGTCGCTATTTCGTGTTCTCCTGGCCGCACGGAGGCATGGCCTTACGTCGCCTCTTCCTCTTTTCCTTTGGTGGTGTGTTGGTCTGGCACAGAGGGCGGGACCGTGCTGATATGCACAGTGACGACTCTCCCTCTAGTTTTGTGCCCGCCTCCACCGAGATACGGCTGATGCCTCTCAGACTGGGGGCGGGCGGTCGCCGACGCTGACGCGCCTGGCGGCCTGTGGAAAGTGACGTGGGGCAGGGATGGGGGGGGTGCTGGGGAGTCGGGCCAAAGCCCTTGTTCTCTGATGATATTTGGTTCACGCGTTCAGGTAGTTCTTCTCGCCGTGCTCCGTTACCCCTGCCTCGGCCAGGTAGCGCAGTGCCTCCTTGCAGTTGTGCAACAGCAGGTTATGCACGTTTGTGGCTGTGAGGTGGTGTCGGGCCGACGCTGTCGCGGGGCAGCCGAAGAAGAGGTCCTTCAGCGAGACCCCAGGCCGGGGGTGGCCCGGCGCATGCTTCAGGCAGGGTTGGCACGGTGGTTTTTCTGTCCAATGGGGTACTTCACCACCTCTCTGTCACCCCACACGGGCTCCCAAACAGGACACACAGGTTCACAAGGGCAGAATGGCCATCACCCCGACCCGCAACCACAAAAAGAGGCAGTCAATGGCTTGGTTGACGGGCAGGGGTGTGGCAGAATACATGTTGACAGAGACGGCACTCACGGCAGAGGCATGGTGTGCAGGGCACGGGGGGGTTGAGGAGGAGCGGGGTAGGGATTTGTGTGTGTTGGGTTGCGCTGGTGTCACGATCGGTTGACGGATAAGCGCGCCATATTCTCTGCCCCTCACCACTCAGCCATCATGATACTGACGGCTGCCCTCCGTTGGGAACACGGAAAGAGGTCAAACACGAGACGCCGGGCAGGTGTGTAGCGCGCAGGGATCCCGAACAAAGGTATGTCTCTGAAACAATCTCACCCATTTTGGGACCGAACAAACAGCAAACCGGAGACCACCAGATCTGAAAACTTAGCAGGTGCGTAGCTAACAGAGATCCCTAAGAAAATTGTGTCTCCGAAATTATTTGGTCCGATTTCGGCCGAAAAAACGGGGAATCGGACCCCACCACACATCGAGACTGCCATTTTTCGGTGTTTCTCGGGGTCTGGGGGTCCAGGGGGGCACTTCACCACCTCTCTATCACCCCACATGGGGTCCCAAACAGGGCACACAGGGGTTCACAAGGGCACAATGGCCATCACCCCGACCCGCAATCACGAGACTAGGCAGTGAATGGCTTGGTTGACGGGCAGGGGTGTGGCAAAATACATGTTGACAGAGACGGCAGAGACGTGGTGTGTGGTCACTAGCAAAAACAATCGGGATCAGAGACAACTTTGGGTAGAGGAGGGACCGTTCAGCAAAATTGGTAGGGATCAAAAAGCAACAAAAAATACTTGGAGACAATGCGATTTTCGAAGAAAAAGTGGTAGTCACTTCTCAGCAGGGAACCTAACCGAGACACAACGCTCCCAGCCCAGAATCCTCAAGGCTAGCCTGCCGGCGAGGGGCAAAACGGGGACCAGCTGGCGTCACCACGTCGTAGTGCAGCAGCTGTTGCTGCGAACAGACACGTGCAGCAAACCAAGTCCACCTCGAGACACGTGATCATGTACCATATGCTGACATACAGAAGCTGGAAACGAAACAGGCATGTCCGACGGCCCGGCAGGAAGGTATGCTACTGGGCGAGGGCGGCGGATGCAGGGGGTCGTACACGGCCAGGGGGGCGCGGGGGCGCGGGGGGGCGGGGGGGCGCGGGCGGCGAAGCCGCCCGCGCCCCGACGTTGTCGTCCCAAAACACGAAAAAACGTGTTTAAACGCATTTGGCAAGGGTACGACAGGGTGCGACAGGGTCTCAGACCCCCCCAGGACCCATATGGGACCGATTTTGGGGTCTAGTGGCCCTTCTGAGGACAATAGAATTTTTGTTGCATCGACCCCAGCCTGACGGTCCGCCCTCTAACTTTGGGCTTTGCATGTAACCGATTGTAACCCGATCAGCCTTGGCATGTAACCGATCGTCACCGATCAGCCTATTCTACAGACCTATTCGGACCTATTCACCACCAATTCGGACCAATTCGGCCTGTTACAGACCTATTCGGACCTATTCGCAACCAATTCGGACCAATTCGGCCTGTTGCAGACCTATTCGGACCTATTCGCTACCAATTCGAACCAATTCGGCATGTCACAGACCTATTCAGACCTATTCACTACCAATTCGGACCAATTCGGCATGTCCCAGACCTATTCGGACCTATTCACTACCAATTCGGACCAATTCGGCATGTCACAGACCTATTCGGACCTATTCGCTACCAATTCGGACCAATTCGGCCTGTTACAGACCTATTCGGACCTATTCACTACCAATTCGGACCAATTCGGCATGTCCCAGACCTATTCGGACCTATTCACTACCAATTCGGACCAATTCGGCATGTCACAGACCTATTCGGACCTATTCGCTACCAATTCGGACCAATTCGGCCTGTTACAGACCTATTCGGACCTATTCACTACCAATTCGGACCAATTCGGCGTGTCCCAGACCTATTCGGACCTATTCACTACCAATTCGGACCAATTCGGCATGTCACAGACCTATTCGGACCTATTCGCTACCAATTCGGACCAATTCGGCCTGTTACAGACCTATTCGGACCTATTCACTACCAATTCGGACCAATTCGGCATGTCACAGACCTATTCGGACCTATTCGCTACCAATTCGGACCAATTCGGCCTGTTACAGACCTATTCGGACCTATTCACTACCAATTCGGACCAATTCGGCGTGTCCCAGACCTATTCGGACCTATTCACTACCAATTCGGACCAATTCGGCATGTCACAGACCTATTCGGACCTATTCGCTACCAATTCGGACCAATTCGGCCTGTTACAGACCTATTCGGACCTATTCACTACCAATTCGGACCAATTCGGCGTGTCCCAGACCTATTCGGACCTATTCACTACCAATTCGGACCAATTCGGCATGTCACAGACCTATTCGGACCTATTCGCTACCAATTCGGACCAATTCGGCCTGTTACAGACCTATTCGGGCCTATTCGCTACCAATTCGGACCAATTCGGCATGTCCCAGACCTATTCGGACCTATTCACTACCAATTCGGACCAATTCGGCATGTCCCAGACCTATTCGGACCTATTCGCTACCAATTCGGACCAATTCGGCCTGTTACAGACCTATTCGGACCTATTCACTACCAATTCGGCATGTCCCAGACCTATTCGGACCTATTCGCTACCAATTCGTATTGTTGCACCACCTGTTCCCAGGAAGAGGATATTTCCCAATCCTCTTCACACCAAAAATGATTGGAACACCCTGAAACTGACCCTTCTGAGGGTCCTTGGGTGAAGAGGAGGTCCGCGGGACACATTTTTCCACGGGGATCATGCTGTCGCCCACAGCCCATGGGGTCGCAGTTTTTCGGCAGTTTTTCGGGTGAAGAGGATTGGGGCGTATCCTCTTCAGGTGAAAAACACCCAAAACACCCCCAAAACACCCTCCTGGGGGTGTTTTGGGGGTGAAGAGGACTGTGGGAGACCCCCAGATTGCCTACCAGCTGTCCCAGGGTTCCTACGGGCCTATTGGAGCAGCAGCCGGTGGTGCAAAATGATATTCGCGATTGTTTCCTCACAAAAACGCCGAAACAGGTGAAAAACCGGTTTTTTTGTATTTCTCAGCAAAGATCGAGCATTTAGTTGATGAAGAGGATTGAAGAGGATGGTTCCGGACCCATTTGGGACCACCTGGGGTATGGGCTGGTGAAGACAATGCGATTTTTAAAAAAATAATTTTGGAGACACACGTTTCTGTTTGCTACGCACCTGCTAGAAAACTGCAACATATCGGTGTTCGGCGGGTATGGGGGTACAGGGGGGCACTTCACCACCTCTCTCTCCCCCACATAGGGTCCCAAACAGCAGAGGAGGGGAGACCGAACCCATCTAATTTGTTAGGAGCCAGGAGAGACAAAAAATATGGTGCATTTCTGGAGCGGATTGGACCGGAAACCGGGCCCAAAATGGTCCAAAAACGAGTCGAACGGCTTCTTCCTGTACACCCGGCTACCAGGTGCACCCCAGAGTTGGTCTGCTCCACTCTCGCAGGGAAACAAGGCCGCGGGCCTTCGTCCCTTCGTCCACTTGCTTCCTGTATTCGGGTGCAGCTTTGGCCTCTGCACATGCAAACATTCAATGCCTCACGCAGCGGCTCACCCTTTCGGGTGCCTGGGCCTTGTTACCACAGGTGGAGCTTACCCCTATCCACAAGGCGAGAGGGCGTGTGCCCCCCATGACCAGAGTGGGCGCGTACGCGCTCTTCTAAGGGTCTCTTCCAACGGTCCGAGGGCCTCCGGCCCTCGGACCGTTTTTTTACCGGCACTCGGGTGCAATTGAGGCCGGTACGGGGTGCAGATGTTGGTTTCTTGCACAACCAAGTCATGTTTTGCACAGCACGACGAACTCGGAAATTCCTCATATTTGCACTCCAGGTCCCATATTTGCACTGGTGCAAATATGGGACCTGGAGTGCGTGCAAATAGTGACTGGAGGGTGCAAGAAAACCCGTTGTTCTGTGACTGTTCAGCTGCATTCTCATGGTTGTCGATTGCAGGGGGATCCGCTGGCGCCGCAAAGTCGCTCGCCGGAGAGCGGGGCTGCGGCGAAGCGGCGCCCCGCGACCGGCAGAGCGACTTTGCGGTGATAGCGGATTCCTCTGTAAGTCGGCAGTATGGCTCTCATTAGAGTAGAGGAGGGACCCCCAGGCCAGGGTGGATGCGCCAAAATGTATATTTCCTGCACCCCGGCCGGAGGCCGAAATTGCACCCGAGTGCAGGTAAAAAAAGGCCTCGGGCCTCGGGCCTCCGGCCCTCGGGGGGTGTCGATTTTTTCGGTTTTTTTCGGTTTTATCCTTTTTCTTCGTTTTTTCCGCCTGTGGGCGCTGGCTGCGACTTGGTCGAAATTCGACGAAAAAAATCCGAAAAAAAAACGGAAAACGAAAAATCGGAAAATCCCAAAATCGACACCCTGATTTTCCGTTTTTTTCCGTTTTTTTCCCACCACCAGAAACAGGCAGGGTCGTCGTAAGACCGGCGTGCCAAGGGGGAGGTGCTCGCATTTTTTTTGGGGGGGTACAGAATGGGTCGTTTTTGGACATATGAGCCCACTGCGAGCAGTGGCGGGCCCCGGAAACACGGTTGACGACGCTCAATTAGGATGTCGGTGGGCACCAGAACTCGGTACTTTCCGCACCTCTGCGAGGTTGCCCCGACACTTTCCGCACCTCTGCGAGGTTGCCCCAATACTTTCCGCACCTCTGCGAGGTTGCCCCGATATTTTCCGCACCTCTGCGAGGTTGCCCCAATACTTTCCGCACATCTGCGAGGTTGCCCCGACACTTTCCGCACCTCTGCGAGGTTGCCCCAATACTTTCCGCACCTCTGCGAGGTTGCCCCGACACTTTCCGCACCTCTGCGAGGTTGCCCCGATACTTTCCGCACCTCTGCGAGGTTGCCCCAATACTTTCCGCACCTCTGCGAGGTTGCCCCGACATTTTCCGCACCTCTGCGAGGTTGCCCCGATACTTTCCGCACCTCTGCGAGGTTGCCCCGACATTTTCCGCACCTCTACGAGGTTGCCCCGATATTTTCCGCACCTCTGCGAGGTTGCCCCGATACTTTTTTTTTTTTTTTTTTGTGCGGCCTGTGTGGTTGTCTTCGTAGAGGAGGCATAGCAAACGGAAATCCCTAACAAAATTTTGTCTCCGAAATTATTTTGGCCAATTTTCTCCCGAAAAACCTAGAAACCAGACCCACCGCACATCGAGAATGTCATTTTTCGGTGATTTCTGGGGTCTGGGGGCCTTTTGCCACCCTCCCGTGCCTCATCATGTGTTGATCCCTCCTTTATTAATTGTCAGGTAGGTAACCCTGCACGGGTGTTGTCACCGTTGATCACTCTTTATTAACTGTTAGGCGGGTAAACCCTGCACGGGTGTTGTCACTGTTGATCGCTCTTTACTAATTGTTAGGCGGGTTAACCCTGCACGGGTGTTGAGCCCTCTTTGTTAATTGTCAAGTGGGTAACCCTGCACGGGTGTTGTCACTGGTGATCACTCTTTACTAATTGTTAGGCGGGTTAACCCTGCACGGGTCCTGGCCCGTGCCTGTGTGTGTTGGGGGGGGGGGGTAGTGAAATAGAAGTAGAAGGGAGCGGAGCACAAGAATGGTGTGTTGGGGGGTGGGGGAGCTCTTTCCAACATGTCCGCATCTGCATTAAAACCTATTGTCTCTTTGTGCCCCTCACCACTCAACCATAAAGGTTGCCCTGCCTTGGGAACAGGGAATGGGGTTTAACACGTGTGGCGGTCCTGTTGGATGGAGTGCACATGGAACAGTATGGTGTGGGAATGTATCGTGACTTGTGAAAGGGAGAGTGGGTGGGGGTGGGGGCGGGGGGGGGGGGGGGCGGGGGGCTTCCTTCAGCGATTCCAGTGAGCTGCAATCCCAAGGCTGTCCTTTCAAACGCTTGCCAAGGCGTACGCCGTTTAGGTGTGGACTATTGAAATAAAAGGAAAACGAGGCTTTGGAAAAAGCCAAACTGATCGAATGGAAGATTGAAGGATGGGCAAAGTTTGTTGAAAGTAACATGGGGGGGGGGGCAGTCAAGAAGTGGGGGCTTGATTGTCGAGAGTGAATGGAAAAGTGAAGTGGGGGGGGGGGGGGTTTGATCGTCGAGAGTGAATGGAAAAGCAAGCCTCCCAGCACCTTCTTGCAATGTTAGTCCTTTTTGTAGTCACTACCACTACACCAGGAGTGGGGGGGGGGGGGGGGGCAACCCCTTGATTGGCCTGTGTCAGGTCCCAGCTCTTGTTGAAACAGAACGCAAACCCTTGCGATGTGTGGCTTCCAAGTTGGCCTGTGTCCCTTTGATCCACATGAAATGATCCCCAACCCCAGCCTGACCCAGGTTAGCCAGGGTCACACGTCTGTCTGGAGGAAAATCCTGGAGGGTGGTGTCAATGGAGGTGAAGTTGTAAGAAAGGGGGACATAACTGTTAAATCCTGAAGCAAAGTCATCATGATTACCAGGATAAATCATGTTCGTGACGACTGTGATCAAGACATTCTTCATTGTGGAAAGAACAGAAATTTCGTCATCCTCTGCATACCTTCTCGTTCTTAAACGGGTAAGCACGTATGGCTCACTACCGTCGTCAAGGGGTTGGCAGGGATGGTACGGGAGATTTCCCCACATTCTCACCGCCTCCACTTCCGGTTGCACCTCTCTGCATGAAAGAGAAGCCGCCATTGCAGTCACAAAATTGACGGCTTCTTCGCGAAGGGAAGCGCCCCCACGTGGGTTGCCTGTGAGACATTCATGAAAAGCATGAAACAGGCAATTCCCATCACCAGGCACATTGACTGTGCTCAGGGAAAACAAGAGAAGACGTTGCGTGAGGGTATCATGACGAGACGCGGGATTGTCGATGCCCTTGTCAGGTACGTGGGGCCTCCGTGGACCGGGACAGGGGAGTGCCATGGGGACCGCCTTCCTCCGCATATCCTCTTGCTCCATTTGTTCTTGTGCGTTTTCCACGTTTGGACCCATGTTCTGAATTCTATAAAAAACACTTGAAGCACGGGAAAAGTCACGCTCAGTGGGGAGGTGGAGGGAGTAAAAATTCGTTTGGGTATCCTGCCGGTACTGGTAAAGGAAGATAGTAGGGAGAGAAGCCGTACTTCCTGCTTCCCAGTTCTTTGCCTTCTCACACCATGTGCGAGGCCGTAACTCCCTGACCCTGGGTTTACCTTCCTTGTTCTGAGTAATAATTCTCAAGCGAATCTGGTGCACATTCACAAAAAAATGCAGGGCAAAAGAACCACCACGTTGGGTCACCTTTTCATCTTCCGCCGCTTTGCACATACTCTTGCGCCAGTGAACGAGAGACTGGTGCCTTTCATGTACGGGCAGGTTCTTCTCCCCCTTCTCTTCAAAAACAGAAGCAAGGGTATCCTTGTGTATTTTCATGAGGTACACCTCCAGGTCGTGTTTCATGTTTGTTGCGTCACCAAAGGCACTCTCACGCAGAGCGCGGACTGACTGGTACGCAGAAAAACGGTTGAAACGGAGGAGGGAAAGAAAAAAGCCGTCACCTTCCTGCACAGTATCTGTGACGGGGAGATGGTGGTATTTCGAAAAATACAGCAGGGTCTCTGGGATGAGGTGGCGTTGGGAAGTTGCTGGAATGTATGACTCGTCACTCAGTTGAGCCGTATCATACCTCCCATGTCCAAGGCGCCCCTTCTTGTCTCTTGGGGTCTCTGGCACCTGGGAGAGGTCAATGACTTCAGTCCCCCCAAACCGTTTTCTCTTCCGGACTGTGGGCCCGCTCCGAACAACAGAACGCGACTTCACTGCCACAGGGAATGTGCGCCTGGGTCGGGTGCCAAAAAATTGTGCCTTGGTGGTGGGGAGGACACCTTTCGGCACAAGTTTAAAAACTTCATATGCATGGCTTTCCCGATCCAGATCCCCTGCGGCAATGGCGCGCTTGGCAGTGTCCGTGTCGTGAACCACCCAATAAAGCGTTTCGCGCGGATAGGCGTGCAGTTGGGCTGGAGTCAACTTCTGCAATGTGGCAACGGTGTCTTTGAGGGGGAAGGCAACCATCCAATGCAGAGTTTGACGGTTAAAAAAAAAGAGGGCTGGGGAAGAAATAGACTGAGGATCATCAACAAAGGTATTTTTTTTACTTACCGGCAGAAGCCGATAGCCATTGTTCCGGAGTCCACTTGTGTGCTGTTCGATGGCCCGTTGCATCGTTGCCAGCGTGAACTTACCGGTCCAGTGAAAGCTCTCTGGATTGACCTCGTGTTGCAAAACCTGCATCTCCCGGAAGGTGAGAAACTGGATGCCACACTCACCCAAAAACCAGTTGAGGGAAGCCCAACCCCCCTCGTGCGTGGACTCCGACGCATGCAACACACCATCCTTCTGCCGCCCACAACCTGGAGAGGCGTGGAGGCCGAGAGGAAAACAATGCTCATTCAGGAGAGCGATCCTAGCCGCCCCAACATCATTTGCCTCAGGATCAGCCTCATCACCCACCTCCACCTCCTCTTCCTCCTCCTCCTCCTCCTCCACAGCATCCACAGCATCCACAGCCTCCTCACCATCCTCACAACCCTTGCCATCCTCACCCTGTCCCTTCTCCTCTTTCAACGCAGCAGGTGCAGTCTTCACTCTCCGGTAGAGCTCCGTGATTGTATCTACCACGGAGGGCGAGATGGTGTCGGGGAAGGTGCGGGCCTTCAAGCCAAGGGTCTCCTCCACGGCCTCGACATGGCCACTCAACTGCTCCGTCCAGTTGCGCAGGAGGAGGGCGGAGAGGTCGCGCTTCGTCTCCCCAGCCTCCACCTTCAGGCCCGCCTTGGCCAACAACGCGAACAGGGTGGGGGCGTCGAGGCGGCCCAGCCGCTCCCTCGGCTGCAGCTGCTGCCCCTTCTCCCGCAGAATGGGGAGGATTCGCCCCCACTGCGTCAGGGCAAAGCGCACACGGACGTCGTGCGACGCAGACGAGACAGCGTCGGACCCCCACGGCTTCAGCCCCGCCTTCCGCAAAAATCTGGACAGCGGTTTCGAACGAACCGGAAGGATGCCAACTGCCTCCTTCACGGACTTCAGCCGCTCCACCCAGACACGGGCATCCGCAGAGCCAGGGCCACACAGCTTCTCAGCAAAGCTGCGTGTCAGCGCCTCCTTCTGCCGCGCCACCTCCTTTCCCTTGCTCATCGCCGTGACAGGGATGGCGTGGAGGGCGCAGAGGCGGACGAGGTCAGGGTGGGCCACCCCGCTGACGGCCTTCAGCGCAGCCGCAGAAGCCCCCGTGGCGGTGTTCGCCGCGGCCTCGGTGTACATCCCGCCACGGGTCTTCTTCCGCGCCCGCTTCGCCTGGCGCAGCAAACGGCCGTACCTGTAAGGCGATGGAAAGGAATGGTTGTACGACGAATCACACTGAAAACAGGAAATGGTGATAATGAAGTAGTCTTCTTCGTGACTTGGAAAAGTCATGAAGAAGAGAGGAAGAGAGAATGACAATGAATGAGATAAAAAAAATCTATCGGTTCTGACTCTGCCAGCATATGTTGTTGCGATGTAAAAAAAAAGAACGAAGGGAGGGGAGAAAAAAGGAGGCTGAAGAGCCTGCATACCTTGCGTTGTTGCAGTTGCCATAACCCAACAGGAAGCGGTTCACCTTGCTCTGGGTAATCCCAGACAAGGCAGCAGAAGAGAGGTTGGGGGCCCTCTGCGCCAAGAACGATGCATTCCCAGCCACACACTCTGCGAGGTCTTGTGTGGAGGGTAGCGAAGGGAGGTCTTCGGGTGATGCCGACGCCATTGCAGCTTCATCGTAGCCGATGAACCTTGCCAATGTGCTCGCAAACCCCTGGATGCAGGGAACCCAGACCTCCGCAAATACATCGTGGTGATCCTTCACCACCTCCAACGCCTCAGCCCGCCCCACCTCCTCCTCACCGTGGCGGGGTTGTCCCCAATGCTTCCGCAGGGCAGGGAAGTCGTTGTCGGCGGAGTCGGCGCTCAGGTCGCGGGCGAGGAGGTGCAGCGGCCTCAGCACACCCCATCCCGCCTCGAAGTTGACCTCGAGGCGGCCCGTCTCCTCGTTCAACCGCCTGGGCTTGAGGTCGTTGAGGAACCTCAAGTACAGGCTGCCAATGAAATGGCAGGCTGCACAGTAGGCGGCGACGGTGGGGGTCCCCAGAAGAGTGAGGATCTCTGTCGCAGTCGGGGTGAACCGCTCCTCTCTCACCATCTCCAGGATGGAGGCGGAGAACTTGAGGAGGCGGGAGCACTGCTGAGGACGGGCATGCCACTTCGACCCCCGCTCACGGGCAAACCCCAGGCCCCGGGGGTAGCGCATGTCAAGTGCTTTCCCAAGCTCAGCATCCACGAAAATGACCCCGGCGGTTGACCGGCCGTTTGTCGGGTCGAGGACTGCAAGTACGCTGGCAACGTTGGCTGCCGGGTCGACCCGATGAGACATCATCAAGGCCTTCCCCGCCGTCTGCACTGCGTACTTCAGTGCGCCTCCAACCTTATGGTGCATGCACCGTAGGTGGACGATGGCGCCCCCCGCGTCCCTGGTCGCCTTCGCCTCCGTGCTAGCATGGTCGCTCAGGGTGGCGTTGCTAATACGGAGCTTGTGGGCGGAGACTATGCGGCGGACCGCCTGCAGGTTGGAGGTCTTCCCTGCAGCCTTCCCGTTCTTCAGGGGGAGGGCGGAGGCGCAGGCCCCGCGTACGCGATTCTCGTCTGCAGCGACGTGGGCGGTGACAACGTGCAGCGAGACACTACTCCGGCCCAAGGAGGAGGTGGCATCGTGGGCGAGGGAGAGGGTGGCCTTCTGCCGGTCTTTGCCTAGGCCCCCTCCGCCGGTCTGCGTCCTCGCGACATCCTCCAAGAAGACGGCGAAGGAAGCCGCTCCGCTCGGGATCTCGAATTCGCGGAGCGTCCAGCGAGAGGGGATCGGCATCTCCACCCCATCGCTCAGGAGCTTGATGATGTCGCGCAGCACCCTGCGCGACGACTCCTGACCGATGCCAGCCATCCGCAACTCCAACAGCGCCCGCAGCACCTTCATGGGGTAGGGCTCGGTGCAGGACTTCCGGCCCGTCACCCCACGAAGAACAATGTCCCCCTTGCGCCCGAGAACCTCGTGCGCAGCAGCCAACTCCTCCGTCAGCTGCGCAATGCGGTCCTTCGCCCTCAGCAAGGCCTTCTGCAAAGCCTTGACCTGCAAGACCCGCTCGGGGAGGGTCTTGGAGGGGCGCCCCACGGGGGCCGGCGGAGGCGTGCCCTGTCCGACGAAGTGGAGGCTGCACGGCCGTCCCGGCACTGCATTTCCGATGCAGTACTTCTTCTTCATCCCCCGGGTATCACTACCCTTCTCGTGAGGATGCAGAGCAGAAGACATGCAGTCGGCGTTCTCCTTCACCAGGGAGAAGAGGGCGGTGTCCGACACCTTCGCACCTGCGGGCAAGAGGGAGCGCAGGAGAGTCAGGTACTCGGCGCTGCTGATGCAGCACCACCCCTCACCAGCAGCCACAGCGTCACGCAACGCGTCCATCGCAGTCGCAACGGGGGAGTCGGTGTTGGCGTGGGAGGCGGAGTCAACGGGGCAGGCGGAGTCGGCGAGGTCGGCGAGGTCATCGAGGCTGGCGAGGTCGGCAGGGTCACTGCACACAGAAGAACCAATGTCGACATCGTCGGCGGGACTCGTCGGAGACGTCGGTGGGAGCGCGGCAGGCAGAGGTTTCGGCGGCACGGGAGTCGGTGACGGAGGCGCCTCAGGCTCATCAGGCTCGTCGTTGCCAGCAGCAGCAGGACCCCGCGTGACCGCCGAGATCACGCTCTGCGAGACGGGATCCGCATCCTCGGGGTGGGGGAGGAGCGCCGCCTGATCAGCGAGATCATCGGGCTCACCCAGAGGAGCGATCAGGACATCGTCGGGGAAGCAGCGGCCCGGGGACGAAGCAGTCAACTGCCGGATTGCCTCTTCGGAGGAGAGGGGATTGGGCCGACGGATATCTGCCAAGCAATACATCTTCTGCACGCCGTTTGAGGTCCGGCTCGTTACGGGTTTCGGCCATCCTGCGTTGCGGAGAAGCGCACCCGCGACCTTCCCCGTAGTCTCGTCTGGGATACCCTGCAGCTTGCACGCTTCCGCGAAGGTAACCAAGCCGGACATTATCAGAAGCTGTGGAACGTGCCAGTGCCTGCAGTGGGTTAGTGCTGTGTGAGCAACGTAGGTGCAGCAAAGTTAAAGTTAAGCAGTCTGCTGAGGGGTCCGCACACAACATCTGGGAGGCACGCAGAGTGACCGAGAGTGGAGGGGGCAAGGGGAGACACCGTTCTGTTTCGGTTACAATCGGTTACATGCCAAGAACAATCGGTTACAATCGGTTACATGCCAAGAACGATCGGTTACAATCGGTTACATGCCAAGAACAATCGGTTACAATCGGTTACAATCGGTTACATGACGAGGGCAATCGGTTACAATCGGTTACATGCCAAGAACAATCAGTTACAATCGGTTACATGCCAAGAACGATCGGTTACAATCGGTTACATGACGAGAACAATCGGTTACAATCGGTTACATGCCGAGAACAATCGGTTACAATCGGTTACATGCCAAGAACGATCGGTTACAATCGGTTACATGACGAGAACAATCGGTTACAATCGGTTACATGCCGAGAACAATCGGTTACAATCGGTTACATGCCAAGAACGATCGATTACAATCGGTTACATGCCGAGAACAATCGGTTACAATCGGTTACATGCCGAGAACAATCGGTTACAATCGGTTACAGGCCAAGAACAATCGGTTACAATCGGTTACATGCCGAGAACAATCGGTTACAGGCCAAGAACAATCGGTTACAATCGGTTACATGCCAAGAACGATCGGTTACAATCGGTTACATGACGAGGACAATCGGTTACAATCGGTTACATGCCGAGAACAATCGGTTACAGGCCAAGAACAATCGGTTACAATCGGTTACATGCCAAGAACGATCGGTTACAATCGGTTACATGCCAAGAACAATCAGTTACAATCGGTTACATGACGAGAACAATCGGTTACAATCGGTTACATGCCAAGAACGATCGGTTACAATCGGTTACATGACGAGGACAATCGGTTACAATCGGTGACATGCCGAGAACAATCGGTTACAATCGGTTACATGCCGAGAACAATCAGTTACAATCGGTTACATGCCAAGAACGATCGGTTACAATCGGTTACATGACGAGGACAATCGGTTACAATCGGTTACATGCCGAGAACAATCGGTTACAATCGGTTACATGCCAAGAACGATCGGTTACAATCGGTTACATGACGAGGGCAATCGGTTACAATCGGTTACATGCCGAGAACAATCGGTTACAATCGGTTACAGGCCAAGAACAATCGGTTACAATCGGTTACATGCCGAGAACAATCAGTTACAATCGGTTACATGCCAAGAACGATCGGTTACAATCGGTTACATGACGAGGACAATCGGTGACAATCGGTTACATGCCAAGAACAATCGGTTACAATCGGTTACAGGCCAAGAACAATCGGTTACAATCGGTTACATGCCGAGAACAATCAGTTACAATCGGTTACATGCCGAGAACAATCGGTTACAGGCCAAGAACAATCGGTTACAATCGGTTACATGCCAAGAACGATCGGTTACAATCGGTTACATGCCAAGAACAATCAGTTACAATCGGTTACATGACGAGAACAATCGGTTACAATCGGTTACATGCCAAGAACGATCGGTTACAATCGGTTACATGACGAGGACAATCGGTTACAATCGGTGACATGCCGAGAACAATCGGTTACAATCGGTTACATGCCGAGAACAATCAGTTACAATCGGTTACATGCCAAGAACGATCGGTTACAATCGGTTACATGACGAGGACAATCGGTTACAATCGGTTACATGCCGAGAACAATCGGTTACAATCGGTTACATGCCAAGAACGATCGGTTACAATCGGTTACATGACGAGGGCAATCGGTTACAATCGGTTACATGCCGAGAACAATCGGTTACAATCGGTTACAGGCCAAGAACAATCGGTTACAATCGGTTACATGCCGAGAACAATCAGTTACAATCGGTTACATGCCAAGAACGATCGGTTACAATCGGTTACATGACGAGGACAATCGGTGACAATCGGTTACATGCCAAGAACAATCGGTTACAATCGGTTACAGGCCAAGAACAATCGGTTACAATCGGTTACATGCCGAGAACAATCAGTTACAATCGGTTACATGCCAAGAACGATCGGTTACAATCGGTTACATGACGAGGACAATCGGTTACAATCGGTTACATGCCAAGAACGATCGGTTACAATCGGTTACATGACGAGGACAATCGGTGACAATCGGTTACATGCCAAGAACAATCGGTTACAATCGGTTACAGGCCAAGAACGATCGGTTACAATCGGTTACATGACGAGGACAATCGGTTACAATCGGTTACATGCCAAGAACGATCGGTTACAATCGGTTACATGACGAGGACAATCGGTGACAATCGGTTACATGCCAAGAACAATCGGTTACAATCGGTTACATGACGAGGACAATCGGTGACAATCGGTTACATGCCAAGAACGATCGGTTACAATCGGTTACATGACGAAGACAATCGGTTACAATCGGATACATGCCAAGAACAATCGGTTACAATCGGTTACAATCGGTTACATGCCGAGAACAATCGGTTACAGTCGGTGACCTACCGAGAACAATCTCGCATCCTGGAGCAACCTATTGGCAGACCGTCCACAACCGTCTACAGACGAAAAAGAGACGTACCGTCCCCATCGTGACCAACTGGGGGTGTTTTTTGGGTGTGGACGGTCCGCCCGCAGCCTAGCAACCTCCAGTAACCTCTTGGCAGACCGTCCACAGCCGTCCACAACCATCCACAGCCATCCACAGCCGTCCACAACCGTCCACAGGTGAAAAAGTGCCAGAACACCCCAATATTGACCACCTGGGGGTGATTTTTGGGTGTGGACGGTCTGCCTGAGGCCGTAGAATGCGAAAAAACCGATTTTGGTACTCTATTGGCCTGTGGTGGCCCGTAGAAATGGAGTGTTTGCGATTTTGAGCCATTTTCCTAAGGAAACTGGCCCAGTTGGCTGGAAAATGTGAATTTTTGAATTTAAAATGCAACATCGAGCATTTAGAGAGTGTGGACGGTTGTGGACGGTCGTCCCGGACCGATTTGGGACCACTTTTGGTATAGGGTCGAAAAGACAATGCGATTTTAAAAAAAATAATTTTTTAGACAGCCAGGTCAGCAGGCTATGCCTCCTCTAGTCTTCGTCGTTTGTCTTCTTCGACCGGACATCCCCTTCTTCTGGAGACACCGATCTACTCCATGAACCTCGAGCTGATGCTGGAGCTTTCGGGAGCCTCTGCGAGTGGGTGGCCACGTTTTCTTTGGTGGACGCACCCAAAAGAAAATAAAGAAATAGAAAAAAACCCGAAAAGAGGTCGAGGCACCCGCTCCACTCCAGCACCATGGGGCTGAGGTTCACGGATCACACAGGTGAGGATCAGTCCTCTGTGAGGCGCTTATCCTGAAGACGAACCAGTTCCCCGGTCGGTCTCCAGAAACTCGGGCCGCGTCTGGCGCTGTATCGCCTCGGCGGGGCTGTCGTCCCTTACAGTCTTTTCTGTACGAGGTTTTCCACAGGCTGCACACCTGCCCCGCGGCTGTGTGGCAGTCTTCGCGGAGTGCAATGCGAAGGTCTGGCCTGACGTGGTGTGACTATTTAGACTCCGGGTGTCTCCACCCATCCTGGTCTGGGGAGCCTCGTTACCCAAGCAGTTTTCGGTCATGCCCTGGACCACGGCCGTGCTAGACTCCTGGTGCAGGCACCCGTCATGGTCCGGGGACGGCCCCCCCAGGCAGTTTAACGTCTTACCCAGGACTTGGTGCTCCTGACAGGGTACTTTCCGCACCTCTGCGAGGTTGCCCCGATATTTTCCGCATCTCTGCGAGGTTGCCCCAATATTTTCCGCACCTCCACGAGGTTGCCCCGATATTTTCCGCACCTCCACGAGGTTGCCCCGATATTTTCCGCACCTCTGCGAGGTTGCCCCGACATTTTCCGCACCTCTGCGAGGTTGCCCCGATACTTTCCGCACCTCTGCGAGGTTGCCCCGACATTTTCCGCACCTCTGCGAGGTTGCCCCGACATTTTCCGCACCACTGCGAGGTTGCCCCAATATTTTCCGCACCTCCACGAGGTTGCCCCGATATTTTCCGCACCTCTACGAGGTTGCCCCGATACTTTCCGCACCTCTGCGAGGTTGCCCCAATATTTTCCGCACCTCCACGAGGTTGCCCCGATATTTTCCGCACCTCTACGAGGTTGCCCCGATACTTTCCGCACCTCTGCGAGGTTGCCCCGATACTTTCCGCACCTCTACGAGGTTGCCCCATTACTTTCCGCACCTCTGCGAGGTTGCCCCGATACTTTCCGCACCTCTACGAGGTTGCCCCGATATTTTCCGCACCTCTGCGAGGTTGCCCCGATACTTTCCGCACCTCTACGAGGTTGCCCCATTACTTTCCGCACCTCTGCGAGGTTGCCCCGATACTTTCCGCACCTCTACGAGGTTGCCCCGATATTTTCCGCACCTCTACGAGGTTGCCCCATTACTTTCCGCACCTCTGCGAGGTTGCCCCGATACTTTCCGCACCTCTACGAGTAGCAGAGGGACACTTCAGCTATTTTCAGCTGAAAAAAAATGAAGCTTGAATTACCCTGTGTGGCCTTGTCAGAGAACGAGGTGCCGACCCACACCCAGCCCAGCCCACGTCGGAACCTCCAACCGCGCATGTACTGGACTTCATTCTGAACCAAACGGGCAGCATCTCGAGTTCAAACGGGCATGTACTAGCCTTCATGCTGCATCACATCTTCACAATTGCATGTCCTCGCCCTTTGCCCTTGGCAAACGGGCAGCATTCAGAGTCCAAACGGGCATGTACTAGACTTCATCCGGCACAACGTGGGGTCGAAACGGGCATGTACTAACCCTGTGCCTTCCGCAAACGGGCATGTACTGGACTTCATCCTGCCGCAAACGGACAGCATGCAGAGTTCAAACGGGCATGTACTGGACCTCACCCTGCATCACAACGGCCGCGAACGGGCAGCATCTGGGCTTCAAACCGGCATGTACGGGCCTTCGTGCTGCATCACAACGGCTGCAAACGGGCAGCATCTCTTCTTCCTTTCTGCCGCAACGGACAGCATCCAGGGTGCAAACGGGCATGTACTCGCCTTTATCCGGCCGAACACCTCGGCAAACACTCGGCCTGCGGGGCATTTGGGGTCGACCATGAGAATGCGGCTGAACTATCACAGAACCGCATAACAAATCGTTTACACCCGAAGGAAGGTCAGGAATGCCCTCCGGGAGACGCTTCTTCGGGTGTAAACGATTTGTTACGTTGTCCAAAATTCATGAAATCGTGTTTTGGAGTGCGGGAAAAACAAAAACCCTTGAGGGGGCCCTTTGGAAGGGTCCACGAAAATGGCGCTGAACAGTCACAGAACCGCATAACAAATCGTTTACACCCAAAGGAAGGTCAGAAATACCCTCTGGGCGACGTTTTTTTGGGTGTAAACGATTTGTTACGTAGCACAAAGCCCAAAAAACGGTCTCCTGGCACCTCGCACCAAAGGTCCTGGGCACGACCTTAAACTACCTAAGACCTAGGGAAGTCGTAAAACTCAACCCCACACCCCGAGGGCTCCCCCAGGCTGGTCCGCCTGGGCAACGGGGTCCCAGTGCATAGCACGGAGCACTGGGACAAAAGAGGGTCCGCCTTTTTCCGTCAACTCTGACATGGGGAGGGACAGCTGGAGCCACTGGCGGGGTGCTGTGTTGACTTCAGGGGGCTCCCAACGTGCTTCGGCACACCGGGTTCTTGGCCTGCGGCGGCATGGTAGTCGGTCAGAGAGGCCAGCGCTTGGTCGGGGACTACTCAGAGAGGGCGTGTGCGGACTTCAGGGGGCTCCCAACGTGCATCTGCACACCGGGTTCTTGGCCTGCGGACGTAGATTGCCTAAAGGTTTAGAAACCGGCCGAGCCCGTGGGGGTGACGAACGTACTGCCGGCCCGGGATTGTCAAGGTTCTTTCCCCAGATGGCTCACCAGTACCACCAAACCACACGGAGAGCAAAACCGCCGGGGAGGGGGTGGGGGAAGGTGGGAAGGGCGGCATGCCGAACTACAGCAAGGATGGCCAACAATGCGATCACTGCAAACAAGGCATGGGACACAAGAGGGAAAAAAAACACCGACGGGTCAGTCTCCAACTCCACATCGCGGCAGCAACAGGGCGGCGCGGGCGCAGCGGTGTACAGCATGCCGGAGGGCCGCCTCAAGAAAAAGCTCGCCTGGCCGGCAGGACTCCGTTGCATCAGCTACCAGGCAGAGCTGGTGGCCATCAGAGAATCCCTCGCCCACCTATGCACCGTGGTAACCCAAGGCGAAACGGTCGCCATCCTCACCGACTCGCAGAGCGCACTGAATGCACTGCTGAGCGGCCCCCAGCGAGCGAGGGGGTCCACCGAATGGGACATCTGGCAGAGGCTGCGCAAGCTCGCCCAAACATACGATGCCACCACCCACCTCCGCTACATCCCGTCGCATGTTGGGGTGGTAGGGAACGAACTTGCTGACAAGCAGGCGCAGATCGGTGCGTTCAAGCCCCAGATGGAGCCGATCAGCCTCGCGTCGGCCCGTGTCACCCTCCGCCGACACATATACAGCGGGACCACGTTGCCCCGCACAGACAGCGTGTACGCGTATCGGTCAGGAATCGGGGAGACGCGACTGCAGCGCCCTGACCTCCGCATGGAGGGCCTTACCCGCTTAGGGGAAACCACCATCCGCCGCCTCCGGGCCGACCACCACCGCCTGGTGTACGACCACGACGTCCCGGGCAGCGCACAACCACCGTGCAAACCCTGCCTGAAGCTTGCGCCGGACAGCCCCCCGCCTGGGGTCTCGCTGAAGCACCTATTCTTCGGCTGTCCCGCGACAGCGTCAGCCCGACACCACCTCACAGCCACAAGCGTGCACAACCTGCTGCTGCACAACTGCAAGGGGGCCCTACGCTACCTGGCTGAGGCAGGGGTGACGGAGCACAGCGAGAAGGACTACCTGATCTCGTGAAACCTGCAAAAATCAACAGCGGTCAAGGGCTTCGGCCTGACACCCCAGCACCCCCCCCCCCACCCCCAGACCCACGTCACTTTCCACGGGCCGCCAGGCGCGTCAGCGTCGGCGACCGCCCGCCCCCAGTCTGAGAGGCAGCAGCCACGACTCGGCAGGAGGCGGGCACAACAAAAAAAGGGAGAGTCGTCACTGTGCATATCAGCACGGTCCCGCCCTCTGAGCCAGACTAACCCGCCCATAAAGGAAAAGAGGAAGAGGCGACGTAAGGCAATGCCTCCGTGCGGCAAGGAGAACACGAAACAGCGTCCCCCCTCACCGGGGGACGCGACGAGCACGGCCAAAAATCGTTCAAAATCGTTCAAAAAACATGTTTTGGGGGTGTCACTGGCCCGGTAACCACTTCTGGTGAAGTGTAAACGATTTTTTTCACTTTTTGGCCTTCTCTCCACCAAAACCCCAAGGGAAAAGGACCCAAAATGACGAAAAATCGTTTACACTGAAAAAAATGGCGGGGGCCTTCGCTCTGGAGTGAGAAAAGTGAGAAAAAGTGAGCCCAAAAATGGAAAAAATGGCAAAAAAAAGAGTGTGGGGAGTTGGGTCCAGTTTAGCAAAGTTGTCATATTTTTCGGGTGTTTTCTGAATGGGGACACCCGAAGAACCCCATGACATGGTCATGACATGTCGCCATCTGCAAAATTGATCTTCACCTGACCGTGAAGACCGGAGGTGGTGAACACAGTGTTACGCAATCACTTTAGTGGCGTCCCCACAGTCCAGCGGGATCCGGTGTGCCAGGTGGGGGGAGGCGTCGTGGCCTTGGGACACCAGGTCAGGTGCGTGTTCCCCGTTGAGGGGAATTCCATAGAAGACGTGCGGGTTCCCTTGGTATTTTGAGCGTCTCATTGTTCCAGGTAGACCGATACCCCTCCGGCTAAATTGGCCAGGTTGGCGAGGCGTTCATGGCGTGTTAGCACTACACCCCTTAATCAGGTTTTTGGTTCCCATGGCGACACCCTCTTCGTCTAGGGTGAGCCTGTAGTGGAGGCAATCTACCTGCGCCGAAATGTCTAGTGCTGTCGAGACCCCACGGGAGGCAGCGAGGAAAACGCTATTACCTGGGATCCCCCGTGTTTAAGCCCCCCCTGGGGGGTCTGGCAAGGGGGGGCTTAACCACAGGGGGCCTCAAGTTGTCAATACCACCGCGATGAGCCCGATGACCTGAGGGCCATCCTCCAGCACCCCGTCGAGGGGCGCTACACCTTCACCCCCTCGCGAGCGGCTCATGAAAGCGATACAGGAGACGGGCGCTGTATGACAAGGCCGTACGGCTGGGGACGAACCCAGTTCCGGAGGGGTTCATCCCCGAGGCGATGAAACACGTGAGCTACGGGACTGGGCGGGCCTGGGCGGAGATGCGGGTCGAGACAGGTCGCAGCCCTGCACCTGGCCGCACAAGCTCTGGGGTTTGCGACGATCCGGCTGCAGGGACCGCGGCGTCGATCCAGCAGCCTGCACGAGGTGTAGCCATGCGGCACCGCCTAGCCCTCCCATCCGGGGCCCCCCTCCAGCGCGCGCAGTCGCTGCATCGGGGGGACGCGGAGGAGGCGGAGCTGGTGAAGCAGCTCGCGGAGGCCTGCGTCAGGGAGAAGCGTGACGATGGCGAGTTCTGCGAAGCAAGAGCGCATCAGGTGGCTGCAGGAGGACCTGTGCCGGATCGTCGAGCCACCCAACGGCAGGCAGCCCCTGCAGGGTTCAGGTGTGGCAGTGTGTGCGGCAGCATTTCCAGACTCGGTGAGACAGGAGGCATTTGGGTCGGGGATGGCTTGCAGACAAATCCGTACGGGAAGTTGGTGTGGTGCTGTACAATGCACATGTCGGGCGGGCGTGTCCTGCACACGTGGGTGGCAGGGCTCTTCGTAACAATCGACCCAACGACCCACCGAATTTGGTCAGGGGCTTGGCATGGCATGAATCATGTCAACCTGTGAACAGACGTTCACTACGGCGGCTGGGGGGCTCGACCCTCACAGTTTACTGAGGGAATATGACCCAAGGCCATTGGCAGCAGACACCCCCATCCCCCTCATCACCCCTGACACCCCACAACCCCAATCCTGTTGCCTTTCCCCTCTCTCTCTCCCCCCATGTTGTGCCCATGCACCTTCCCGGGACACTTTGTACATATATTTAACACCACACCACACAACACCCCCTTCATCAGGGTAATCTCCCCGCGGCCAACACTCTTCGTCTTGTCCGCTTTCTTTTATTGTTACACTTTCACCTTCTGTTCCCACGCCTTCTTCCCCACTGCCCTTTCCAACCGCCCGTCGCCCGCTACACAATGACAACCTCCCCTGACGTCGTCCCCCTGCAGCCCTTCACCATGTCGTGGGTGGGGACTCAGCGGGCGCGGGCGGTCTCCCCCAGAGCCACCGCTGGGCAGGGGTTTGTGGCCCCTGTGGAGATGTCGGTGCGGATGCTGGGGGACCAGGCCGCTGCCCTGGTGAATGCGTGTGTTGTATACACGTGCAGACCGTCTGACGGATCGACGGATTTCGCGCGTTACGCAGCGCGTCTCTCTGCGGGTGCACCTGACCAGGACGGCTCTCCGACATATGAAGTGACATTGTCGGAGGCCTACAACTATGTGGCCGGAGTCGAAGTGCACGACGGTCCGGATGTGACCTACCCCTTCCCCGCTCCGGATTGGGTCTACATCCGACTCGTCGAGACCTCGGTGCACCAGACCGAGATGGCGGCGACGACCATCGAGGACATGCGGGTGCAGTCAGAACGGGAGGTGGCAGCGGTGCGCGAGGCTTTGAACGAAGTGCAGGCACAGGCAGCAGCGCAGCAGCGGCGCTTCGACGAGGCTTCGGCAGAACAAACACGTCAGTTCCAGGAGGAATTCGACCGGCGTGTCGCGACCATGCAGCAGCAGGCTGCATCGATGGTGGCGTCGCAGCCCCCTCCCCCTCCTCAGCAGATGGGTGCTCCCCCGGTGACACCGCCCCCGATGTACCCGCAGATGGCGGCGCCGATGACGAGCGCGGCGGTGCACCCGGCGGATGTGGCGGACGTCGCGGAGTGGGATGCGGCCATCGAGACCGACGCGCAGTACCTGGTACTGCAGCTCGAGTCTCGCTGGGTGTCGGGTTCGCTGCATCTCCCCGGGGGGCGCATTCTGGGGGAGGCCTTCGAGGCATTGCGCCTCTGGATCTTGGCGACGGCGTGCGTCGCAGGCTGGGGGCGCACCCCCCAGAGGGAGCTGGGGAACCACCTGCTGCGACAGGTGCTGCTCCAGATTGCCTTCGTGCGAGACAGGGTGCCGCGAGCTGCGATCGAGCGCCACCTCGCCAGGGAGGACGCCACGGCCCACCCTGTGATGCGAGCGGCTGCGGCAGTGGGCCCGGGGGCCGCCCCCCAGACACAACACACACGCCCCCGCACCGCCGCCAGAGCCCCCCAGCAGCGCATCGTGGCGAAGGCACCGGCGAGGGCGCCGGGAAACGGCAGGGCCGGGGGCGGGCGCGCGTGACTGCCCACCTCCCGGCTCCAGGCCCGCCCCCCCCTCGCGCTTCTACAACACCCCGCCCCTCGCCGCCCATCCAACCCCCCCCACATCCACAACATCAACAACATCAACAGCATCAACAACAACGACAACAACAACAACAACACCTCAACAACATCTCCTCCACCCGACACATCCCTTCGACCCCACCCCGCTCAGCCAGGGCCCGCAACGCCCTTAGGCGCATCCGGCGCCGCCAGCGGGAGAACACCGCTCTTTGCGAGGGCGATGATGCGGCACGTGGCCGCTCGGGTCGGGGGTGTGGCGGTGCGCGTCACGGGAGAGGTGGAGGTCGGCCCCGGGGAGGCCGTGGAGCGCCTGCAGGCCGTGGTGGCGGGTATGTGGGCGCGAAGCACTTCGTCACAGAGGCAGCTGCTGTGGGCAAGGCTGGTGCGGTGGGCCAACGAGCACGGCCTAGAAGTCGACGCCGACACCGCCATGCTGTTCGTGCTGGCGACAGGGGTGTCGCCGCAGGGGATGCTGGCCTACGCAAAGGCGCTCTCCGGGACGATGCGCCACCTCGGCCTCGCCCAGCAGCCCCTCCTCAGCCTGGCAAGCGCGCTGCGTGCGGCCGGGGGGGCCATTCCGCAGCAGCAGGCGACGCCGATGCCGAAGGAGGTACTCGTGGCGTGGGCGCTGTGTCAACAGCCGCATCTCCGACTGGCGGCGCTGACGGCGTGGAAGACCGCGGCCCGGTGGGGGGAGGTGTGCACCCTCTCGTCGGAGCAGTTCATCGCGGTGCAGCCCACGGAGGTGATAATAGACTGGCACACCTCCCCGAAGGGCCGTCGGGCCAACCCGTTCACAGCCTCAAAGTGGACGGTGATATGCGGGGACCTGACCCCCTCCATCGCGGAGCTGGTGACGCGCCTGCGCCCCTTCGAGCGGCTGACGGCGGTTTCGACGGCAGATGTGACGGCGATGTGGCGGGCAACACCGGGGATGGAGGCCTACTCGGGCCACAGCGTGAAGCGCGGGGCGCTCACCTTCCTCTTCGGGCTCATCGCGTCGGGAGCGGATCTGTCGGAGATGCTGGTGGGCCGCCTCGCGAAGCATCACGGCGAGGGCGGCCTCTCCAGCACCACCATCCGCTACGGGGGATGCCCCACGGAGATGGCGAGGGCGCTGCGGACGCAGGAGGTGACACGGCATCTGTGATGGCCGACCCTGAGTCCTTTTGCCGCAAGCAGCGGGGGCTGCACTCGGTGACGCGGCGTGCGCACCAGTCGAGGCTGCCGGCGACGGAGGAGGAGCGCCGTGCGCCCCTGCATGTGTCTTCTGTGGCGGAGATGGACGTCGAGGCGCTGCGGGCGAGGATGACCGCCACTGTGAGGCGCAGGTTCGACGAGGTGTGGCGGCTGACGTTCCCCGATGCACCCCCGCCGGGCACTTCTACACCTTCTCCCTCTGAGGGGCGCTCCCGCCCCTCGCATCTACAACACAAGCATGCGGAGCTGCTGGTGGAGAACGGAGTGGCTGGGCCTGCGTCGGGTCCGGGCCCCTCCCTGTGCGTGCCCTTTACTGTGATGGAGGAGAAGCCGTCCGGGTTGCGGCAGAGGTTCATCCTCTGGACCAAGCAGGCAAACGACAACTTGGAGGAGTCCTACGCGGCACACGTCCCCCTGGGGCACATCTCGGGGTACCTCGACGCGGTGTTTGCGGAGTGTGGGTCGGCGCGGGATTTCAAGTGCGGGTTTTATCAGATCCCCATCCCTGCGCCTGCACGGAGGTTCTTTCGCTTCGCTGACGAGTCGGGGGACTGGTATGAGCTGCTGAGGTTGCCCATGGGCCACTGTTGTGCGCCCGAGCTGATGCACACTTTGGCTGCTGTTGTGGGTGGGCACCGGGACTACGTCCGCCAGGAGTTCTGCACTGCGCCTGAGGTGGGGGTCGACGTCTGGATCGACAACGTGCGTCTGACCGGCCCCCGCACCAGTGTCGAAGAGGCGACGCGGCAGATGGACAAGGTGGCTGCGGCGTGCGCTGCGACATGGAAGCCGTCTGACTCGGTGGACACGGCGACGGTCTACGAGTTTCTCGGGGTGGCATTCGACCACGCTGCCCAGACCGTGTCTCCGTCGGACAGGCTGATGGCGAAGCTGGACAGCGTGGACTGGCAGAGGGTGACGGCTGGTGAGCTGGAGTCGCTGGGTGGAAGGTTGCTCCACGCCAGCGCCATTTCGGGAGTGTCCCCGGGGAGGTTCTGGTTTGGGATCAAGTTCCTCCGCCGGGTGACTAATTTTTTGAACCGGGCGGTCCTTCGGCCGCCTGACCCTGTGCGGATCCCCCCATCGGTCTGCCGGGAGTTGCGGCAGTGGTGTGTGTGTGTGGGGGTTGCGCGTGTTCCCCCCCACAGGAGAGTTATTCAGTCCACACCCCCGTCTTTTACTTGCTTTGTTGACGCCTCCCTCAAGGGTTGGGGTGGCGTCTTAATAGATTCCTTTACACAAGAAATGCAGGTCATTGGTGACTCGTGGACCGCAGCCGAGTCCCAGCTGCACATTAACATTCTCGAGGCGATGGCCCTCAACAAAACAGTGCGAGCCCTTCCCCGGTCTGTGTGCGGGGGGGCTGTAGAGATCTGGGTCGACAATACGACCGTGGCAGCTGTTGTGCGCAAGCGGCTGTGTGCCGCCTGCAATCTTATTAACAAGTCCGTCCTGGAGGCGGTAGAATACCTCACAGCCCTCCAGGTTTTGTCTTTTTCCGTTGGATACGTCCACACCTCTGCCAATCCGGCAGATCTCCCTTCCCGTATCCCCCCCTCTTGCATTTCTTCTCCCGAAACCCGGGACCAGGTTTCACTTGCGGTGCGGCGCTTCTTCACTCGCGGTGGGGCAGGCGGAGACCTCGCCTCAACAGCCTGAATTGGCGGTTGTCGCGGGATCTCTTAACCCCTTCGCGTTGCAAGTGAGGAAAAGCTGAACCGGAAGTCCCCCTTCCCCCTTCCCATCAACACCCCCACTACCCATTGCCTTTGCCTTTCTTGTCGTTGCGCACACACACCACCAGGAGAACTATAGCCGAGTCGACGTGTGTGTGCCCCCTGTCTGCGATAGCCCGGCCAAGGTATGATTCTCACAGTTTACTGAGGGAATATGACCCAAGGCCATTGGCAGCAGACACCCCCATCCCCCTCATCACCCCTGACACCCCACAACCCCAATCCTGTTGCCTTTCCCCTCTCTCTCTCCCCCCATGTTGTGCCCATGCACCTTCCCGGGACACTTTGTACATATATTTAACACCACACCACACAACACCCCCTTCATCAGGGTAATCTCCCCGCGGCCAACACTCTTCGTCTTGTCCGCTTTCTTTTATTGTCCCACCCTCCATCCCCCGGACCTCGCCTCAACAGCCTGAATTGGCGGTTGTCGCGGGATCTCTTAACCCCTTCGCGTTGCAAGTGAGGAAAAGCTGAACCGGAAGTCCCCCTTCCCCCTTCCCATCAACACCCCCACTACCCATTGCCTTTGCCTTTCTTGTCGTTGCGCACACACACCACCAGGAGAACTATAGCCGAGTCGACGTGTGTGTGCCCCCTGTCTGCGATAGCCCGGCCAAGGTATGATTCCCCTGTGGCATGTCCTTGCGCGACAATTTATCGTCACATCGGGTAGGGTCCGGGCTACCCAGGATGCAGCCCAATTCACACGGAATCTGCGCCCGCCGTTTTGCAATTTGGGTTAGCGTGCTGGCATCGCAGCCTGGCCCCGAGGGACCATGCCGTGAGTAACCGCGCCCACCAGGAATAAATGTTCACTCCCATGGCCTCCGGCGGCTGGGGGGCTCCGCCCCCCAGACCCCCCTGTCCAGCAGGGACAGGCACCCCGTTTGAAAGGCAGCCTACTGGCTCCTGCGTGTCATTTGAACATGATGCACACTGTGCGAAGTGACGCAAGAGTTCACGCGCCTATTTCAGGGCGGGGGCAAGCCGCTGTCGATACCACGTCATCGTCCGCCAAGCTATACCCCCAACTCGTCAATCCTGGGGGAGGTCCTGCACCCCCAAGGAAGATAAGGTTAAACCCCCACCCCCACCCCCAGCATAGCTCTCAGTATTTCCCGTGCATGCAGCGCATGCATCCACAACTTTTGTGGATGCATCCACACACAGGCTGGAGCTCCGAAGCCCTGCATGCAGGCCTGCCTGCAGTGAATGAATGCCTGTATGCCTGCATGCATGGATGTGTGCATGCATGCATCCATGCAGGCATGCCTGCATGGATGGATGGATGGCTGGATGGATGGATGGATGGATGCATGCATGCATGCACACATCCATGCATGCATGGATGAATGCATGCATGCATGCAGGCATCCATACCCGGTTTGCCTGCAGAGGATGAAATTTCAAGGAAATGTGCCAAGGGCCGGTATGGACACCCCTAAAACCCTTCTGAAACCAAAAAGTCCACGAAAGGGGTTAAAACGGCTTAATTCGTTGATTTGTTGCATTTCCCTGCAATTTTCAGCCAAAAATCGAATTTGGCTGGGCGAGTAGTTGGTCAAAATCGCGAAAATTCCCAAAATACAGCAGCAGTCTCTCGAGTCTTCCTTTCAGATGATTTTTGCATTGATCGCTTCCACCTCAACCCGTCACTCGTCACGCGTTTTTTTTTTCTCGCTGGCGCTAGTGATGTCGGCTGGCAGAAAAAACACACAACAAAACCCCCCCCCCCCCCCCCGCGTGTCGAGTGACCTTACCTGTCTGAAGTACAGAAAATGTGTCGGGTTGGGTGGAGCATACACACACACATACACATATGTTCACACAACACAGGGCAAACCGCACAAACGTGTTCACACATCCGGCATCCTATGCGAAATACCCGCCGCTCCCCGGGAGCTGTTGCGGGAACCATCTGCTCTTCCGACCCACCGAGACTCTTGCCGTATTTTCTCTACCACACGGGGTGTGTTTTACCAAAAAATCGATTTTTCACAGAGGCCCAAAAACGTGTTTCTGGGTGAAAAATGGGCCCAAAAATCGGTTTTCCGACGTTTTTTGGTCGATTTTTGGGGTTTCCAGCGATTTTCCTGTGTCAAATCGAAAATCCATTTTTTGACATTTTCGGGCATCCCTGGATGCATCCACACCATCCACGGGCCCACTGAGAGCTATGCCCCCAGCCCCGCGACCCCACCCCCACCCCGCGCTTCGCGCGGGGTGGGGGTGGGGTCGCGGGGCCGCGCTTCGCGCGGCCCCCCGCGCAAAAGTGTCAGCAGGGGATGTGCTGTCCTGCGCTGGACGCGGGGGGCGGTGGGGCGCCGGGGGGGTGACGACTGGCCGATGGCCAGGGGGTGCTGCGCGTTCCCGTGCGCTCAAAAAACGATGCGCAAGGGGGCTGGTAAAGGGTGGGCCTCTCCCCCACGGAGAGCCGCCCGTGCGGGGGTGGGCGCGAACCCGACCCGGGAGGCGCGCGTACTGGGGACAACAACTGCCGAGGCGGGCCGAGCGGGGTGTGGCCCAAAGCTGGCGGCACGCGAGAGGGAGGCGATCGACCACTGACTGGGCGACGGGAGGGGAAGAAGTTGGGCGGGCAGCTGCAACGCGAGGCGCAGTCGGAACTGGTGCACACCTTCGAGGTCACCGAAAGGGCTGCCGCGGAGCGGGAGCTGATCACCGACGCGTTTGTTGACTTCTGGCACAGGAACGAGGGCGGCTGCCTGTCACGAAGTTGTCTGCCGGCCGTTCCTGTGGAACCTCAGCGGACACCGGCGACGACTACGCCGGAAAGCTGGTGACAGGGCTGCACGGGCTTACTTTGGTACCCGGGGGCGAACCGGGGGACTGCTACACTCCCTTCTCTGCTCACGGGTGTCTGCTGCATCTCGAGGCGAGAAGCTGCACGGGCGTGAAGGGTAAAGGGGGTGCGAACGAGACGGAGGAGCACAGCGCAGGGGCGCGGTAGAGATGTGTGTGACGAGGGCGCGGGTGTCAAAGCTTCCTGAGTGGCGGAACTGGCGGAGGTCGGCGGCGTGAGGCGACGGCGGGCCGGACGACGCTGCCGAAACCCCGGGATACCTCCCTCGAGGTGGTGACGGGCAACGGGACGGAAGCCTCACTTGGTTGCAGCGGGAGGGACGGAGCACTGCGATCGCCGAAAAGCCACTAAGTGACTGCGATGGAGTGGGGGAGGAAGGCGGCCTGGGGGCATGACACAGTGTGTTAGAAGCCTGGGGGGGCATGACACAGTGTGCTGGAAGCCTGGGGGGGCATGACACACTGTGTTTGAAGCCTGGGGGGGCATGACACAATGTGTTAGAAGCCTGGGGGGGCATGACACACTGTGTTAGAAGCCTGGGGGGGCATGACACAGTGTGCTAGAAGCCTGGGGGGGCATGACACAGTGTGTTAGAAGCCTGGGGGGGCATGACACAGTGTGTTAGAAGCCTGGGGGGGCATGACACACTGTGTTAGAAGCCTGGGGGGGCATGACACACAGTGTTTGAAGCCTGGGGGGGCATGACACACTGTGTTAGAAGCCTGGGGGGGCATGACACAGTGTGCTGGAAGCCTGGGGGGGCATGACACACAGTGTTAGAAGCCTGGGGGGGCATGACACACTGTGTTTGAAGCCTGGGGGGGCATGACACAGTGTGTTAGAAGCCTGGGGGGGCATGACACACTGTGTTAGAAGCCTGAGGGGGCATGACACACAGTGTTAGAAGCCTGGGGGGGCATGACACACTGTGTTAGAAGCCTGAGGGGGCATGACACACAGTGTTAGAAGCCTGGGGGGGCATGACACACTGTGTTAGAAGCCTGGGGGGGCATGACACAGTGTGCTGGAAGCCTGGGGGGGCATGACACACAGTGTTAGAAGCCTGGGGGGGCATGACACACTGTGTTTGAAGCCTGGGGGGGCATGACACAGTGTGTTAGAAGCCTGGGGGGGCATGACACACTGTGTTAGAAGCCTGAGGGGGCATGACACACAGTGTTAGAAGCCTGGGGGGGCATGACACAGTGTGCTGGAAGCCTGGGGGGGCATGACACACAGTGTTAGAAGCCTGGGGGGGCATGACACAGTGTGCTGGAAGCCTGGGGGGGCATGACACACTGTGTTAGAAGCCTGGGGGGGCATGACACAGTGTACTAGAAGCCTGGGGGGGCATGACACACTGTGTTAGAAGCCTGGGGGGGCATGACACAGTGTGTAAGGACCACGTGGGAGTATGTCACTTTGGAGCCAGTTTTGTGTGGCACCCAATTTTTTCACCTCTGCCAGAAATTTTTTTTCGAGATTTTTCGCAAATTTTGCATTGTCCCCAACACCCCTGTGTCACGGGACATTCGCTCTGTGTCAGTGACACACAGTGACACAGAGCGAAGGCCTGGCGGCGTTTTTGCCGATTTCGCCTAAGGTGAAAAAAACCGCCTGTGTGACACACTGACACAATTTGACACAGTTTGACACAGAGCGAAGGCCCCCAGTGGGTGACTTTCCAAATTCTGCAAAAAAAAAAGCCGGCTTTTGCCGGTTTTCCCATTTTCCGTTTTTTTGGCGCCGTTTTGGCTTCTAACACACTGTGTTTGAAGCCTGGGGGGGCATGACACAGTGTGTTAGAAGCCTGGGGGGGCATGACACACTGTGTTAGAAGCCTGGGGGGGCATGACACACAGTGTTAGAAGCCTGGGGGGGCATGACACAGTGTGTTAGAAGCCTGGGGGGGCATGACACAGTGTGTTAGAAGCCTGGGGGGGCATGACACAGTGTGCTGGAAGCCTGGGGGGGCATGACACAGTGTGCTAGAAGCCTGGGGGGGGCATGACACACTGTGTTTGAAGCCTGGGGGGGCATGACACAGTGTGTTAGAAGCCTGGGGGGGCATGACACACTGTGTTAGAAGCCTGGGGGGGCATGACACAGTGTGCTGGAAGCCTGGGGGGGCATGACACACAGTGTTAGAAGCCTGGGGGGGCATGACACAGTGTTAGAAGCCTGGGGGGGCATGACACACTGTGTTAGAAGCCTGGGGGGGCATGACACACTGTGTTAGAAGCCTGGGGGGGCATGACACACTGTGTTAGAAGCCTGGGGGGGCATGACACACTGTGTTTGAAGCCTGGGGGGGCATGACACAGTGTGTTAGAAGCCTGGGGGGGCATGACACAGTGTGCTAGAAGCCTGGGGGGGCATGACACAGTGTGTTAGAAGCCTGGGGGGGCATGACACACAGTGTTAGAAGCCTGGGGGGGCATGACACAGTGTGTTAGAAGCCTGGGGGGGCATGACACAGTGTGTTAGAAGCCTGGGGGGGCATGACACACTGTGTTAGAAGCCTGGGGGGGCATGACACAGTGTTAGAAGCCTGGGGGGGCATGACACACTGTGTTAGAAGCCTGGGGGGGCATGACACAGTGTGCTGGAAGCCTGGGGGGGCATGACACACAGTGTTAGAAGCCTGGGGGGGCATGACACACTGTGTTTGAAGCCTGGGGGGGCATGACACACTGTGTTTGAAGCCTGGGGGGGCATGACACAGTGTGTTAGAAGCCTGGGGGGGCATGACACAGTGTGCTAGAAGCCTGGGGGGGCATGACACACAGTGTTAGAAGCCTGGGGGGGCATGACACAGTGTGTTAGAAGCCTGGGGGGGCATGACACAGTGTGTTAGAAGCCTGGGGGGGCATGACACACTGTGTTAGAAGCCTGGCGGGGCATGACACAGTGTTAGAAGCCTGGGGGGGCATGACACAGTGTTAGAACCCTGGGGGGGCATGACACACTGTGTTAGAAGCCTGGGGGGGCATGACACAGTGTGCTGGAAGCCTGGGGGGGCATGACACACAGTGTTAGAAGCCTGGGGGGGCATGACACAGTGTTAGAAGCCTGGGGGGGCATGACACACTGTGTTAGAAGCCTGGGGGGGCATGACACAGTGTGCTGGAAGCCTGGGGGGGCATGACACACAGTGTTAGAAGCCTGGGGGGGCATGACACACTGTGTTTGAAGCCTGGGGGGGCATGACACAGTGTGTTAGAAGCCTGGGGGGGCATGACACACTGTGTTAGAAGCCTGGGAGGGCATGACACACAGTGTTAGAAGCCTGGGGGGGCATGACACACTGTGTTAGAAGCCTGGGGGGGCATGACACAGTGTGTTAGAAGCCTGGGGGGGCATGACACACTGTGTTAGAAGCCTGGGGGGGCATGACACACTGTGTTTGAAGCCTGGGGGGGCATGACACAGTGTGTTAGAAGCCTGGGGGGGCATGACACAGTGTGCTAGAAGCCTGGGGGGGCATGACACAGTGTGTTAGAAGCCTGGGGGGGCATGACACACAGTGTTAGAAGCCTGGGGGGGCATGACACAGTGTGTTAGAAGCCTGGGGGGGCATGACACAGTGTGTTAGAAGCCTGGGGGGGCATGACACACAGTGTTAGAAGCCTGGGGGGGCATGACACAGTGTGCTCGAAGCCTGGGGGGGCATGACACACTGTGTTAGAAGCCTGGGGGGGCATGACACAGTGTGCTAGAAGCCTGGGGGGGCATGACACACTGTGTTTGAAGCCTGGGGGGGCATGACACACTGTGTTAGAAGCCTGGGGGGGCATGACACAGTGTGCTGGAAGCCTGGGGGGGCATGACACACAGTGTTAGAAGCCTGGGGGGGCATGACACACTGTGTTTGAAGCCTGGGGGGGCATGACACAGTGTGTTGGAAGCCTGGGGGGGCATGACACACTGTGTTAGAAGCCTGGGAGGGCATGACACACAGTGTTAGAAGCCTGGGGGGGCATGACACACTGTGTTAGAAGCCTGGGGGGGCATGACACAGTGTGCTGGAAGCCTGGGGGGGCATGACACACAGTGTTAGAAGCCTGGGGGGGCATGACACAGTGTGTTAGAAGCCTGGGGGGGCATGACACAGTGTGTTAGAAGCCTGGGGGGGCATGACACACAGTGTTAGAAGCCTGGGGGGGCATGACACAGTGTGCTCGAAGCCTGGGGGGGCATGACACACTGTGTTAGAAGCCTGGGGGGGCATGACACAGTGTGCTAGAAGCCTCGGGGGGCATGACACACTGTGTTTGAAGCCTGGGGGGGCATGACACAGTGTGTTAGAAGCCTGGGGGGGCATGACACAGTGTGCTAGAAGCCTGGGGGGGCATGACACAGTGTGTTAGAAGCCTGGGGGGGCATGACACACAGTGTTAGAAGCCTGGGGGGGCATGACACACTGTGTTAGAAGCCTGGGGGGGCATGACACAGTGTGTTAGAAGCCTGGGGGGGCATGACACAGTGTGCTGGAAGCCTGGGGGGGCATGACACAGTGTGCTAGAAGCCTGGGGGGGCATGACACACAGTGTTAGAAGCCTGGGGGGGCATGACACAGTGTCTTAGAAGCCTGGGGGGGCATGACACAGTGTGTTAGAAGCCTGGGGGGGCATGACACAGTGTGCTCGAAGCCTGGGGGGGCATGACACACTGTGTTAGAAGCCTGGGGGGGCATGACACAGTGTGCTAGAAGCCTCGGGGGGCATGACACACTGTGTTTGAAGCCTGGGGGGGCATGACACAGTGTGTTAGAAGCCTGGGGGGGCATGACACAGTGTGCTAGAAGCCTGGGGGGGCATGACACAGTGTGTTAGAAGCCTGGGGGGGCATGACACACAGTGTTAGAAGCCTGGGGGGGCATGACACACTGTGTTAGAAGCCTGGGGGGGCATGACACAGTGTGTTAGAAGCCTGGGGGGGCATGACACAGTGTGCTGGAAGCCTGGGGGGGCATGACACAGTGTGCTAGAAGCCTGGGGGGGCATGACACACAGTGTTAGAAGCCTGGGGGGGCATGACACAGTGTCTTAGAAGCCTGGGGGGGCATGACACACTGTGTTAGAAGCCTGGGGGGGCATGACACACAGTGTTAGAAGCCTGGGGGGGCATGACACAGTGTGCTGGAAGCCTGGGGGGGCATGACACACTGTGTTAGAAGCCTGGGGGGGCATGACACAGTGTGCTAGAAGCCTGGGGGGGCATGACACAGTGTGTTAGAAGCCTGGGGGGGCATGACACAGTGTGTTAGAAGCCTGGGGGGGCATGACACACAGTGTTAGAAGCCTGGGGGGGCATGACACACTGTGTTAGAAGCCTGGGGGGGCATGACACAGTGTGCTGGAAGCCTGGGGGGGCATGACACACAGTGTTAGAAGCCTGGGGGGGCATGACACAGTGTGTTAGAAGCCTGGGGGGGCATGACACAGTGTGCTGGAAGCCTGGGGGGGCATGACACAGTGTGCTAGAAGCCTGGGGGGGCATGACACACAGTGTTAGAAGCCTGGGGGGGCATGACACAGTGTCTTAGAAGCCTGGGGGGGCATGACACAGTGTGTTAGAAGCCTGGGGGGGCATGACACAGTGTGCTAGAAGCCTGGGGGGGCATGACACACTGTGTTTGAAGCCTGGGGGGGCATGACACAGTGTGTTAGAAGCCTGGGGGGGCATGACACACAGTGTTAGAAGCCTGGGGGGGCATGACACACTGTGTTTGAAGCCTGGGGGGGCATGACACAGTGTGTTAGAAGCCTGGGGGGGCATGACACAGTGTGTTAGAAGCCTGGGGGGGCATGACACAGTGTGCTGGAAGCCTGGGGGGGCATGACACAGTGTGCTAGAAGCCTGGGGGGGCATGACACACAGTGTTAGAAGCCTGGGGGGGCATGACACAGTGTGCTGGAAGCCTGGGGGGGCATGACACACTGTGTTAGAAGCCTGGGGGGGCATGACACACTGTGTTTGAAGCCTGGGGGGGCATGACACAGTGTGTGAGAAGCCTGGGGGGGCATGACACACAGTGTTAGAAGCCTGGGGGGGCATGACACACTGTGTTTGAAGCCTGGGGGGGCATGACACAGTGTGTTAGAAGCCTGGGGGGGCATGACACAGTGTGCTAGAAGCCTGGGGGGGCATGACACAGTGTGTTTGAAGCCTGGGGGGGCATGACACAGTGTGTTAGAAGCCTGGGGGGGCATGACACAGTGTGTTAGAAGCCTGGGGGGGCATGACACACAGTGTTAGAAGCCTGGGGGGGCATGACACACTGTGTTAGAAGCCTGGGGGGGCATGACACAGTGTGTTTGAAGCCTGGGGGGGCATGACACAGTGTGTTAGAAGCCTGGGGGGGCATGACACAGTGTGTTAGAAGCCTGGGGGGGCATGACACAGTGTGCTGGAAGCCTGGGGGGGCATGACACAGTGTGCTAGAAGCCTGGGGGGGCATGACACACAGTGTTAGAAGCCTGGGGGGGCATGACACAGTGTGTTAGAAGCCTGGGGGGGCATGACACAGTGTGTTAGAAGCCTGGGGGGGCATGACACACAGTGTTAGAAGCCTGGGGGGGCATGACACAGTGTGCTGGAAGCCTGGGGGGGCATGACACACTGTGTTAGAAGCCTGGGGGGGCATGACACAGTGTACTAGAAGCCTGGGGGGGCATGACACACTGTGTTAGAAGCCTGGGGGGGCATGACACAGTGTGTAAGGACCACGTGGGAGTATGTCACTTTGGAGCCAGTTTTGTGTGGCACCCAATTTTTTCACCTCTGCCAGAAATTTTTTTTCGAGATTTTTCGCAAATTTTGCATTGTCCCCAACACCCCTGTGTCACGGGACATTCGCTCTGTGTCAGTGACACACAGTGACACAGAGCGAAGGCCTGGCGGCGTTTTTGCCGATTTCGCCTAAGGTGAAAAAAACCGCCTGTGTGACACACTGACACAATTTGACACAGTTTGACACAGAGCGAAGGCCCCCGGCATGTACTAGGGGTGTTACAGTCGCTGCCAGTTGCAGATCGTCATTTTGGGACCACTTTTGGGGCTGGTGGGTCAAAATAACACAATACGAAATTCGCAGAATTATTGTTTCAGCAGCCCGTGCTAAGGGTCCCTCCTCTACTACGAGGTTGCCCGGATATTTTCCGCACCTCTGCGAGGTTACCCCAATATTTTCCGCACCTCTGCGAGGTTGCCCCAATATTTTCCGCACCTCTGCGAGGTTGCCCCGATATTTTCCGCACCTCTACGAGGTTGTCCCGACATTTTCCGCACCCCTGCGAAGTTGCCCCGATACTTTCCGCACCTCTACGAGGTTGCCCCGATACTTTCCGCACCTCTGCGAGGTTGCCCCGACATTTTCCGCACCTCTACGAGGTTGCCCCGATATTTTCCGCACCTCGGCGAGGTTGCCCCAATACTTTCCGCACCTCTGCGAGGTTGCCCCGATATTTTCCGCACCTCTGCGAGGTTGCCCCGATACTTACCGCACCTCTACGAGGTTGCCCCATTACTTTCCGCACCTCTGCGAGGTTGCCCCGATACTTTCCGCACCTCTACGAGGTTGCCCCGATATTTTCCGCACCTCTACGAGGTTGCCCCGATACTTTCCGCACCTCTGCGAGGTTGCCCCGATATTTTCCGCACCTCTGCGAGGTTGCCCCGATATTTTCCGCACCTCTACGAGGTTGCCCCGATATTTTCCGCACCTCTACGAGGTTGCCCCGATACTTTCCGCACCTCTGCGAGGTTGCCCCGATATTTTCCGCACCTCTGCGAGGTTGCCCCGATATTTTCCGCACCTCTGCGAGGTTGCCCCGATACTTTCCGCACCTCTGCGAGGTTGCCCCGATATTTTCCGCACCTCTGCGAGGTTACCCCGATACTTTCCGCACCTCTACGAGGTTGCCCCGATATTTTCCGCACCTCTACGAGGTTGCCCCGATACTTTCCGCACCCCTGCGAGGTTGCCCCGATATTTTCCGCACCTCTGCGAGGTTGCCCCGACATTTTCCGCACCCCTGCGAGGTTGCCCCGATACTTTCCGCACCTCTGCGAGGTTGCCCCGACATTTTCCGCACCTCTACGAGGTTGCCCCGATATTTTCCGCACCTCTGCGAGGTTGCCCCAATACTTTCCGCACCTCTGCGAGGTTGCCCCGATACTTTCCGCACCTCTGCGAGGTTGCCCCGATATTTTCCGCATCTCTGCGAGGTTGCCCCAATATTTTCCGCACCTCCACGAGGTTGCCCCATTACTTTCCGCACCTCTGCGAGGTTGCCCCAATACTTTCCGCACCTCTGCGAGGTTGCCCCGATAGTTTCCGCACCTCTACGAGGTTGCCCCGATACTTTCCGCACCTCTGCGAGGTTGCCCCGATACTTTCCGCACCTCTGCGAGGTTGCCCCGATATTTTCCGCACCTCTGCGAGGTTGCCCCAATACTTTCCGCACCTCTACGAGGTTGCCCCATTACTTTCCGCACCTCTGCGAGGTTGCCCCGATACTTTCCGCACCTCTACGAGGTTGCCCCGATATTATCCGCACCTCTGCGAGGTTGCCCCGATATTTTCCGCACCTCTACGAGGTTGCCCCGATATTTTCCGCACCTCTGCGAGGTTGCCCCGATATTTTCCGCACCTCTGCGAGGTTGCCCCGATACTTTCCGCACCTCTACGAGGTTGCCCCATTACTTTCCGCACCTCTGCGAGGTTGCCCCGATACTTTCCGCACCTCTGCGAGGTTGCCCCGATACTTTCCGCACCTCTGCGAGGTTGCCCCGATATTTTCCGCACCTCTGCGAGGTTGCCCCGATACTTTCCGCACCACGGCGAGGTTACGCCGATATTTTCCGCATCTCTGCGAGGTTGCCCCAATATTTTCCGCACCTCCACGAGGTTGCCCCAATATTTTCCGCACCTCTGCGAGGTTGCCCCGATACTTTCCGCACCTCTGCGAGGTTGCCCCGATATTTTCCGCACCTCTGCGAGGTTGCCCCGATACTTTCCGCACCTCTACGAGGTTGCCCCGATATTTTCCGCACCTCTACGAGGTTGCCCCGATACTTTCCGCACCTCTGCGAGGTTGCCCCGATATTTTCCGCACCTCTGCGAGGTTGCCCCGACATTTTCCGCACCCCTGCGAGGTTGCCCCGATACTTTCCGCACCTCTACGAGGTTGCCCCGATACTTTCCGCACCTCTGCGAGGTTGCCCCGACATTTTCCGCACCTCTACGAGGTTGCCCCGATATTTTCCGCACCTCTGCGAGGTTGCCCCGATACTTTCCGCACCTCTGCGAGGTTGCCCCGATATTTTCCGCATCTCTGCGAGGTTGCCCCAATATTTTCCGCACCTCCACGAGGTTGCCCCAATACTTTCCGCACCTCTGCGAGGTTGCCCCGATACTTTCCACACCTCTGCGAGGTTGCCCCAATATGTTCCGCACCTCCACGAGGTTGCCCCGATATTTTCCGCACCTCTGCGAGGTTGCCCCGATACTTTCCGCACCACTGCGAGGTTACGCCGATATTTTCCGCATCTCTGCGAGGTTGCCCCAATATTTTCCGCACCTCCACGAGGTTGCCCCGATATTTTCCGCACCTCTGCGAGGTTGCCCCGATATTTTCCGCACCTCTACGAGGTTGCCCCGATACTTTCCGCACCTCTGCGAGGTTGCCCCGATATTTTCCGCACCTCTGCGAGGTTGCCCCAATACTTTCCGCACCTCTGCCAGGTTGCCCCGATACTTTCCGCACCTCTGCGAGGTTGCCCCGATATTTTCCGCATCTCTGCGAGGTTGCCCCAATATTTTCCGCACCTCCACGAGGTTGCCCCAATACTTTCCGCACCTCTGCGAGGTTGCCCCGATACTTTCCGCACCTCTGCGAGGTTGCCCCGATATTTTCCGCATCTCTGCGAGGTTGCCCCAATATTTTCCGCACCTCCACGAGGTTGCCCCATTACTTTGCGCACCTCTGCGAGGTTGCCCCAATACTTTCCGCACCTCTGCGAGGTTGCCCCGATACTTTCCGCACCACTGCGAGGTTACGCCGATATTTTCCGCATCTCTGCGAGGTTGCCCCAATATTTTCCGCACCTCCACGAGGTTGCCCCGATATTTTCCGCACCTCTACGAGGTTGCCCCGATACTTTCCGCACCTCTGCGAGGTTGCCCCGATATTTTCCGCACCTCTGCGAGGTTGCCCCAATACTTTCCGCACCTCTGCCAGGTTGCCCCGATACTTTCCGCACCTCTGCGAGGTTGCCCCGATATTTTCCGCATCTCTGCGAGGTTGCCCCAATATTTTCCGCACCTCCACGAGGTTGCCCCAATACTTTCCGCACCTCTGCGAGGTTGCCCCGATACTTTCCGCACCTCTGCGAGGTTGCCCCGATATTTTCCGCATCTCTGCGAGGTTGCCCCAATATTTTCCGCACCTCCACGAGGTTGCCCCATTACTTTGCGCACCTCTGCGAGGTTGCCCCAATACTTTCCGCACCTCTGCGAGGTTGCCCCGATAGTATCCGCACCTGTACGAGGTTGCCCCGATACTTTCCGCACCTCTACGAGGTTGCCCCGATATTTTCCGCACCTCTGCGAGGTTGCCCCGATATTTTCCGCACCTCTGCGAGGTTGCCCCGATACTTTCCGCACCTCTACGAGGTTGCCCCATTACTTTCCGCACCTCTGCGAGGTTGCCCCGATACTTTCCGCACCTCTGCGAGGTTGCCCCGATACTTTCCGCACCTCTGCGAGGTTGCCCCGATATTTTCCGCACCTCTGCGAGCTTGCCCCAATACTTTCCGCACCTCTGCGAGGTTGCCCCGATACTTTCCGCACCACTGCGAGGTTACGCAGATATTTTCCGCATCTCTGCGAGGTTGCCCCAATATTTTCCGCACCTCCACGAGGTTGCCCCGATATTTTCCGCACCTCTGCGAGGTTGCCCCGATATTTTCCGCACCTCTACGAGGTTGCCCCGATACTTTCCGCACCTCTGCGAGGTTGCCCCGATACTTTCCGCACCTCTGCGAGGTTGCCCCAATATGTTCCGCACCTCCACGAGGTTGCCCCGATATTTTCCGCACCTCTGCGAGGTTGCCCCGATACTTTCCGCACCTCTACGAGGTTGCCCCGATATTTTCCGCACCTCTGCGAGGTTGCCCCAATACTTTCCGCACCTCTGCGAGGTTGCCCCGATACTTTCCGCACCACTGCGAGGTTACGCCGATATTTTCCGCATCTCTGCGAGGTTGCCCCAATATTTTCCGCACCTCCACGAGGTTGCCCCGATATTTTCCGCACCTCTGCGAGGTTGCCCCGATATTTTCCGCACCTCTACGAGGTTGCCCCGATACTTTCCGCACCTCTGCGAGGTTGCCCCGATACTTTCCGCACCTCTGCGAGGTTGCCCCGATATTTTCCGCACCTCTGCGAGGTTGCCCCGATATTTTCCGCACCTCTACGAGGTTGCCCCGATACTTTCCGCACCTCTGCGAGGTTGCCCCGATACTTTCCGCACCTCTGCGAGGTTGCCCCAATATTTTCCGCACCTCCACGAGGTTGCCCCGATATTTTCCGCACCTCTGCGAGGTTGCCCCGATACTTTCCGCACCTCTGCGAGGTAGCCCCGACATTTTCCGCACCTCTACGAGGTTGCCCCGATATTTTCCGCACCTCTGCGAGGTTGCCCCAATACTTTCCGCAGCTCTGCGAGGTTGCCCCGATACTTTCCGCACCTCTGCGAGGTTGCCCCGATATTTTCCGCATCTCTGCGAGGTTGCCCCAATATTTTCCGCACCTCCACGAGGTTGCTCCGATATTTTCCGCACCTCTGCGAGGTTGCCCCGATATTTTCCGCACCTCTACGAGGTTGCCCCGATACTTTCCGCACCTCTGCGAGGTTGCCCCGATACTTTCCGCACCTCTGCGAGGTTGCCCCGATATTTTCCGCACCTCTACGAGGTTGCCCCATTACTTTCCGCACCTCTGCGAGGTTGCCCCGATATTTTCCGCACCTCTACGAGGTTGCCCCATTACTTTCCGCACCTCTGCGAGGTTGCCCCGATACTTTCCGCACCTCTGCGAGGTTGCCCCGATACTTTCCGCACCTCTACGAGGTTGCCCCATTACTTTCCGCACCTCTGCGAGGTTGCCCCGATATTTTCCGCACCTCTACGAGGTTGCCCCGATACTTTCCGCACCTCTGCGAGGTTGCCCCGATATTTTCCGCACCTCTGCGAGGTTGCCCCGATATTTTCCGCACCTCTACGAGGTTGCCCCGATACTTTCCGCACCTCTGCGAGGTTGCCCCGATATTTTCCGCACCTCTGCGAGGTTGCCCCGATATTTTCCGCACCTCTACGAGGTTGCCCCGATACTTTCCGCACCTCTGCGAGGTTGCCCCGCTATTTTCCGCACCTCTGCGAGGTTGCCCCGATACTTTCCGCACCTCTACGAGGTTGCCCCAATATTTTCCGCACCTCTGCGAGGTTGCCCCGATACTTTCCGCACCTCTGCGAGGTTGCCCCGATATTTTCCGCACCTCTGCGAGGTTGCCCCGATACTTTCCGCACCTCTACGAGGTTGCCCCATTACTTTCCGCACCTCTCATGGTTTGACAGAATTCTGACAGAAAAATGCCCAGAATTTCCAGATTTTTAAATTCTGCAGAATCTGAGAAATTCTGTAGAATTCTGCAGATTCTGAGAATTCTGACAGAATTCTGCAGAATTCTGTCAGATTCTGGGGAATTCTGAGAATTCTGGGAGAATTCTGAGAATTCTGCCAGTGGCTTGTGGCCAACTAGCAGCAGCCTGGTATGACAGGGTAGTCATACACAGGCTATGTACAGGGTCGGCCTCGTCCTGGACCAGTCGTAGGCTTATGCTACTGTTGGTTCTCAGGAGTGGCCACCACTGCGCGGGTCAAATTTTTGGAAAGGGGGCCTTGACCAAAGGCAAACAGTTTTTGAGTTCTTGCACCACTTCATCTCGGGACTACTCTGATTGGATTCCTCGGATTCGTCGACACACTGTTTCAGAACTGTGCACTTCTCCATCCACACCGGCATCGGGTCACCCGCTGAATGCCGTGAGGGCCGAAGCCCAGGGTCAGATTTCGGTACAAGGCGATTAACAGGTCGTTGAGAGGTTCGCAAGTTTAAATGTACCTACAAAAGCTTCATGTACCCATGATAGGGATTTAGTCATTGCTATAGGTGAAGATCAGAGCCCAGGCGGGATGTAAGACAGGGTGTCGCAGATGCAACAATGTCTCCAGAGCCACTTTGTATGCCTTTGTTCGGGATGCCCCTTCACCTGTCGCGCTTAGGTTCCGTCCAAGTTCGCCGATTCCAGTGCTTCAAGAGAGCACACAGTTCCTTCCCAGTAGTCTTCATCCTCGGTTCCGAATCATCGCAGTCCCTCGAATCCATGGTGCAGAACTAAATTCTCGAAAGGTGGTCAATGTTTTGAAAGGGGCCCGTGACCAGCGGAAATTGGAATTTTTGACCCAAACCTGCAAGTGTACTGTTGTTTAACGTTGTCCAAAGCTCCTTGCGGTGTGACAGTACATTCGTTATGTGAATATCTGTCACATGGCTATGGCAACACAGACACAGGCAAGCTGGGGAGGCGTCGCGTCCGTCGAAAAGATCATTTCTGCACAACTACCGGCATCGCAGCTACGGTAGAAGTGACTGACCCTGTTCTTGTAATCTTGACGCTGGAAAATTCCATTCGGAAATATCACAGTTTACTGAGGGAATATGACCCAAGGCCACTGGCAGCAGACACCCCCATCCCCCTCATCACCCCTGACACCCCTCAACCCCAATCCTGTTGCCTTTCCCCTCTCTCTCTCCCCCCATGTTGTGCCCATGCACCTTCCCGGGACACCTTGTATATAACTTTAACACCACACCACACAACACCCCCTTCATCAGGGTAATCTCCCCGCGGCCAACACTCTTCGTCTTGTCCGCTTTCTTTTATTGTCCCACCCTCCATCCCCCGGACCTCGCCTCAACAGCCTGAATTGGCGGTTGTCGCGGGATCTCTTAACCCCTTCGCGTTGCAAGTGAGGAAAAGCTGAACCGGAAGTCCCCCTTCCCCCTTCCCATCAACACCCCCACTACCCATTGCCTTTGCCTTTCTTGTCGTTGCGCACACACACCACCAGGAGAACTATAGCCGAGTCGACGTGTGTGTGCCCCCTGTCTGCGATAGCCCGGCCAAGGTATGATTCCCAAACACATCCACTGAAAGTGGATGGAATGGGCGTCAAGACCGTGATTTTTGGGGGAGTGGACTGCCCTGTATCGTGAACCCGCTGAGGGTACAAAATACAGAACAGGGAGGCACAGGTGCAGCACAACACAGGCAGGCAGGCAGGAAACAATGGGTGCAGGTCAGACAAAATGTTCGGTGTCAATCGGCTTGGTTTGATTTGTAGGGATGATGCGGAACACACAACCCGCACCCAACCTCCAGATTCAGCCACTGTACCCATTTTCACCAGTTATATCCGCTCACTCAGAGCAAAACCAAAAAATACTACGAGAAACACTTGGCCTCGATGCTGTGAGTGTTGCATTTAGAGGAGGCATAGCAAACGGAAATCCCTAACAAAATTTTGTCTCCGAAATTATTTTGGCCAATTTTCTCCCGAAAAACCTAGAAACCAGACCCACCGCACATCGAGAATGTCATTTTTCGGTGATTTCTGGGGTCTGGGGGCCTTTTGCCACCCTCTCGTGCCTCATCATGTGTTGATCCCTCCTTTATTAATTGTCAGGTAGGTAACCCTGCACGGGTGTTGTCACCGTTGATCACTCTTTATTAACTGTTAGGCGGGTAAACCCTGCACGGGTGTTGTCACTGTTGATCGCTCTTTACTAATTGTTAGGCGGGTTAACCCTGCACGGGTGTTGAGCCCTCTTTGTTAATTGTCAAGTGGGTAACCCTGCACGGGTGTTGTCACTGGTGATCACTCTTTACTAATTGTTAGGCGGGTTAACCCTGCACGGGTCCTGGCCCGTGCCTGTGTGTGTTGGGGGGGGGGGGTAGTGAAATAGAAGTAGAAGGGAGCGGAGCACAAGAATGGTGTGTTGGGGGGTGGGGGAGCTCTTTCCAACATGTCCGCATCTGCATTAAAACCTATTGTCTCTTTGTGCCCCTCACCACTCAACCATAAAGGTTGCCCTGCCTTGGGAACAGGGAATGGGGTTTAACACGTGTGGCGGTCCTGTTGGATGGAGTGCACATGGAACAGTATGGTGTGGGAATGTATCGTGACTTGTGAAAGGGAGAGTGGGTGGGGGTGGGGGCGGGGGGGGGGGGGGGGCGGGGGGCTTCCTTCAGCGATTCCAGTGAGCTGCAATCCCAAGGCTGTCCTTTCAAACGCTTGCCAAGGCGTACGCCGTTTAGGTGTGGACTATTGAAATAAAAGGAAAACGAGGCTTTGGAAAAAGCCAAACTGATCGAATGGAAGATTGAAGGATGGGCAAAGTTTGTTGAAAGTAACATGGGGGGGGGGGCAGTCAAGAAGTGGGGGCTTGATTGTCGAGAGTGAATGGAAAAGTGAAGTGGGGGGGGGGGGGGTTTGATCGTCGAGAGTGAATGGAAAAGCAAGCCTCCCAGCACCTTCTTGCAATGTTAGTCCTTTTTGTAGTCACTACCACTACACCAGGAGTGGGGGGGGGGGGGGGGCAACCCCTTGATTGGCCTGTGTCAGGTCCCAGCTCTTGTTGAAACAGAACGCAAACCCTTGCGATGTGTGGCTTCCAAGTTGGCCTGTGTCCCTTTGATCCACATGAAATGATCCCCAACCCCAGCCTGACCCAGGTTAGCCAGGGTCACACGTCTGTCTGGAGGAAAATCCTGGAGGGTGGTGTCAATGGAGGTGAAGTTGTAAGAAAGGGGGACATAACTGTTAAATCCTGAAGCAAAGTCATCATGATTACCAGGATAAATCATGTTCGTGACGACTGTGATCAAGACATTCTTCATTGTGGAAAGAACAGAAATTTCGTCATCCTCTGCATACCTTCTCGTTCTTAAACGGGTAAGCACGTATGGCTCACTACCGTCGTCAAGGGGTTGGCAGGGATGGTACGGGAGATTTCCCCACATTCTCACCGCCTCCACTTCCGGTTGCACCTCTCTGCATGAAAGAGAAGCCGCCATTGCAGTCACAAAATTGACGGCTTCTTCGCGAAGGGAAGCGCCCCCACGTGGGTTGCCTGTGAGACATTCATGAAAAGCATGAAACAGGCAATTCCCATCACCAGGCACATTGACTGTGCTCAGGGAAAACAAGAGAAGACGTTGCGTGAGGGTATCATGACGAGACGCGGGATTGTCGATGCCCTTGTCAGGTACGTGGGGCCTCCGTGGACCGGGACAGGGGAGTGCCATGGGGACCGCCTTCCTCCGCATATCCTCTTGCTCCATTTGTTCTTGTGCGTTTTCCACGTTTGGACCCATGTTCTGAATTCTATAAAAAACACTTGAAGCACGGGAAAAGTCACGCTCAGTGGGGAGGTGGAGGGAGTAAAAATTCGTTTGGGTATCCTGCCGGTACTGGTAAAGGAAGATAGTAGGGAGAGAAGCCGTACTTCCTGCTTCCCAGTTCTTTGCCTTCTCACACCATGTGCGAGGCCGTAACTCCCTGACCCTGGGTTTACCTTCCTTGTTCTGAGTAATAATTCTCAAGCGAATCTGGTGCACATTCACAAAAAAATGCAGGGCAAAAGAACCACCACGTTGGGTCACCTTTTCATCTTCCGCCGCTTTGCACATACTCTTGCGCCAGTGAACGAGAGACTGGTGCCTTTCATGTACGGGCAGGTTCTTCTCCCCCTTCTCTTCAAAAACAGAAGCAAGGGTATCCTTGTGTATTTTCATGAGGTACACCTCCAGGTCGTGTTTCATGTTTGTTGCGTCACCAAAGGCACTCTCACGCAGAGCGCGGACTGACTGGTACGCAGAAAAACGGTTGAAACGGAGGAGGGAAAGAAAAAAGCCGTCACCTTCCTGCACAGTATCTGTGACGGGGAGATGGTGGTATTTCGAAAAATACAGCAGGGTCTCTGGGATGAGGTGGCGTTGGGAAGTTGCTGGAATGTATGACTCGTCACTCAGTTGAGCCGTATCATACCTCCCATGTCCAAGGCGCCCCTTCTTGTCTCTTGGGGTCTCTGGCACCTGGGAGAGGTCAATGACTTCAGTCCCCCCAAACCGTTTTCTCTTCCGGACTGTGGGCCCGCTCCGAACAACAGAACGCGACTTCACTGCCACAGGGAATGTGCGCCTGGGTCGGGTGCCAAAAAATTGTGCCTTGGTGGTGGGGAGGACACCTTTCGGCACAAGTTTAAAAACTTCATATGCATGGCTTTCCCGATCCAGATCCCCTGCGGCAATGGCGCGCTTGGCAGTGTCCGTGTCGTGAACCACCCAATAAAGCGTTTCGCGCGGATAGGCGTGCAGTTGGGCTGGAGTCAACTTCTGCAATGTGGCAACGGTGTCTTTGAGGGGGAAGGCAACCATCCAATGCAGAGTTTGACGGTTAAAAAAAAAGAGGGCTGGGGAAGAAATAGACTGAGGATCATCAACAAAGGTATTTTTTTTACTTACCGGCAGAAGCCGATAGCCATTGTTCCGGAGTCCACTTGTGTGCTGTTCGATGGCCCGTTGCATCGTTGCCAGCGTGAACTTACCGGTCCAGTGAAAGCTCTCTGGATTGACCTCGTGTTGCAAAACCTGCATCTCCCGGAAGGTGAGAAACTGGATGCCACACTCACCCAAAAACCAGTTGAGGGAAGCCCAACCCCCCTCGTGCGTGGACTCCGACGCATGCAACACACCATCCTTCTGCCGCCCACAACCTGGAGAGGCGTGGAGGCCGAGAGGAAAACAATGCTCATTCAGGAGAGCGATCCTAGCCGCCCCAACATCATTTGCCTCAGGATCAGCCTCATCACCCACCTCCACCTCCTCTTCCTCCTCCTCCTCCTCCTCCACAGCATCCACAGCATCCACAGCCTCCTCACCATCCTCACAACCCTTGCCATCCTCACCCTGTCCCTTCTCCTCTTTCAACGCAGCAGGTGCAGTCTTCACTCTCCGGTAGAGCTCCGTGATTGTATCTACCACGGAGGGCGAGATGGTGTCGGGGAAGGTGCGGGCCTTCAAGCCAAGGGTCTCCTCCACGGCCTCGACATGGCCACTCAACTGCTCCGTCCAGTTGCGCAGGAGGAGGGCGGAGAGGTCGCGCTTCGTCTCCCCAGCCTCCACCTTCAGGCCCGCCTTGGCCAACAACGCGAACAGGGTGGGGGCGTCGAGGCGGCCCAGCCGCTCCCTCGGCTGCAGCTGCTGCCCCTTCTCCCGCAGAATGGGGAGGATTCGCCCCCACTGCGTCAGGGCAAAGCGCACACGGACGTCGTGCGACGCAGACGAGACAGCGTCGGACCCCCACGGCTTCAGCCCCGCCTTCCGCAAAAATCTGGACAGCGGTTTCGAACGAACCGGAAGGATGCCAACTGCCTCCTTCACGGACTTCAGCCGCTCCACCCAGACACGGGCATCCGCAGAGCCAGGGCCACACAGCTTCTCAGCAAAGCTGCGTGTCAGCGCCTCCTTCTGCCGCGCCACCTCCTTTCCCTTGCTCATCGCCGTGACAGGGATGGCGTGGAGGGCGCAGAGGCGGACGAGGTCAGGGTGGGCCACCCCGCTGACGGCCTTCAGCGCAGCCGCAGAAGCCCCCGTGGCGGTGTTCGCCGCGGCCTCGGTGTACATCCCGCCACGGGTCTTCTTCCGCGCCCGCTTCGCCTGGCGCAGCAAACGGCCGTACCTGTAAGGCGATGGAAAGGAATGGTTGTACGACGAATCACACTGAAAACAGGAAATGGTGATAATGAAGTAGTCTTCTTCGTGACTTGGAAAAGTCATGAAGAAGAGAGGAAGAGAGAATGACAATGAATGAGATAAAAAAAATCTATCGGTTCTGACTCTGCCAGCATATGTTGTTGCGATGTAAAAAAAAAGAACGAAGGGAGGGGAGAAAAAAGGAGGCTGAAGAGCCTGCATATCATAGTTTACTGAGGGAATATGACCCAAGGCCATTGGCAGCAGACACCCCCATCCCCCTCATCACCCCTGACACCCCACAACCCCAATCCTGTTGCCTTTCCCCTCTCTCTCTCCCCCCATGTTGTGCCCATGCACCTTCCCGGGACACTTTGTACATATATTTAACACCACACCACACAACACCCCCTTCATCAGGGTAGTCTCCCCGCGGCCAACACTCTTCGTCTTGTCCGCTTTCTTTTATTGTTACACTCTCACCACCCCGACACCATGTCTCTCCCACCTCCCTCGCCGGACTGCATCAACCTCGACGGGTACACCCCATCAGCGGTCGGTACGGCGAGGGTGCGGGCGACGTCGCCGGCTGCGACGGCAGGACAGGGGCTTCCCGCCCCTGAGATCATGACCGCCCGCATGCTCGGGGACCAGGCGGCGGCTCTCGTCGACGCCTGCGTGGTGTACTCTTGTGCACCCGTCGACGGGAGCCAGCCGTTTCGGCGGTTCGCTGGTCGCCTGTCGCAGGCGCATGACGAGGAGGGGAACGCTGCGGGGTACGAAGTGCGCTTGTCCGAGGCGTACAATTACGTGTCCGACACGGAGCAGCACCGCGGGCCCGACGTCCTGTACAGGATGCCGGCGGACGGGTGGCAGTACTCCCGTCTGGTGGAGATGTCTGTCCACCAGACGGAGTGCGCCACCCGCGCGGTGACGGCGTCGCAGGAAGCGATGCAACGCTCGCTGGAGCAGCAGGCGCAGGAGTTCCGCGAGCGTGCGGAGGAGCAGACGAGGTCCTTCCGGCTGGAGCTGGATGCTCGCCTGCGGCAGCACCAGGACCATGTGCAACGTCAGCAGCAGCAGTGGGCTCACCCGCCACCGTCTCCGCCAGCACCGCCGTCCCCCATGGCCATGTCTGCCGGGATGCCGTACCCCGGGTCGGAGCGACACCCCGCGGACGCAGCCGACGTCCTGGAGTGGGATTCGCTGATCGAGTCCGACGCACCGTATCTGGTGCTACAGCTGGAGACCCGCTGGGTGTCGGGGTCGTCGCACCTCCCTGGAGGCCGCATCCTGGATGAGGCGTTCGCAGCGTTGCGCCTGTGGATTCTTGCCACGGCGTACGTGTCTGGCTGGGGGCGCACTCCCCAGCGGGAGCTGGGGAATCACCTGCTGCGACAGGTGCTGCTGCAGGTCGCGTTCGTGCGCGACAGGGTGCCGCGCGCCGCCATCGAGCGGCACCTTGCGAAGGAGGACCCCACTTCCCACCCGGTGATGCGGGCGGCTGCGGCTGTGGGGCCGGGGGCCGCCGCCCCCCACACACAACAACAACACACGCGCCCCCGCGCCGCTGCTCGGGCCCCCCAGCAGCGCATCGCGGCGAAGGCACCGGCGAGGGCGCCGGGAAACGGCAGGGCCGGGGGCGGGCGCGCGTGACTGCCCACCTTCCGGCTTCAGACCCACCCCCCCCTCACGCTTCTACATCACCCCGCCCCTCGCCGCCCAACACACCCCCCTGCACCCGCCCACAACATCATCAACAACGTCACCAACAAAACAACCAACAACATCAACAACAACAACACCTCAGCAACTTCTCCTCCACCCGCCACTTCCCTTCGACCCCACCCCGCTCAGCCAGGGCCCGCAATGCCCTCAGGCGCATCCGGCGCCGCCAGCGGGAGACCATCGCTCTTCGGGAGTTCCCCATCGGTTCCTGTGTGAGGGAGGCTAAGTGTACGCAGCAACACATTCCGGGCAAGCCTTGCCCTCTTGGCACTTAGCCTTCCTACAAGTGTGGTGGAGAGGGGAGTGGGGAGTGGGCAGCACGATCTTCTGTTACCATTACTGTTCGTAGCGCAGGGGTACGCTGAGCGCGCGGCTGAAGTCACCAAAGACGCAGGTCGCCGCAGGACGCAGCGGAAGAGCCGCGCGATCAGCGCCGAACGACACCCCGGGTGGGAGGGAAGGGAAAAAGAGAAAGGCTTTGCGCAGTCCGTGGGAGAAAGTAAGTTGGAGCTTGTCGTTACCTGAGGTGTGGGGGGTTGTGTGTAAAACCCAAGAATTATACGGACTGCAAGCCAACATTCCTGTGACCGAATAGAGAAGGGGAGAGATGGCATGGAACCGAGGGGAGAGGGGGGCAGGAACCTTGGGAACTCCGACTAGTGAGCAGGCCCACTGTGGCCAGAGTTCCCCATCGGTTCCTGTGTGAGGGAGGCTAAGTGTACGCAGCAACACATTCCGGGCAAGCCTTGCCCTCTTGGCACTTAGCCTTCCTACAAGTGTGGTGGAGAGGGGAGTGGGGAGTGGGCAGCACGATCTTCTGTTACCATTACTGTTCGTAGCGCAGGGGTACGCTGAGCGCGCGGCTGAAGTCACCAAAGACGCAGGTCGCCGCAGGACGCAGCGGAAGAGCCGCGCGATCAGCGCCGAACGACACCCCTTCGCTACCCCTGCGCTACCTCCGGCTCGGCTTGTCTGCGGGGTTATCCCGTGATTTGATGTAGGCCCATTGCACCGCTGTGAAATATGATGACGTCAGCCCCAGGATCCGCATCACCTCTCTGTTCAGTGCCCGAGCCGGAGAATACCCGCGCTGCAGCGCCCCGATCACCGCGGTGTTGTCAAGGTACCACTTCACGTTGGCACCCCAGGCGTTCTCCCCGACACACTCCTCCATGCCGTAGACCACAGCACGTGCCTCAAGCACCGCGATCCGCGTCGACCGCTGCTCCTCCGGCAGTTCGTCAGCCTCTTCCCAGGTCCAGCGTCGCCCAAACGATCGAAGAGCGCCGCCTGCTGACACCACAACACCGCACCCCGTCACCGAAGCATCCGACCAGATCTCTACCCCCCGGCCTCGGCTCATCTCGGTGAACTCCTTGTACATCCTCGGTTGGAGCGCAGCGTCGATCCAACGCACCGCCGCCTCAGTCGTTTGCGCGGAGAGCTGTACTTCTTCGTCCGGGTGTGCACCACGGTTCAATGCGTTGCTGTTGCGGCGCAGGGCGATGATGGCGTCGATAAACCTGCCCAGAGGCTGCACCACCAGGGGCGAGGCCCACACCAGACGACCACCCAAGGATTCCAAGTCGCACCGCCTAACCCTCGGCTTCGTCTCGCCCTGAGCCATCAGGTCCGCCCGCGCCGCCCTCAGCTTCCTCGCCACCTTGGGCCCAACGCCCACCTCTCGACGGCAGTGGAAGCCGAACCCGAGGAAGACGTACTCCGTGTCACCGTCGCAAAAGAGAAAGGCTTTGCGCAGTCCGTGGGAGAAAGTAAGTTGGAGCTTGTCGTTACCTGAGGTGTGGGGGGTTGTGTGTAAAACCCAAGAATTATACGGACTGCAAGCCAACATTCCTGTGACCGAATAGAGAAGGGGAGAGATGGCATGGAACCGAGGGGAGAGGGGGGCAGGAACCTTGGGAACTCCGACTAGTGAGCAGGCCCACTGTGGCCAGAGGGCGATGATGCGGCACGTGGCCGCTCGGGTCGGGGGCGTGGCGGCGCGTCGCACGGGAGAGGTGGAGGTCGCCCCCGGGGAGGCCGTGGAGCGCCTGCAGGCCGTGGTGGCGGGGATGTGGGCAAGAAGCACTTCGTCGCAGAGGCAGCTCCTGTGGGCAAGGCTGGTGCGATGGGCCAACGAGCACGGCCTAGAAGTCGACGCCGACACCGCCATGCTGTTCGTGCTGGCGACAGGGGTGTCGCCTCAGGGGATGCTGGCCTACGCAAAGGCGCTCTCCGGGACAATGCGGCACCTCGGCTTCGGCCAGCAGCCCCTCCTCAGCCTGGCAAGCGCGCTGCGGGCGGCCGGCGGGGCCATTCCGCAGCGGCAGGCGACGCCGATGCCGAAGGGGGTGCTCGTGGCGTGGGCGTTGCAGCAGCAGCCGCACCTCCAGCTGGCGGCGCTGACGGCGTGGAAGACCGCCAGCCGGTGGGGGGAGGTGTGCTCCCTCTCCTCGGAGCAGTACATCGCAGTGCAGCCCGGGGAGGTGATAATAGACTGGCACACCTCCCCGAAGGGCCGCCGGGCCAACCCGTTCACCCCCTCCAAGTGGACGGTGATATGCGGGGACCTGACCCCCCTCATCGCGGAGCTGGTGACGCGCCTGCGCCCCTTCGAGCGGCTGACGGCGGTTTCGACGGCAGATGTGACGGCGATGTGGCGGGCTACACCGGAGATGGAGGACTACTCGGGCCACAGCGTGAAGCGCGGGGCACTCACCTTCCTCTTCGGGCTCATCGGGTCGGGAGCGGATCTGTCGGAGATGCTGGTGGGCCGCCTCGCGAAGCACCACGGCGAGAGCGGCCTCTCCAGCACCACCATCCGCTACGGGGGGTGCCCCACGGAGATGGCGAGGGCGCTGCGGACGCAGGAGGTGACACGGCATCTGTGATGGCCGACCCTGAGTCCTTTTGCCGCAAGCAGCGGGGGCTGCACTCGATGACGCGGCGTGCGCACCAGTCGAGGCTGCCGGCGACGGAGGAGGAGCGCCGTGCGCCCCTGCATGTGTCTTCTGTGGCGGAGATGGACGTCGAGGCGCTGCGGGCGAGGATGACCGCCACTGTGAGGCGCAGGTTCGACGAGGTGTGGCGGCTGACGTTCCCTGATGCGCCCCCGCCGGGCACTTTTACTCCTTCTCCCTCTGAGGGGCGCTCCCGCCCCTCGCATCTACAACAGAAGCATGCGGAGCTGCTGGTGGAGAACGGAGTGGCTGGGCCTGCGTCGGGCCCGGGCCCCTCCCTGTGCGTGCCCTTCACTGTGATGGAGGAGAAGCCGTCGGGGTTGCGGCAGAGGTTCATCCTCTGGACCAAGCAGGCAAACGACGATCTGGAGGAGTCCTACACGGCACACGTCCCCCTGGGGCACATCTCGGGGTACCTCGACGCGGTGTTTGCGGAGTGTGGGTCGGCGCGGGATTTCAAGTGCGGGTTTTATCAGATCCCCATCCCTGCGCCTGCACGGAGGTTCTTCCGCTTCGCTGACGAGTCGGGGGACTGGTATGAGCTGCTGAGGTTGCCCATGGGCCACTGTTGTGCGCCCGAGCTGATGCACACTTTGGCTGCTGTTGTGGGTGGGCACCGGGACTACGTCCGCCAGGAGTTCTGCACTGCGCCTGAGGTGGGGGTCGACGTCTGGATCGACAACGTGCGTCTGACCGGCCCCCGCACCAGTGTCGAAATGGCGACGCGGCAGATGGACAAGGTGGCTGCGGCGTGCGCTGCGACATGGAAGCCGTCTGACTCGGTGGACACGGCGACGGTCTACGAGTTTCTCGGGGTGGCATTCGACCATGCTGCCCAGACCGTGTCTCCGTCGGACAGGCTGATGGCGAAGCTGGACAGCGTGGACTGGCAGAGGGTGACGGCTGGTGAGCTGGAGTCGCTGGGTGGAAGGTTGCTCCACGCCAGCGCCATTTCGGGAGTGTCCCCGGGGAGGTTCTGGTTTGGGATCAAGTTCCTCCGCCGGGTGACTAATTTTTTGAACCGGGCGGTCCTTCGGCCGCCTGACCCTGTGCGGATCCCCCCATCGGTCTGCCGGGAGTTGCGGCAGTGGTGTGTGTGTGTGGGGGTTGCGCGTGTTCCCCCCCACAGAAGAGTTATTCAGTCCACACCCCCGTCTTTTACTTGCTTTGTTGACGCCTCCCTCAAGGGTTGGGGTGGCGTCTTAATAGATTCCTTTACACAAGAAATGCAGGTCATTGGTGACTCGTGGACCGCAGCCGAGTCCCAGCTGCACATTAACATTCTCGAGGCGATGGCCCTCAACAAAACAGTGCGAGCCCTTCCCCGGTCTGTGTGCGGGGGGGCTGTAGAGATCTGGGTCGACAATACGACCGTGGCAGCTGTTGTGCGCAAGCGGCTGTGTGCCGCCTGCCATCTTATTAACAAGTCCGTCCTGGAGGCGGTAGAATACCTCACAGCCCTCCAGGTTTTGTCTTTTTCCGTTGGATACGTCCACACCTCTGCCAATCCGGCAGATCTCCCTTCCCGTATCCCCCCCTCTTGCATTTCTTCTCCCGAAACCCGGGACCAGGTTTCACTTGCGGTGCGGCGCTTCTTCACTCGCGGTGGGGCAGGCGGAGACCTCGCCTCAACAGCCTGAATTGGCGGTTGTCGCGGGATCTCTTAACCCCTTCGCGTTGCAAGTGAGGAAAAGCTGAACCGGAAGTCCCCCTTCCCCCTTCCCATCAACACCCCCACTACCCATTGCCTTTGCCTTTCTTGTCGTTGCGCACACACACCACCAGGAGAACTATAGCCGAGTCGACGTGTGTGTGCCCCCTGTCTGCGATAGCCCGGCCAAGGTATGATTCTCACAGTTTACTGAGGGAATATGACCCAAGGCCATTGGCGGTTGACCGGCCGTTTGTCGGGTCGAGGACTGCAAGTACGCTGGCAACGTTGGCTGCCGGGTCGACCCGATGAGACATCATCAAGGCCTTCCCCGCCGTCTGCACTGCGTACTTCAGTGCGCCTCCAACCTTATGGTGCATGCACCGTAGGTGGACGATTTCTTAAGCTACAGTTTCTGTACTTCATTGGCTCTGTTCCCCCCTCCCTTCCCAGTCCCCCCCTTCCCACCCCCGACACACGCGAGCGCGAGTCGCGATGGAGGCGCGAGACGTGCCTGGCCGTGGGCACGCGAGGAGGCGAGGGCAGTGGGCCCTCATGGCGCTGCTGGTGGCGGCGCTCCCGCCCCCAGCGGGTGAGCAGCCCGGGTCGCCCCCGGTAGCGAGGGAGACGGGGGGGTCGCAGCCCCCCACACGAGTGCAGCCCGGGCCGCCCCCGGTAGCGGCAGAAGCGCGGGGGTCGCAACCCCCCGCACGAGTGCAGCCCGGGCCGCCCCCGGTAGCGGCGAGAGCAGCAGCGACGGCAGCGGCGGCGTCGGCAGCGCCGGGGCAGGCAGGGCCGGGGGAGGGTGGGTTCCACACGGGCCCCCCAACAACAGCACACCGGTCTGACCCACCGGCTTTATGCACCCCCCAACGGCACTCCCCGACGGCTGCGGAAGGGTCGCGGCCCCCCCTCGTGCAGGCAGCGGCGGTCACCGTTGCAGAGGGAGCAGCAGAGGCAGCAGCAGGGCGGGTGACAGCTTCCCGCCCCAACCCCCTCCCTCACGTCATGTGGGGGGTCGGCTGGGCGTGGGGGTCAGGGCGGGTGGTGGGAGGCCTCCCCCCCCCCAGGGGGGACTCGTTCGGGTGGGAGGGTGTGTTAGGACAGTATGGGGCAGGGGAGGGAAGGGCCAATATACCACACCCCCGACTCCCGTGCTTTTTTGTCCCCCCACCCGCTCAGTCCCACGCTCCCCCCGCTGCCCTCCCCCTTATCGCATCGCAACATCCCCCCACATTCCGTCTCTCACGTTCTCCCCCTCCGTCTCCGCCCCCCAGTGCACCAGGGGTGGAGGGGCAAGCTGGGGTTTTCGAGTATAGCGGGCCCAGTCCCCACCTCGCACCATGTAACTCCCTCGTGCCCCATCCACTCATCTCCTGCCCCCCCTCCTCACACGTTCCCCCAGCCCAAGTGTCACCGCACCTTGCCATCACGGGGAAAATCGGGGATAGTGGGGCAGGCGGGGATCTCGCCCCCGGCGCCCCCACCGACGCACCGCCCCGCCGCCCCACCACCCCAGCCGCTGAGCAGCAGGGAGAGCTGTACTCCCAGCAGGGAAACAACGCCAGCGGTGCCCCGGCAGGGGACCGATCCACTAGTCAGGGTACGTGGATGCCAGCATGTCGGGGCTGGTCTGGGGACCCTCCTGTTGGAGCGGAGTGCAGCTCGGGCGTCCCAACTGCTCGTGGCTGGGGTTTACCCCCTGGCGCCCTGGCAGAGGGCTGGGACGACGGCGAGAGGCGCAGGTGGGTGCGGATGCGCCTCCCCAGGCAGTGGAGACGGCCGCGGGCTCGGGCAGTCCGCCGCGCGGCGATGAAGCGTCGCGCCCCCAGTCGCCAGCGGGCAGGCCTGCGCGGGACGTCCCCCCCCTCCCTTCGAGGGGTGATCTGGTCCCTCCTCCGACAGGCGATGTGGAGGCCGCTCATGTGGGGGCTCCGGTCATACGCGTCTCCCCAGAGCTGGGTGGGCCTAGCGAGGGCGGCGGTGTCGGCGTGCAGGCGGGGTCTGAGCGAAGCGAGTAGGGACTGCTGGTCCGTAGTGGCGCGCCTGTGTGGTCGGGCCCCGCGCCGTCACGGGATGTCACGCCGCCCTCGGCACTGGGTCGCCCGGCGTCCCGCGAGGCCGATGTGCCTGAGGCGCCGGGCCGTCAGGGGCATCCGCCTCCACGCGAGGGCCCTCCACTCCCCTTCGTCCCTCCCAGGCACGCGTTGGACCGGAGGGGGGCGGCTGGCTTGGGACAGACAAGATGAGATCCTGTTCGACTGGCTCGTCTTCCGCGAGGATCTGGCCAGAGACACCTTGGAGAGGGTGCTGACGAGACATGTCGCCGACGACCCCAGGGCGTCCCTCCCGGACCTCGCGGCGGCCCGGACCAGGGTGCGGAGGAAGCTGGAGGCCCTGCCTTTGCCCGACTACGCCCCTGTTTGGACTGAGCCGAGCCCGGCTCTGCGGGATACCCCTGGCGGACCAACGGAAGGCGCCCACATCCCATGCGACGCGATGCGCGGTGGCGCTGACGACGATGACGCTATGGGAGAAGCGCAAGGCGAGAGGGATGCGGTTGATGACCTCCTCAGGGATTTCGGCGCGACCCGCGTGCCCAACGCGGCGCAGGGCGACTGCGGTTTCTTCGCCATCGGGGTCCCCGCAGCAGACATCGCACTCAGGCGCCAGGACCTCTCGGAGGCTGCGAAGAAGTTGCAGGCACTCACAGACCTTTTCGGCGGAGACAAGGCCCAACACCTCGCCTATGCAGCCAACCTCGCCAGGCCCAGCAGCTGGATGGATCACCTCGCGCTGCAACTCGCGGCCAGGGTGTGGAGCATTCACATCGTCGTGGTCCAGGGCGGCGAGCACCCCATCGTCTCCATCCGCCCAGCGAAGGTGCCCGACAAGGAGCTTCTGCAGAAGACCAGGGTGATAGCCCTGACGGGGCAGCATTTCGAGGGTGTCAGCATCCCGCGGGCCGAGCTGCACGGGCTGGTCAACAGAGCCGAGCCGGCCTTCCTCACGCGGTCCAACGCGAGGATGGCGGAGCTGCAGACTGCTGAGGGGCAGGAGGAGCTCGACGTGGGGTCAAAGCTGGTCGAGCGCTCCACTGCCAGGCTGTACTGCCCGCACGACTCCTGCAGGACGTCCCTCATGCAGGCGGGCATCCCCATCCTGCCGACGTCGATGAAGGATCACCTCAACCGACACCTCGAGAAGGGGGACGTCTTGAGCAGGGGGACGCTCCGGGCCCTCAAATTCGCCCAGTGCCTCAAGTGCGATAAGGTGATTACGCTTGGAGACCACCAGTCCTGCACCGCCTGCCGCAAAGACCTCGAGCCCGAGCCGGAGGCGCAGGCCGTGGGGGCGGACATCCCGGCTGGGGAACTCCCCTCCGTCGAGGAACTCCGCCGGCACAACATCCGGGTCTGGGAAAAGGTGCCAAAACCGCTCGTCAAGGCATGGACCGCGGCCCTCAGCGAGGCCGCACGGGAGACCGCCGCACGCAACTCCGTCGCAGCGTGGACCATCCTCCTCATGGCCCCGCTCGTCCTCCTCCGCTCGGCGAGGATGGGGGGAGCGAAGAGCAAGGTCACCCTCCGCGAGCGCCAGAAGGTTTTCGACCGGTGGAAGAGGGGCGAGTACGCCACGCTCTGGGAGGAGGCCCGCGAGGCCAGCAAGCGCCAGGGGGGCACGGGGTCCCGCGGGAGCGCACCGCCGCGCTTGTCCGATGAGGAGAGATGGGAGCGGCGGGTCGGTCAACTGGCGCGGCAGAACCGGGTCTCAGCAGCCCACAAGCACCTCGTCCCGGCCAAAGTCGCCCCCAGCACGACGGAGACCCTGAAGAAGCTGCAGGGCAAACACCCGGAGGGTGGAGCGGTCCACCTGGAGCGGACCGTGCCCGCGGAGAAGTGCAAGGCGTTCACGCCGGCTGACGTCTTCCGAGCGGTGAAGTCCTTCCCCAACGGGTCGTCGGGCGGGCAGATGGGTTTGCGTCCAGACCACGTCCGCCAAGCCCTGGAGTGCAAGGATGCGCTGGGAGCCAAGCCGACGGCCATGCTCACCCAGGTCATTAACCGGATGGTCAAGGGTGCCGTGCCCCAGGAGGTGATGCCTGTGCTCGGGGGCGCGAAGCTTTCGGCCCTGGTGAAGGGTGACGAGGACGTTCGGCCCATTGCCTGCGGAGAGACGCTCCGACGCCTCGCCGCAAAACTCCTCTCGACGCGTCATAAGGGGGACGCGCGGCGCATCCTCATGCGGGGTCGCCAAGTTGGGGTAGCTGTGCAGAGGGGGCTGGAGGCCGCGGCGTCAGTAGTGGCGCAGTACGCGGAGCGCTCGAGGGAAAAGGAGGACGCCGTGATCCTCAAGATCGACTACGCCAACGCGTTCAACTCGATCGACCGCGGGACCTTCCTCAAGGTCGTCGAGAGGCACATCCCCGGCCTGCTGCCCTTCGTCGCGTGGTGTTACGACTCCCCCTCCACCCTCACCTACGGCGAAGGGGTGGTGTCTTCATCGTGTGGGGTGCAGCAAGGCGACCCCCTCGGGCCCCTCCTCTTCTCATTGGGGATAAAGGAGATTGCGGAGGAGCTGAAGAAGCGCACGGACCTCGACGGGTCGCTGTTCTACCTCGACGACGGGGTGATCATGGGCCCAGCGTGCGCCGTCAGAGCCGCCCTCGACTACGTCATCCAGGCCAGCACGGAGAGGGGGCTGGAGGTTAAACTCAGCAAGTGCGAGCTGATCGACCTCTGCGAGCAGTCCCTCGAGGCCCTCGAAGAGGAGGGCTTTTCCCTACGGCTCCCCGAGGACGAGGACAAGGTGGGCATCGTGTACAGGGCGGGCCGCAACTTCACCCTCCTCGGCGCACCGATCGGGTCGGCAGCCTTCTGCGAGAGCTACATGGACAAGAAGCTCTTGGAGTTCCAGCCGTACCTCGACGCCTTGGCCAAGCTCCAGGACAAGCAGGTCGGCCTCGCCCTTCTCCGCCACTGCGAGGGGTTCGCCCGCCTCGTGTTTTACATGAGGGCTATGGGACACAAGGGGGTTACGGAGTACCTCCGGAAGAGCGACGCCTCCGTGGAGAAGTGCCTCGCCCGGATCCTCGCCCTCGAGGACGACGTGCTGCCGGAATCAGTCATGCGGCAGGCCACCATGCCGGTGAGGCTCGGGGGCCTGGGGATTCGACGCGCCGCCGAACACTGGCATGCAGCCGCCCTGGCGTCCACGGCGAACGGCCACTCCTTGTGCCGGGAGCTCGACCCCAACTTCACGTGGGATGAGGAGGGATGGGAGACCACCTGCCTCGCTCACAACAACGCTGTGGACGAGGACGAACGGCGCGACCCCACGCAAGCCCCCGTGGGGGATGTCGAGCAGAGGGAACTCTCCCGCGCGATCGTCAGCCGCCAGTACCGCGAGCTGTTCGAAGAGTCCGACGCCCACGACAGAGCCCGCCTGCGATCGCTGTCGCTGCCCCACGCCGGCGCTTTCCTCGGGGGGAAGCTCTCGGAGAACAGCCGCATCGAGGGTCGCCAGATGATCGCCGTGTCACGCGCCCGCCTTGGCATTCCCCTCTTCGAGCCGGATACCGTCTGCGAGAAGTGCGGCAGGGAACTGGACGAGATGGGAACCCACGCCTTCGACTGCAACCAGGGCGGGGCTTTAACCCGCAGACACGACGCCACCCGGGACGCCCTGTTCGCCCTGGCACAGGAGGCGGGCACGAACCCCGAGATGGAGTCTCTGCATCTCCTGCAGGATGGGCAGCGCCCGGGCGACCTCGTGACTAGGAGGATCTGGCCACGAGTCATTGACATCACCGTCAAGAACCCCGTGGCCGCTTCTTACGTGCAGGCGGCAGCCCGTTTCACGGGAGCGGCGGCAGCCCAGGGCGAGGCGACGAAGAACCGGCAGTACCGGGACGCGTGTGCGGCGCGAGGCCTCGTGTTCGCCCCCTACGCCATGGAGTTGTTCGGCGGCCTCGCCCCCTCGGCACACTCCGTCTTCTCGAAGCTCGGGCGCCTTGCGGCGGAGCGGACAGGAGCGAGCCGAGTGCAGCTGACGCAGGAGTACGCGTGCAGGGTGAACTCCGCCTTCAACAACACCCTGGGCGCCACCCTGCTCGAGTGCGGGGAGCTTACGAAGGCTTGCCGGTCGCTGGCCCGCGACAGAGTCGAGGTGGAGGCCGCCCCACCCCTGGACCCCGACCACTTCATCAGGTTCGAGCCGGACCAGGTCGGCCAGGGTGCTGCATTCGAAGACACCGACCCGGACGACGCGGAGGGACAAGGCCACCAGGCGGTGCCCCCTCCCTCAGACGAGCCCCTGCGTCCCGCCCAGAAACCCGTAGACCGCGAGCCGCCGACGCCGGAAGACCTGGTGCGTGAATGGCGGTCTGCCCACAACGGTGTAGGGGTGTCCTTCACCTCGCTGATGGGGGGCTTGGGGAACCTCCTGCCGGCGGTGTTCCAGGTGCAGCAGCTGGGGGGAGGTGGCGCGGGGGGGGTGCCCACGGATGCGCTGGTGGCCCTCGCGGACGGCTTCGCCTCGTCAGGGACCCCGATGGAGGCAGGGCCACTCCGCAGACAGGCCGTCGCCCGGGTACGATCCTCCCCCGAACTGTCGGGGCTCCTGGCAGACCCAGCGGCGTGGGCCAGCCGCATGTCCGCTTTCGAGAGGGAAGACGAAGCGACGTGGGCCGACGACGTGCTCATTCGCGGGGCGGCGTGCGTGCTGCGGAGGCACATCATCGTCTTCCGCGACTACCGCGCGCCGACAGTGTGCGACCCCGGGTGCAAGCCGATCGCCACCGCGGTCGCCCTCGGGGGAGTAGGCGACCGCTTCCAGGCGCTCACCCTGCCGGCGGACGTGCAGGAGTTGGTGGGCGGGAGCACGACTGGGCCCCGGCCTACCGTACGCGCGGGCCCGCGGCTGCGAACTGAGCGGGCGGAGGGGGAGCAGGACGTGACGGAGTTCTGCCAGTTCTGCGAAGCGGACTTCTCCACGCAGGACACCCACGGCAGGTGTGTACACTGCCTCAGAGCCAGCTGCCCTGACTGTGTCGAGCACGTCACGGACCCCTGCCAGTGCGGGCGCACGGAGCCGACGACGGTGGTGCAGGAGGAGGTGATGGATGACGACGAGGACAGCACCGACAGCGAGGACGCCGGTCCCCCGCCGCCGCCCCCGGGGCCGGCCCCCGAGCCGGCGGACGATGTCCTGACCCGGTGGCTGACCGCGAGGGAGCACGCGCTTCCGGGAGTCACCACCGCGAAGCAGCAGAGCGTGCTGGAGATGCCGGACGTGCAGGACTTCCGGTTCACCCCCGGGAACTGCTTCTTCGACGCCCTCACGTTCCTCCTCGGCGAGGCCGGCGCGACTGCAGACGGCCTGCGGCAGTACGTCGTGAAGGCGGTCGGCGACCACGCTGACCTGAGGAGCAGGGCGGAGCCCTCCTACGAGGAGTGGGCGCGGCAGATGCGCGAGTCCGGCAGCATGAACGTTGCGTCGTGGGCCGACGAGCTGACGCTGCAGGGGGCCGCGCGGGCGACGGGCTCCCCGATCGTCGTGCTCGCTGATGACACTGCACCGCGGATATACCGCCCCCTGAGGAAGCCGTACGGGCCTGTCGCGGGTGTCAAGTTCAAGGCATCGCACTACAGCCCACTCCACATCTCGGAGCAGGTGCGGTCCTTCGTGCTCCGCCTCGCACCGGCCGTACCCCTCGTCTCCACCGGCTGCCGAGGCGCAGAGGCTGGCCTCCACATGGTCCGAGTAGACGGGGGGACAGCCGAACTGTCGGTGCTGTGTGTCAGATGTGAGCAGCCGTTTGACACCCGAACGCCCCACTGGGAATGCATAGGCTGCAATCGCCTAGCGTGCACGGGCTGTGTGTCGGACGGAGAGACATGTACCCGTCCGCCGGACCGAGGAGGCGACGGGGCTGCGACGGACGGTAACGCACACACGACCTCGGGCGGCTCTCCCTCTGCTTCTACAGCACCAGCCCCCTCGTCGAACGCGACCGCTCAGCCCTCCACCTCCTCCACCTCCTCCACCGACTCCACCTCCGACGCGCAGCAGGGCGGCTCCACCAGCGAGAACGCACCAGCCCCCTCAGCGTCGCAGCACACAGGCAAGCGGAAGGCCGACCGTGACGTGTCAGCCTCTCCCCCGGACAGGAAGCGCAGCGCGACGGCTGCCGACAAAGGCACCCCAGCTGACGACGCCGACGTCCCCAAGACGGTGGCTGAATGGGACGCCCTGTTCACCCCAGAGCCTGGCTCCCCGGAGGAGGAGTTCAAGTCCGCGAGGCGAGCCCTGCATGCGTGGCGTTGCAAGGTCCGCCTCCAAGACAGAGAGGAGCAGAGGCTGTACAATAACCTCAACTCGAGGATGTACACCGCAGCGGGCATGCGTCGCGCGACAGCGGGGACAGCGTCCCAGGGATCACGCCGCGCCGCGCCGCGCGCGACAGGCGCCGCCACCCAGTGAGGGCCAGAGTGGTCGAACCTGCAAGGAGCAGGTCCCCGCTCGACTACGTAGAGTATAGAGTAGAGTTTTGAGTGGAGGTAGATCCCCCCCCCTAGACCAGATGCCTTTGTGCAGTAGAGCACACACAGGTGCTGTGAATACCCCCTTCTCCGTCCCCCCCCCCCTCCCCCCCCAACTCCCCCTCGCGGCAGGCACGGTCGGCCCGACGAGTCAGTGCAGTGTTGTCCCTCAACGAGACCCCCTGTCCCCGGCCCTGTGAGCACCACAGCACCAGGGAATAGGCATCCCAACTCACAGGACCCACCGCCGTCACTGCATGCCCCTCTGCCCCGCGTTTCGTTACCTTCTCTGCCAGGTCACGGGTCCCCCCTCCAGGTCCCCTCCAGGTGCCCTCCCGCCTCATCCCTTTTTACCCCCGTCGTTGCCCGTTTTGGCGCCCCCGATAGGCGGACCCAGGGAGCCTCGTCAAAGTGCCATCCCTACAGGAGATCGCCCTGGTTTTGGCCCCCATGAGCACCATGGCACCAGTAATCCAGGAAATTTGGCTCCCTGGATCCACCGTCACTGCTATTCTTGTCCTTCTGCATTACCTTTCACGCTTATTTGCCTTCGGACTGGGTCATGGGATGGAAGAGGGCGGTCGGGGTCTGGGGAAGTGAGGATGTGTGTCAAGACCTTGTCTCGTTGTGCCTGGGAGGTTTGGTGGTGGATGGGATGAGACACAGGCCATTGTGCCCAGAGAGCGCATGAGAGAGAGGGATTTGAGGCCCCCCGCCCCCAGGTTCCCTGCCCACCTGGACGGACCCAAGTGCCTCACACCGGTTCTCTCCCCACCCGGTGGTCCACCTGACAGGCAAAAAAAAGGCGCAGGCCCCGCGTACGCGATTCTCGTCTGCAGCGACGTGGGCGGTGACAACGTGCAGCGAGACACTACTCCGGCCCAAGGAGGAGGTGGCATCGTGGGCGAGGGAGAGGGTGGCCTTCTGCCGGTCTTTGCCTAGGCCCCCTCCGCCGGTCTGCGTCCTCGCGACATCCTCCAAGAAGACGGCGAAGGAAGCCGCTCCGCTCGGGATCTCGAATTCGCGGAGCGTCCAGCGAGAGGGGATCGGCATCTCCACCTTTTGCTCTACTGCACAAAGGCATCTGGTCTAGGGGGGGGGATCTACCTCTACTCAAAACTCTACTCTATACTCTACGTAGTCGAGCGGGGACCTGCTCCTTGCAGGTTCGACCACTCTGGCCCTCACTGGGTGGCGGCGCCTGTCGTGCGCGGCGCGGCGCGGCGTGATCCCTGGGACGCTGTCCCCGCTGTCGCGCGACGCATGCCCGCTGCGGTGTACATCCTCGAGTTGAGGTTATTGTACAGCCTCTGCTCCTCTCTGTCTTGGAGGCGGACCTTGCAACGCCACGCATGCAGGGCTCGCCTCGCGGACTTGAACTCCTCCTCCGGGGAGCCAGGCTCTGGGGTTTTTTTTTTTGCCCCCTCGTCGAACGCGACCGCTCAAAAAAAAAAAAAGCATCTCCACCCCATCGCTCAGGAGCTTGATGATGTCGCGCAGCACCCTGCGCGACGACTCCTGACCGATGCCAGCCATCCGCAACTCCAACAGCGCCCGCAGCACCTTCATGGGGTAGGGCTCGGTGCAGGACTTCCGGCCCGTCACCCCACGAAGAACAATGTCCCCCTTGCGCCCGAGAACCTCGTGCGCAGCAGCCAACTCCTCCGTCAGCTGCGCAATGCGGTCCTTCGCCCTCAGCAAGGCCTTCTGCAAAGCCTTGACCTGCAAGACCCGCTCGGGGAGGGTCTTGGAGGGGCGCCCCACGGGGGCCGGCGGAGGCGTGCCCTGTCCGACGAAGTGGAGGCTGCACGGCCGTCCCGGCACTGCATTTCCGATGCAGTACTTCTTCTTCATCCCCCGGGTATCACTACCCTTCTCGTGAGGATGCAGAGCAGAAGACATGCAGTCGGCGTTCTCCTTCACCAGGGAGAAGAGGGCGGTGTCCGACACCTTCGCACCTGCGGGCAAGAGGGAGCGCAGGAGAGTCAGGTACTCGGCGCTGCTGATGCAGCACCACCCCTCACCAGCAGCCACAGCGTCACGCAACGCGTCCATCGCAGTCGCAACGGGGGAGTCGGTGTTGGCGTGGGAGGCGGAGTCAACGGGGCAGGCGGAGTCGGCGAGGTCGGCGAGGTCATCGAGGCTGGCGAGGTCGGCAGGGTCACTGCACACAGAAGAACCAATGTCGACATCGTCGGCGGGACTCGTCGGAGACGTCGGTGGGAGCGCGGCAGGCAGAGGTTTCGGCGGCACGGGAGTCGGTGACGGAGGCGCCTCAGGCATGGGCTGCAGGGAATCGGATTCCTGGAATCGAGAATCCGATTCCGGAATCGAAAAACCGAGTGGAATCCGATTCCACAAAAAAAGTCAAAAAATAGATTTCCCATTGGGTGACACTTGGTTTTTCACGGTTTTGTACGGGAAAAAGACAATGCGATTTTTCGTGATTTTTCACCTCGGATGAGCCTCGATTTCGCAAAGTCGTCGGATTACCGAGACTTCTTGCTGAGCAGTGAATGGGGTCTGGCGAAATGAGGGCAGGAACATGCTTAGATTGACGATTCAGTGCGAAATAATGGCCATCGTGGATTCCACGAGCCAAATTAGGTAGTCATTTTTCTGCTTGCGTTTTTTTAGTTGTATTTTTTTCGCGAATCTGGGCCATAAAATGGATTTTTGGTGGGCGACCGAAATCCACCCCATGGGCTGCAGGGAATCGGATTCCTGGAATCGAGAATCCGATTCCGGAATCGAAAAACCGAGTGGAATCCGATTCCACAAAAAAAGTCAAAAAATAGATTTCCCATTGGGTGACACTTGGTTTTTCACGGTTTTGTACGGGAAAAAGACAATGCGATTTTTCGTGATTTTTCACCTCGGATGAGCCTCGATTTCGCAAAGTCGTCGGATTACCGAGACTTCTTGCTGAGCAGTGAATGGGGTCTGGCGAAATGAGGGCAGGAACATGCTTAGATTGACGATTCAGTGCGAAATAATGGCCATCGTGGATTCCACGAGCCAAATTAGGTAGTCATTTTTCTGCTTGCGTTTTTTTAGTTGTATTTTTTTCGCGAATCTGGGCCATAAAATGGATTTTTGGTGGGCGACCGAAATCCACCCCATGGGCTGCAGGGAATCGGATTCCTGGAATCGAGAATCCGATTCCGGAATCGAAAAACCGAGTGGAATCCGATTCCACAAAAAAAGTCAAAAAATAGATTTCCCATTGGGTGACACTTGGTTTTTCACGGTTTTGTACGGGAAAAAGACAATGCGATTTTTCGTGATTTTTCACCTCGGATGAGCCTCGATTTCGCAAAGTCGTCGGATTACCGAGACTTCTTGCTGAGCAGTGAATGGGGTCTGGCGAAATGAGGGCAGGAACATGCTTAGATTGACGATTCAGTGCGAAATAATGGCCATCGTGGATTCCACGAGCCAAATTAGGTAGTCATTTTTCTGCTTGCGTTTTTTTAGTTGTATTTTTTTCGCGAATCTGGGCCATAAAATGGATTTTTGGTGGGCGACCGAAATCCACCCCATGGGCTGCAGGGAATCGGATTCCTGGAATCGAGAATCCGATTCCGGAATCGAAAAACCGAGTGGAATCCGATTCCACAAAAAAAGTCAAAAAATAGATTTCCCATTGGGTGACACTTGGTTTTTCACGGTTTTGTACGGGAAAAAGACAATGCGATTTTTCGTGATTTTTCACCTCGGATGAGCCTCGATTTCGCAAAGTCGTCGGATTACCGAGACTTCTTGCTGAGCAGTGAATGGGGTCTGGCGAAATGAGGGCAGGAACATGCTTAGATTGACGATTCAGTGCGAAATAATGGCCATCGTGGATTCCACGAGCCAAATTAGGTAGTCATTTTTCTGCTTGCGTTTTTTTAGTTGTATTTTTTTCGCGAATCTGGGCCATAAAATGGATTTTTGGTGGGCGACCGAAATCCACCCCATGGGCTGCAGGGAATCGGATTCCTGGAATCGAGAATCCGATTCCGGAATCGAAAAACCGAGTGGAATCCGATTCCACAAAAAAAGTCAAAAAATAGATTTCCCATTGGGTGACACTTGGTTTTTCACGGTTTTGTACGGGAAAAAGACAATGCGATTTTTCGTGATTTTTCACCTCGGATGAGCCTCGATTTCGCAAAGTCGTCGGATTACCGAGACTTCTTGCTGAGCAGTGAATGGGGTCTGGCGAAATGAGGGCAGGAACATGCTTAGATTGACGATTCAGTGCGAAATAATGGCCATCGTGGATTCCACGAGCCAAATTAGGTAGTCATTTTTCTGCTTGCGTTTTTTTAGTTGTATTTTTTTCGCGAATCTGGGCCATAAAATGGATTTTTGGTGGGCGACCGAAATCCACCCCATGGGCTGCAGGGAATCGGATTCCTGGAATCGAGAATCCGATTCCGGAATCGAAAAACCGAGTGGAATCCGATTCCACAAAAAAAGTCAAAAAATAGATTTCCCATTGGGTGACACTTGGTTTTTCACGGTTTTGTACGGGAAAAAGACAATGCGATTTTTCGTGATTTTTCACCTCGGATGAGCCTCGATTTCGCAAAGTCGTCGGATTACCGAGACTTCTTGCTGAGCAGTGAATGGGGTCTGGCGAAATGAGGGCAGGAACATGCTTAGATTGACGATTCAGTGCGAAATAATGGCCATCGTGGATTCCACGAGCCAAATTAGGTAGTCATTTTTCTGCTTGCGTTTTTTTAGTTGTATTTTTTTCGCGAATCTGGGCCATAAAATGGATTTTTGGTGGGCGACCGAAATCCACCCCATGGGCTGCAGGGAATCGGATTCCTGGAATCGAGAATCCGATTCCGGAATCGAAAAACCGAGTGGAATCCGATTCCACAAAAAAAGTCAAAAAATAGATTTCCCATTGGGTGACACTTGGTTTTTCACGGTTTTGTACGGGAAAAAGACAATGCGATTTTTCGTGATTTTTCACCTCGGATGAGCCTCGATTTCGCAAAGTCGTCGGATTACCGAGACTTCTTGCTGAGCAGTGAATGGGGTCTGGCGAAATGAGGGCAGGAACATGCTTAGATTGACGATTCAGTGCGAAATAATGGCCATCGTGGATTCCACGAGCCAAATTAGGTAGTCATTTTTCTGCTTGCGTTTTTTTAGTTGTATTTTTTTCGCGAATCTGGGCCATAAAATGGATTTTTGGTGGGCGACCGAAATCCACCCCATGGGCTGCAGGGAATCGGATTCCTGGAATCGAGAATCCGATTCCGGAATCGAAAAACCGAGTGGAATCCGATTCCACAAAAAAAGTCAAAAAATAGATTTCCCATTGGGTGACACTTGGTTTTTCACGGTTTTGTACGGGAAAAAGACAATGCGATTTTTCGTGATTTTTCACCTCGGATGAGCCTCGATTTCGCAAAGTCGTCGGATTACCGAGACTTCGCGAAGAGAGGCGAAGCCGAGTAGGCGCTGCCCCGGCGCCGGGGGTTTGGGGGGCTCTGCCCCCCAACCCCGCCGGAGGCGAAATTTTTTTTGGGCCTTTTTTGTTAAGGTGTACCGAAAATCGACTTTTTTCGGGAGAACATCCTCGGCCGCGCACTTTGCGTGCGCGTGCGGGGGAGGGGGGGGGGAAGCCCGCCGCAGGCGCCGGAAATTTTTGGGGTCTAAAAAAGAAGGTGTACCGAAAATCGACTTTTTTCGGGAGAACACGTCCTGGGCCGCGCACTTTCCGTGCGCGTGCGGGGGGGGGGGGGGGGGGGCAGAGAGCCCGCCGCAGGCGCCGGAAATTTTTGGGTCGACAAAAGAAGGTGTACCGAAAATCAACTTTTTCGACCAAGTCTTGCCAATTTTCGGCACTTTTGGAGCGCCATTCTCAGAAGAAATCCTCGGCAGGGGTGGGGGGGTGGGGGTCAACAGCCCGCCGCAGGCGCCGGAAATTTTCAGGCGTGGTTTCGTATGTTGTGTTGCCGTTGTGTTGGCCGGAAGTATTCAGGGACACTTCAGGGACGGAGAGCCAGCCCCCTGGCCCAACCAAAAACCGGATTTTTCGGCCAAAAATTCGAAATTTTCGCATGGTGTGCGAATGTGTTGAGAGTAACGGAAAATGCCCAAATTTTCATGTATCGAAAGAGTTGGTGAGCAATTCGTCCTTCTGTTCAATTCGACCCAAAACTGCCACCAGCCATTTTCTAAGGGCTTCTGGGTGGGTTCTGACCAGAAAAATGGCTGAAAAATGGACGGAAACCCCCAAAAACCACCCAGAAATGGCCAGAAATCGGTTTTTGGGCCCATTTTTCACCCAGAAACACGTTTTTTGGGCCTCTGTGAAAATTTCGATTTTTTGACATTTTTCGCGATTTTCTACAACTACTCGCCCACACAAAAACCGTTTTTTAGCAGGGAAATGCAACAAATCAACGAATTAAGCCGTTTTAACCCCTTTCGTGCACTTTTTGGTCCCAGAAGGGGGTATATGGGGTGTTGGGGTCCCCCTACGACTTGTCCATTTTGAACGATTTGAACGATTTTTGGCCGTGCTCGTAGCATTCCCCGTTGAGGGGGTCGCTATTTCGTGTTCTCCTGGCCGCACGGAGGCATTGCCTTACGTCGCCTCTTCCTCTTTTCCTTTGGTGGTGTGTTGGTCTGGCACAGAGGGCGGGACCGTGCTGATATGCACAGTGACGACTCTCCCTTTTGTTTTGTGCCCGCCTCCACCGAGATTCGGCTGATGCCTCTCAGACTGGGGGCGGGCGGTCGCCGACCCTTTTCTGTACGAGGTTTTCCACAGGCTGCACACCTGCCCCGCGGCTGTGTGGCAGTCTTCGCGGAGTGCAATGCGAAGGTCTGGCCTGACGTGGTGTGACTATTTAGACTCCAGGTGTCTCCACCCTTCCTGGTCTGGGGAGCCTCGGTACCCAAGCAGTTTTCGGTCATGCCCTGGACCACGGCCGTGCTAGACTCCTGGTGCAGGCACCCGTCATGGTCCGGGGACGGCCCCCCCAGGCAGTTTAACGTCTTACCCAGGACCTGGTGCGAGGTGCCAGGATTTTTCGACATTTTTGGGTCAGATTCCGGAATCCGATTCTCGATTCCGGAATCGGTGGAATCCGATTCTGGATTCTGGAATCGGATTCCACCGATTCCACGATTCCGGAATCGGTGATTTCGATTCCGGAATCGGATTCCACAATTTTGGAATCGGCGTTTTCGATTCCGGAATCCGATTCCACTCTTTTTCTGGAATAGTGGAATCCGGATTCTGATTCGGAATCCGGATTCCACGATTCCCGGAATCGAAGATTTTTATTTGGAATCCGATTCAATGCAGCCCATGCCTCAGGCTCATCAGGCTCGTCGTTGCCAGCAGCAGCAGGACCCCGCGTGACCGCCGAGATCACGCTCTGCGAGACGGGATCCGCATCCTCGGGGTGGGGGAGGAGCGCCGCCTGATCAGCGAGATCATCGGGCTCACCCAGAGGAGCGATCAGGACATCGTCGGGGAAGCAGCGGCCCGGGGACGAAGCAGTCAACTGCCGGATTGCCTCTTCGGAGGAGAGGGGATTGGGCCGACGGATATCTGCCAAGCAATACATCTTCTGCACGCCGTTTGAGGTCCGGCTCGTTACGGGTTTCGGCCATCCTGCGTTGCGGAGAAGCGCACCCGCGACCTTCCCCGTAGTCTCGTCTGGGATACCCTGCAGCTTGCACGCTTCCGCGAAGGTAACCAAGCCGGACATTATCAGAAGCTGTGGAACGTGCCAGTGCCTGCAGTGGGTTAGTGCTGTGTGAGCAACGTAGGTGCAGCAAAGTTAAAGTTAAGCAGTCTGCTGAGGGGTCCGCACACAACATCTGGGAGGCACGCAGAGTGACCGAGAGTGGAGGGGGCAAGGGGAGACACCGTTCTGTTTCGGTTACAATCGGTTACATGCCAAGAACAATCGGTTACAATCGGTTACATGCCAAGAACGATCGGTTACAATCGGTTACATGCCAAGAACAATCGGTTACAATCGGTTACAATCGGTTACATGACGAGGGCAATCGGTTACAATCGGTTACATGCCAAGAACAATCAGTTACAATCGGTTACATGCCAAGAACGATCGGTTACAATCGGTTACATGACGAGAACAATCGGTTACAATCGGTTACATGCCGAGAACAATCGGTTACAATCGGTTACATGCCAAGAACGATCGGTTACAATCGGTTACATGACGAGAACAATCGGTTACAATCGGTTACATGCCGAGAACAATCGGTTACAATCGGTTACATGCCAAGAACGATCGGTTACAATCGGTTACATGCCGAGAACAATCGGTTACAATCGGTTACATGCCGAGAACAATCGGTTACAATCGGTTACAGGCCAAGAACAATCGGTTACAATCGGTTACATGCCGAGAACAATCGGTTACAGGCCAAGAACAATCGGTTACAATCGGTTACATGCCAAGAACGATCGGTTACAATCGGTTACATGCCGAGAACAATCGGTTACAGGCCAAGAACAATCGGTTACAATCGGTTACATGCCAAGAACGATCGGTTACAATCGGTTACATGCCAAGAACAATCAGTTACAATCGGTTACATGCCAAGAACGATCGGTTACAATCGGTTACATGCCGAGAACAATCGGTTACAATCGGTTACATGCCAAGAACGATCGGTTACAATCGGTTACATGACGAGGACAATCGGTTACAATCGGTGACATGCCGAGAACAATCGGTTACAATCGGTTACATGCCGAGAACAATCAGTTACAATCGGTTACATGCCAAGAACGATCGGTTACAATCGGTTACATGACGAGGACAATCGGTTACAATCGGTTACATGCCGAGAACAATCGGTTACAATCGGTTACATGCCAAGAACGATCGGTTACAATCGGTTACATGACGAGGGCAATCGGTTACAATCGGTTACATGCCGAGAACAATCGGTTACAATCGGTTACAGGCCAAGAACAATCGGTTACAATCGGTTACATGCCGAGAACAATCAGTTACAATCGGTTACATGCCAAGAACGATCGGTTACAATCGGTTACATGACGAGGACAATCGGTGACAATCGGTTACATGCCAAGAACAATCGGTTACAATCGGTTACAGGCCAAGAACAATCGGTTACAATCGGTTACATGCCGAGAACAATCAGTTACAATCGGTTACATGCCAAGAACGATCGGTTACAATCGGTTACATGACGAGGACAATCGGTTACAATCGGTTACATGCCAAGAACGATCGGTTACAATCGGTTACATGACGAGGACAATCGGTGACAATCGGTTACATGCCAAGAACAATCGGTTACAATCGGTTACAGGCCAAGAACGATCGGTTACAATCGGTTACATGACGAGGACAATCGGTTACAATCGGTTACATGCCAAGAACGATCGGTTACAATCGGTTACATGACGAGGACAATCGGTGACAATCGGTTACATGCCAAGAACAATCGGTTACAATCGGTTACATGACGAGGACAATCGGTGACAATCGGTTACATGCCAAGAACGATCGGTTACAATCGGTTACATGACGAGGACAATCGGTTACAATCGGATACATGCCAAGAACAATCGGTTACAATCGGTTACAATCGGTTACATGCCGAGAACAATCGGTTACAGTCGGTGACCTACCGAGAACAATCTCGCATCCTGGAGCAACCTATTGGCAGACCGTCCACAACCGTCTACAGACGAAAAAGAGACGTACCGTCCCCATCGTGACCAACTGGGGGTGTTTTTTGGGTGTGGACGGTCCGCCCGCAGCCTAGCAACCTCCAGTAACCTCTTGGCAGACCGTCCACAGCCGTCCACAACCATCCACAGCCATCCACAGCCGTCCACAACCGTCCACAGGTGAAAAAGTGCCAGAACACCCCAATATTGACCACCTGGGGGTGATTTTTGGGTGTGGACGGTCTGCCTGAGGCCGTAGAATGCGAAAAAACCGATTTTGGTACTCTATTGGCCTGTGGTGGCCCGTAGAAATGGAGTGTTTGCGATTTTGAGCCATTTTCCTAAGGAAACTGGCCCAGTTGGCTGGAAAATGTGAATTTTTGAATTTAAAATGCAACATCGAGCATTTAGAGAGTGTGGACGGTTGTGGACGGTCGTCCCGGACCGATTTGGGACCACTTTTGGTATAGGGTCGAAAAGACAATGCGATTTTAAAAAACATAATTTTTTAGACAGCCAGGTCAGCAGGCTATGCCTCCTCTATTGCATTGGACGTTTCAAAGACAAGTCGTTGTGTGTGCGCCAAACCCGGATGAACAAACCTCACGTGGTTTGGCTGATGAAGGTTGGTGTGAATGTGCGCACAGTCATAACAACAAGGCAAGGTAGATTGTGTTTGTCACCCAAAGCGCTGCCAACTATCTTTTTCACTGTGGGGGTCTTCGCTACGGGATGGTCGTCAGTGCACCTTGGTGTATTTGCTGTTGAAATAGTGAAAACTGACGAAGATTGACGAAGAATAACGACCAGCGAAGACCCCCTGTGACAACCTTCTTGTTGTGTGTGGTTTTGTCCCCCAAAAAGAGAACTCGTCCAGCCAGTGGGTCGTAACAAGCGACACTCACACCTTCCCATTTTGTAAGTTCGGCGTAGCCAACTCAGGAAACTTTTCACTGTGCGGATCCTTGCGAACACTTCTCACGCCCGGCAGGCTGGTGGGGTGTTCTGCGTTCGAAGAAGTTCGACTGTCGTTGCACCGTCACACCCCACTCACCCATCCCACCCCGCCACCAGAGATCACACTCCAGAAGATGGGTTGTTCATTTGCGGTGGTTTAAAGATCAACCTCACAGGGGTGAACAACAGGGTGAACAAGGCACGGGTTTTAGTCTGATGACACACTGCAACCTCAAGGTGACTGGCGACACCTCTCCCACAGTCTGCGGCACGCTGCCGTGGCAACAAGGAATCATACCTTGGCCGGGCTATCGCAGACAGGGGGCACACACACGTCGACTCGGCTATAGTTCTCCTGGTGGTGTGTGTGCGCAACGACAAGAAAGGCAAAGGCAATGGGTAGTGGGGGTGTTGATGGGAAGGGGGAAGGGGGACTTCCGGTTCAGCTTTTCCTCACTTGCAACGCGAAGGGGTTAAGAGATCCCGCGACAACCGCCAATTCAGGCTGTTGAGGCGAGGTCCGGGGGATGGAGGGTGGGACAATAAAAGAAAGCGGACAAGACGAAGAGTGTTGGCCGCGGGGAGACTACCCTGATGAAGGGGGTGTTGTGTGGTGTGGTGTTAAATATATGTACAAAGTGTCCCGGGAAGGTGCATGGGCACAACATGGGGGGAGAGAGAGAGGGGAAAGGCAACAGGATTGGGGTTGTGGGGTGTCAGGGGTGATGAGGGGGATGGGGGTGTCTGCTGCCAATGGCCTTGGGTCATATTCCCTCAGTAAACTGTGAGAATCATACCTTGGCCGGGCTATCGCAGACAGGGGGCACACACACGTCGACTCGGCTATAGTTCTCCTGGTGGTGTGTGTGCGCAACGACAAGAAAGGCAAAGGCAATGGGTAGTGGGGGTGTTGATGGGAAGGGGGAAGGGGGACTTCCGGTTCAGCTTTTCCTCACTTGCAACGCGAAGGGGTTAAGAGATCCCGCGACAACCGCCAATTCAGGCTGTTGAGGCGAGGTCTCCGCCTGCCCCACCGCGAGTGAAGAAGCGCCGCACCGCAAGTGAAACCTGGTCCCGGGTTTCGGGAGAAGAAATGCAAGAGGGGGGGATACGGGAAGGGAGATCAAGGCTATCAGTCCTCCGGAGTGCGCCCGGAGCCCCTCCGGAGGGGCTCCGGAGGCAAAAAAGTCAAAAAATAGATGTCCAATTTGGTGACACTTTTTTTTCCAATTTTACTAGGGGCAAAATTGAAAATAGAATAAACCCCCCTCACACCTATTGTTTACCTACAGCTATTGTTTACATAAAATTATTTACATGTATTGTTTACATACGATTATTATTTACATGTAATTATTTTTTTTTTGGAGTTGTGCTAACAACGCAGGAAACTTTGCTATGCAGATCATGCAGGACACACCACACCCGCAGCAGGCGTGTGGGGTGTTCTCGCGATCGACGAATACCCGCTGGTTCTTCTCTCCCCTTTCTGATTTGCAGACACAAAGTTTTGGTTTTTCGAAAATTTTTTGAAGGTGTTCTAAAGGGCCAGACTTGGTACCTCGGTCACCAAAGTGACCCCACCACGATCCGCATGGATTCCAAACAATGCAATGGAGAGTTTTTTTTTGTCGGCAGCCAACTGCCTCCCGGCCCCCCTCGGCCAAGTGGCTTGTTTTCCTTAGAGCATTGTTGCTCAGAGCCCGTAGAACTGCCAACACTATCGACACATGTCACTGAACACGGCGGAATGGGACCTTCGCTGCATGAGGCGCAGGCACTGGAATCCAATGTCACCCCCCCCAGGCGGCCCTGGAGGGGTGTGACCTACACTAACTACCACCCCGTGGCTATGTCACCTAAAAAAGGTGTGTTTATGTCACCCCCTCCCGATTTTTGCACCTGTGGGGTGACATATACACGGGGGGGGTGGTACAGGGGTGGAGCTTGGGGGTTTTTTCGGGTCAGCTGACCTGATTTTCTGCAGGCCCTCACAAAAAATCAGGTCAGGGGCAGAGCATTTTATAGGGGGTCTAAAGTGAGGCCAATCCTCACATTTAACCCTTTCTGTCCGGGAAGCCACTACAGTGGCTTTGCACTTTGCTTACGTAAGTAAATAATTATGCACTTCGAATTTTTCAAGATGTTTTTGTATGGTAAAAAGGGGGAGCTCAATCCTTTCAAATGCAGCAAGGGTTCATGGGAAAGGTGGAGATCCGTCCAACGTACTGCCGGAGGACAATTGCACCCTCAGATGAGATTTTCGGGTTTGGGTAGTCCCTCACGGCCCCTATTTACGGGTCAACCATATCAGGTGTTCTTGTGCCCCATTTCGCTCGACTCCCCCGATCGTGGAAAGCTCTGGGGTTATTCTCCGCAAAAACACATCGATATGCAGACCCACAGAACACATTTCGACCCATCACAGGCGCGAGAGCTGGGGGGGCTGGGTGGGTATCAGAGGGTCTTGGGCAGGTATGGCCACTACAGTGGCTTTCACTTTGCCTATGCAGGCAAAGTTATTTGAATTTCGAATTTTTCAAGATTTCTTTTTATGGTGGAAACGGGGTGGACGAATCTTTCAAATGCAACAAGAGTTGGTCGGAAAAGCGAAACTCCGACCAACTTGGCTCTGTAACAAAATTGCATCACAAGGTGGAATTTTCGGTGGTTTTGCCCTTGAAACCGCCTCCTGAACCTGCGTGGGAGGTATCGAGCTTTCCCAGGCATCTTTTTGCCCGATTCCTTCGATAAGGGAAAGGTTTCCGACAGATGTCATCTGGGAAATCAGTTTTCAGACCTCTGCATCTCGAATATCCGCCCCAACGGGCTGTGCCGATGCACCACCCGATTTCGGCCTCCAGCCACCCATCAGTGAAATATGGTGGAATTCTCTGATGGAGATTTGATGCCGTCAGTCATCGGGCGGACATCCTCCATGGCCCCAGAGGGGCAGGGAAGGGTGTTCTACCTCGATCCAGGTGCCCAACGGGCTAACGGGGTCGCTGGGGTGGCTCACAGTCAGGTCCCTCAGAACAGGTGTTTTTGCACCTGTTGATTTATTTGCCTTGTGTAAACCACTGCCTTCCCAAGTAAATTGTCTTCCGCTCCACCTTTTTCAACATTTTTTTTATCGGGAACTGCGCTGGAGCAGAACTGTTCGAGAACGCCATAGAACCCGAATTTTTTGGGCGGTCACACACCGCCCCGAATTTTTTTCTGGATTTTTTGCACCTCGATTTTTGGTTTCTTGGGCGAGGCCCACATGTGAAATTTTTTTTCGGGAAAAAATCCGGAACAATGCAACGTTCTGCGCAAACGCAGTTCCCGATAAAAAAAAATGTTGAAAAAGGTGGAGTAGAAGACAATTTACTTGGGAAGGCGAATTTTCCCAAAAATCGAAAAAATACCCCCCGGACAGAAAGGGTTAAAAAAAAGATTTCCGGGAAAAATCCGGGGGTGGAAAACTGGTGGCGGCTGGGCAGCCTCGCAGATGAGAGTGGACTCAAAAAAAAAAGAAAAAATGCCCACAGACTGCGAGCAACTTACCCGACCGTTTTTCTGTCCAGTTTCTTTGTCAAACCCCGAGAAAACGCAGGCCGCGAAGGGACGGACGTTCACTACCGTGGCCTCCGGCGGCTGGGGGGCTCCGCCCCCCAGACCCCCCTGTGCTGTCTTCCTGTCTTGTACCCAAACCCTTTGAGGTTACGTCAGAGAATGGAATGCAGACCATCAGACCCTCAGTAGCCTCAGGAGGACGCAGCCAGCTCATGCAGAATCTGTACACCTGCAAGGAACAGATGTTCACTACCGTGGCCTCCGGCGGCTGGGGGGCTCCGCCCCCCAGACCCCCCTGTGGCATGTGCCTGTATGTAAGTCCTTGCACGTCCGGGTCTGCGGCAGATCGGTCCCGAAATCCATTTTTTGGACTAACCTCCGGCACCCGAGGCTGGACCCGAGCACGGATCCCTGAGAGAGGAACCGGGAGGTGACCCATTCACCACAAGACTCGCTTGCTGGGGGGTCCGCCAAAAAATCGGGGAACGCCTCACATTTAAGCCCAAATGAGCGTAGATTTCGCCCCTATAAAATGCCCTGGTCAGGGGTAAAAAGAAAAAAAATATAGATTTTCGGGAAACCGGAAAAGTTGGCTCCTCGCCTTGGGGTCTCAAGGTGACCAGGAGGCGTTTCGTGAGCAAAGTGACCCCAGCGACATGAGCACAGGCCTCAAACAGTCACAATAGAGGACAAATGAAGCTGCCCAACCCGTACCGTGCAACAGACGTTTACTACCGTGGCCTCCGGCGGCTGGGGGCTCCGCCCCCCAGACCCCCCTGTGGCATGTGCCTGTCTTGTACCCAAGCCCTTTACATCAGGGAATGGAGTACAGACCGGATATCCTCAGGAGGACGCAGCCAACTCACACAGAATCCGTACGCCCGCAAGTCACAGATGTTCACTACCGTGGCCTCCGGCGGCTGGGGGCTCCGCCCCCCAGACCCCCCCTATGGCATGTGTTTGTCTTGTAACCAAGTCCTTGCGCGTCCGGGGCTGCATATCAGTCCGGTACCCTCGCGGGAGGCTGGGCCCGAGCACTGATCTCTGAGACGAACCGGGGGGGAACCCATTCAGTGAGAAAAAATTGGCTGACCCGATCCAGCCCGCAACCCCATATTTCAAGCTCCACCCCTGGGGTGGTAGGCAGAGGCTTAGCTTGGGGGGGTAAACTCGGTCAGCTGACCGAGTTTCAGCCAAACCCGGAAAAAAACTCGGTCAGCTCAAAAGACAAAAAAAAAAGTATAAATTTTCGGGGAAAAAAGCGGATTTTTCTTGGGGTGCAGCAGCACAGGAGGTGAAGCACGCGTGCGAGCGAACGCGAACACCCCATTCTCCTTCTGTCCCGTATTCGTCGCTAGCGTAAGAATAACGTCAGAAGTCTCGAATTCCGTCTCCCGGCAACATGGTGGGCACGCAGGTGCAGGAGGCTACATCGCTGACCATTACCTGGCACCTCTCCCGGGGATCACTGGCGCGTACCCTTGCCCGGACTTCAATGCCCCAGCACACCCACTGAAGTGGGCACAGGCGCACAAGACTGCCCTTCTGCAAGGTGCCCGGGTGTCTGTTCCGAGATTCGGAGGTTGGGCCTGCGTGATCTGCAGGAGGTTATTCAGCGGTTTACCTCGGCAAACCTCGCTCTCACGTACCCAGCAACATGCAGGCTACCCCAGCTTGCATCTATGCCTCGGCTGGGCACTGCTTCTGTTGAACGCTTGTTTTCCAAGCTCCGCCTTGTCTCCACCAGGCTTCGCCAACTGAGCAGCGAAAGCCTTGCAAATGTACTTTGTGGAGTGGAATGTCGCGAAGATTCACAGGGTATCCCCGAAGCCACTCTTGCGAGGTCCTAGGGTACCCCGAGAGAATGTCACCCCCCTCGAGGGCCCAGGGCCGAGGGGGGGTGACATTCTTCCCAGCCGCTACACAGGGCAACCATTGAAGAACGTCACCCCCTCTGTACAGGGTGGCCGTTGGAGCCCAAGCGGAGGCCGAGGGGGGGTGACATTCTCTCCGGGTACCCGAGGTATAATAATAGGTATAATAAGGGCTCGTCCCATAACCCCCCCCCCAAAGTGGCCTTTTTGGGATTTTTCGCTGAAAACCTGAAAGATCCAGGACAAAACCGGTCCTGACCCCCAAACCTGGCCCAAAAGTGATATCTGGGGCTATCCGGGGGTTTCCTGGGGCAAGTGAGGGTGCAGGGGGGTCTGATTCTGGTTAGAGGAGGCATAGCCTGCTGACCTGGCTGTCTAAAAAATTATTTTTTTTAAAATCGCATTGTCTTTTCGACCCTATACCAAAAGTGGTCCCAAATCGGTCCGGGACGACCGTCCACAACCGTCCACACTCTCTAAATGCTCGATGTTGCATTTTAAATTCAAAAATTCACATTTTCCAGCCAACTGGGCCAGTTTCCTGAGGAAAATGGCTCAAAATCGCAAACACTCCATTTCTACGGGCCACCACAGGCCAATAGAGTACCAAAATCGGTTTTTTCGCATTCTACGGCCTCAGGCAGACCGTCCACACCCAAAAATCACCCCCAGGTGGTCAATATTGGGGTGTTCTGGCACTTTTTCACCTGTGGACGGTTGTGGACGGCTGTGGATGGCTGTGGATGGTTGTGGACGGCTGTGGACGGTCTGCCAAGAGGTTACTGGAGGTTGCTAGGCTGCGGGCGGACCGTCCACACCCAAAAAACACCCCCAGTTGGTCACGATGGGGACGGTACGTCTCTTTTTCGTCTGTAGACGGTTGTGGACGGTCTGCCAATAGGTTGCTCCAGGATGCGAGATTGTTCTCGGTAGGTCACCGACTGTAACCGATTGTTCTCGGCATGTAACCGATTGTAACCGATTGTAACCGATTGTTCTTGGCATGTATCCGATTGTAACCGATTGTCCTCGTCATGTAACCGATTGTAACCGATCGTTCTTGGCATGTAACCGATTGTCACCGATTGTCCTCGTCATGTAACCGATTGTAACCGATCGTTCTTGGCATGTAACCGATTGTAACCGATTGTCCTCGTCATGTAACCGATTGTAACCGATCGTTCTTGGCCTGTAACCGATTGTAACCGATTGTTCTTGGCATGTAACCGATTGTCACCGATTGTCCTCGTCATGTAACCGATTGTAACCGATCGTTCTTGGCATGTAACCGATTGTAACCGATTGTCCTCGTCATGTAACCGATTGTAACCGATCGTTCTTGGCATGTAACCGATTGTAACTGATTGTTCTCGGCATGTAACCGATTGTAACCGATTGTTCTTGGCCTGTAACCGATTGTAACCGATTGTTCTTGGCATGTAACCGATTGTCACCGATTGTCCTCGTCATGTAACCGATTGTAACCGATCGTTCTTGGCATGTAACCGATTGTAACTGATTGTTCTCGGCATGTAACCGATTGTAACCGATTGTTCTTGGCCTGTAACCGATTGTAACCGATTGTTCTCGGCATGTAACCGATTGTAACCGATTGTTCTCGGCATGTAACCGATTGTAACCGATCGTTCTTGGCATGTAACCGATTGTAACCGATTGTTCTCGGCATGTAACCGATTGTAACCGATTGTTCTCGTCATGTAACCGATTGTAACCGATCGTTCTTGGCATGTAACCGATTGTAACCGATTGTTCTCGGCATGTAACCGATTGTAACCGATCGTTCTTGGCATGTAACCGATTGTAACTGATTGTTCTTGGCATGTAACCGATTGTAACCGATTGCCCTCGTCATGTAACCGATTGTAACCGATTGTTCTCGGCATGTAACCGATTGTAACCGATTGTTCTCGGCATGTAACCGATTGTAACCGATCGTTCTTGGCATGTAACCGATTGTAACCGATTGCCCTCGTCATGTAACCGATTGTAACCGATTGTAACCGATTGTTCTTGGCATGTAACCGATTGTAACCGATCGTTCTTGGCATGTAACCGATTGTTCTTGGCATGTAACCGATTGTAACCGAAACAGAACGGTGTCTCCCCTTGCCCCCTCCACTCTCGGTCACTCTGCGTGCCTCCCAGATGTTGTGTGCGGACCCCTCAGCAGACTGCTTAACTTTAACTTTGCTGCACCTACGTTGCTCACACAGCACTAACCCACTGCAGGCACTGGCACGTTCGACAGCTTCTGATAATGTCCGGCTTGGTTACCTTCGCGGAAGCGTGCAAGCTGCAGGGTATCCCAGACGAGACTACGGGGAAGGTCGCGGGTGCGCTTCTCCGCAACGCAGGATGGCCGAAACCCGTAACGAGCCGGACCTCAAACGGCGTGCAGAAGATGTATTGCTTGGCAGATATCCGTCGGCCCAATCCCCTCTCCTCCGAAGAGGCAATCCGGCAGTTGACTGCTTCGTCCCCGGGCCGCTGCTTCCCCGACGATGTCCTGATCGCTCCTCTGGGTGAGCCCGATGATCTCGCTGATCAGGCGGCGCTCCTCCCCCACCCCGAGGATGCGGATCCCGTCTCGCAGAGCGTGATCTCGGCGGTCACGCGGGGTCCTGCTGCTGCTGGCAACGACGAGCCTGATGAGCCTGAGGCGCCTCCGTCACCGACTCCCGTGCCGCCGAAACCTCTGCCTGCCGCGCTCCCACCGACGTCTCCGACGAGTCCCGCCGACGATGTCGACATTGGTTCTTCTGTGTGCAGTGACCCTGCCGACCTCGCCAGCCTCGATGACCTCGCCGACCTCGCCGACTCCGCCTGCCCCGTTGACTCCGCCTCCCACGCCAACACCGACTCCCCCGTTGCGACTGCGATGGACGCGTTGCGTGACGCTGTGGCTGCTGGTGAGGGGTGGTGCTGCATCAGCAGCGCCGAGTACCTGACTCTCCTGCGCTCCCTCTTGCCCGCAGGTGCGAAGGTGTCGGACACCGCCCTCTTCTCCCTGGTGAAGGAGAACGCCGACTGCATGTCTTCTGCTCTGCATCCTCACGAGAAGGGTAGTGATACCCGGGGGATGAAGAAGAAGTACTGCATCGGAAATGCAGTGCCGGGACGGCCGTGCAGCCTCCACTTCGTCGGACAGGGCACGCCTCCGCCGGCCCCCGTGGGGCGCCCCTCCAAGACCCTCCCCGAGCGGGTCTTGCAGGTCAAGGCTTTGCAGAAGGCCTTGCTGAGGGCGAAGGACCGCATTGCGCAGCTGACGGAGGAGTTGGCTGCTGCGCACGAGGTTCTCGGGCGCAAGGGGGACATTGTTCTTCGTGGGGTGACGGGCCGGAAGTCCTGCACCGAGCCCTACCCCATGAAGGTGCTGCGGGCGCTGTTGGAGTTGCGGATGGCTGGCATCGGTCAGGAGTCGTCGCGCAGGGTGCTGCGCGACATCATCAAGCTCCTGAGCGATGGGGTGGAGATGCCGATCCCCTCTCGCTGGACGCTCCGCGAATTCGAGATCCCGAGCGGAGCGGCTTCCTTCGCCGTCTTCTTGGAGGATGTCGCGAGGACGCAGACCGGCGGAGGGGGCCTAGGCAAAGACCGGCAGAAGGCCACCCTCTCCCTCGCCCACGATGCCACCTCCTCCTTGGGCCGGAGTAGTGTCTCGCTGCACGTTGTCACCGCCCACGTCGCTGCAGACGAGAATCGCGTACGCGGGGCCTGCGCCTCCGCCCTCCCCCTGAAGAACGGGAAGGCTGCAGGGAAGACCTCCAACCTGCAGGCGGTCCGCCGCATAGTCTCCGCCCACAAGCTCCGTATTAGCAACGCCACCCTGAGCGACCATGCTAGCACGGAGGCGAAGGCGACCAGGGACGCGGGGGGCGCCATCGTCCACCTACGGTGCATGCACCATAAGGTTGGAGGCGCACTGAAGTACGCAGTGCAGACGGCGGGGAAGGCCTTGATGATGTCTCATCGGGTCGACCCGGCAGCCAACGTTGCCAGCGTACTTGCAGTCCTCGACCCGACAAACGGCCGGTCAACCGCCGGGGTCATTTTCGTGGATGCTGAGCTTGGGAAAGCACTTGACATGCGCTACCCCCGGGGCCTGGGGTTTGCCCGTGAGCGGGGGTCGAAGTGGCATGCCCGTCCTCAGCAGTGCTCCCGCCTCCTCAAGTTCTCCGCCTCCATCCTGGAGATGGTGAGAGAGGAGCGGTTCACCCCGACTGCGACAGAGATCCTCACTCTTCTGGGGACCCCCACCGTCGCCGCCTACTGTGCAGCCTGCCATTTCATTGGCAGCCTGTACTTGAGGTTCCTCAACGACCTCAAGCCCAGGCGGTTGAACGAGGAGACGGGCCGCCTCGAGGTCAACTTCGAGGCGGGATGGGGTGTGCTGAGGCCGCTGCACCTCCTCGCCCGCGACCTGAGCGCCGACTCCGCCGACAACGACTTCCCTGCCCTGCGGAAGCATTGGGGACAACCCCGCCACGGTGAGGAGGAGGTGGGGCGGGCTGAGGCGTTGGAGGTGGTGAAGGATCACCACGATGTATTTGCGGAGGTCTGGGTTCCCTGCATCCAGGGGTTTGCGAGCACATTGGCAAGGTTCATCGGCTACGATGAAGCTGCAATGGCGTCGGCATCACCCGAAGACCTCCCTTCGCTACCCTCCACACAAGACCTCGCAGAGTGTGTGGCTGGGAATGCATCGTTCTTGGCGCAGAGGGCCCCCAACCTCTCTTCTGCTGCCTTGTCTGGGATTACCCAGAGCAAGGTGAACCGCTTCCTGTTGGGTTGTCATGCGGCAAGCCACCATGCCGGTGAGGCTCGGGGGCCTGGGGATCCGACGCGCCGCCGAACACTGGCATGCAGCCGCCCTGGCGTCCACGGCGAACGGCCACTCCTTGTGCCGGGAGCTCGACCCCAACTTCACGTGGGATGAGGAGGGATGGGAGACCACCTGCCTCGCTCACAACAACGCTGTGGACGAGGACGAACGGCGCGACCCCACGCAAGCCCCCGTGGGGGATGTCGAGCAGAGGGAACTCTCCCGCGCGATCGTCAGCCGCCAGTACCGCGAGCTGTTCGAAGAGTCCGACGCCCACGACAGAGCCCGCCTGCGATCGCTGTCGCTGCCCCACGCCGGCGCTTTCCTCGGGGGGAAGCTCTCGGAGAACAGCCGCATCGAGGGTCGCCAGATGATCGCCGTGTCACGCGCCCGCCTTGGCATTCCCCTCTTCGAGCCGGATACCGTCTGCGAGAAGTGCGGCAGGGAACTGGACGAGATGGGGACCCACGCCTTCGACTGCAACCAGGGCGGGGCTTTAACCCGCAGACACGACGCCACCCGGGACGCCCTGTTCGCCCTGGCACAGGAGGCGGGCACGAACCCCGAGATGGAGTCTCTGCATCTCCTGCAGGATGGGCAGCGCCCGGGCGACCTCGTGACTAGGAGGATCTGGCCACGAGTCATTGACATCACCGTCAAGAACCCCGTGGCCGCTTCTTACGTGCAGGCGGCAGCCCGTTTCACGGGAGCGGCGGCAGCCCAGGGCGAGGCGACGAAGAACCGGCAGTACCGGGACGCGTGTGCGGCGCGAGGCCTCGTGTTCGCCCCCTACGCCATGGAGTTGTTCGGCGGCCTCGCCCCCTCGGCACACTCCGTCTTCTCGAAGCTCGGGCGCCTTGCAGCGGAGCGGACAGGAGCGAGCCGAGTGCAGCTGACGCAGGAGTACGCGTGCAGGGTGAACTCCGCCTTCAACAACACCCTGGGCGCCACCCTGCTCGAGTGCGGGGAGCTTACGAAGGCTTGCCGGTCGCTGGCCCGCGACAGAGTCGAGGTGGAGGCCGCCCCACCCCTGGACCCCGACCACTTCATCAGGTTCGAGCCGGACCAGGTCGGCCAGGGTGCTGCATTCGAAGACACCGACCCGGACGACGCGGAGGGACAAGGCCACCAGGCGGTGCCCCCTCCCTCAGACGAGCCCCTGCGTCCCGCCCAGAAACCCGTAGACCGCGAGCCGCCGACGCCGGAAGACCTGGTGCGTGAATGGCGGTCTGCCCACAACGGTGTAGGGGTGTCCTTCACCTCGCTGATGGGGGGCTTGGGGAACCTCCTGCCGGCGGTGTTCCAGGTGCAGCAGCTGGGGGGAGGTGGCGCGGGGGGGGTGCCCACGGATGCGCTGGTGGCCCTCGCGGACGGCTTCGCCTCGTCAGGGACCCCGATGGAGGCAGGGCCACTCCGCAGACAGGCCGTCGCCCGGGTACGATCCTCCCCCGAACTGTCGGGGCTCCTGGCAGACCCAGCGGCGTGGGCCAGCCGCATGTCCGCTTTCGAGGGGGGAGACGAAGCGACGTGGGCCGACGACGTGCTCATTCGCGGGGCGGCGTGCGTGCTGCGGAGGCACATCATCGTCTTCCGCGACTACCGCGCGCCGACAGTGTGCGACCCCGGGTGCAAGCCGATCGCCACCGCGGTCGCCCTCGGGGGAGTAGGCGACCGCTTCCAGGCGCTCACCCTGCCGGCGGACGTGCAGGAGTTGGTGGGCGGGAGCACGACTGGGCCCCGGCCTACCGTACGCGCGGGCCCGCGGCTGCGAACTGAGCGGGCGGAGGGGGAGCAGGACGTGACGGAGTTCTGCCAGTTCTGCGAAGCGGACTTCTCCACGCAGGACACCCACGGCAGGTGTGTACACTGCCTCAGAGCCAGCTGCCCTGACTGTGTCGAGCACGTCACGGACCCCTGCCAGTGCGGGCGCACGGAGCCGACGACGGTGGTGCAGGAGGAGGTGATGGATGACGACGAGGACAGCACCGACAGCGAGGACGCCGGTCCCCCGCCGCCGCCCCCGGGGCCGGCCCCCGAGCCGGCGGACGATGTCCTGACCCGGTGGCTGACCGCGAGGGAGCACGCGCTTCCGGGAGTCACCACCGCGAAGCAGCAGAGCGTGCTGGAGATGCCGGACGTGCAGGACTTCCGGTTCACCCCCGGGAACTGCTTCTTCGACGCCCTCACGTCCCTCCTCGGCGAGGCCGGCGCGACTGCAGACGGCCTGCGGCAGTACGTCGTGAAGGTGGTCGGCGACCACGCTGACCTGAGGAGCAGGGCGGAGCCCTCCTACGAGGAGTGGGCGCGGCAGATGTGCGAGTCCGGCAGCATGAACGTTGCGTCGTGGGCCGACGAGCTGACGCTGCAGGGGGCCGCGCGGGCGACGGGCTCCCCGATCGTCGTGCTCGCTGATGACACTGCACCGCGGATATACCGCCCCCTGAGGAAGCCGTACGGGCCTGTCGCGGGTGTCAAGTTCAAGACATCGCACTACAGCCCACTCCACATCTCGGAGCAGGTGCGGTCCTTCGTGCTCCGCCTCGCACCGGCCGTACCCCTCGTCTCCACCGGCTGCCGAGGCGCAGAGGCTGGCCTCCACATGGTCCGAGTAGACGGGGGGACAGCCGAACTGTCGGTGCTGTGTGTCAGATGTGAGCAGCCGTTTGACACCCGAACGCCCCACTGGGAATGCATAGGCTGCAATCGCCTAGCGTGCACGGGCTGTGTGTCGGACGGAGAGACATGTACCCGTCCGCCGGACCGAGGAGGCGACGGGGCTGCGACGGACGGTAACGCACACACGACCTCGGGCGGCTCTCCCTCTGCTTCTACAGCACCAGCCCCCTCGTCGAACGCGACCGCTCAGCCCTCCACCTCCTCCACCGACTCCACCTCCGACGCGCAGCAGGGCGGCTCCACCAGCGAGAACGCACCAGCCCCCTCAGCGTCGCAGCACACAGGCAAGCGGAAGGCCGACCGTGACGTGTCAGCCTCTCCCCCGGACAGGAAGCGCAGCGCGACGGCTGCCGACAAAGGCACCCCAGCTGACGACGCCGACGTCCCCAAGACGGTGGCTGAATGGGACGCCCTGTTCACCCCAGAGCCTGGCTCCCCGGAGGAGGAGTTCAAGTCCGCGAGGCGAGCCCTGCATGCGTGGCGTTGCAAGGTCCGCCTCCAAGACAGAGAGGAGCAGAGGCTGTACAATAACCTCAACTCGAGGATGTACACCGCAGCGGGCATGCGTCGCGCGACAGCGGGGACAGCGTCCCAGGGATCACGCCGCGCCGCGCCGCGCGCGACAGGCGCCGCCACCCAGTGAGGGCCAGAGTGGTCGAACCTGCAAGGAGCAGGTCCCCGCTCGACTACGTAGAGTATAGAGTAGAGTTTTGAGTAGAGGTAGATCCCCCCCCCTAGACCAGATGCCTTTGTGCAGTAGAGCACACACAGGTGCTGTGAATACCCCCTTCTCCGTCCCCCCCCCCCCCCCCCTCCCCCCCCAACTCCCCCTCGCGGCAGGCACGGTCGGCCCGACGAGTCAGTTCAGTGTTGTCCCTCAACGAGACCCCCCTGTCCCCGGCCCTGTGAGCACCACAGCACCAGGGAATAGGCATCCCAACTCACAGGACCCACCGCCGTCACTGCATGCCCCTCTGCCCCGCGTTTCGTTACCTTCTCTGCCAGGTCACGGGTCCCCCCTCCAGGTGCCCTCCCGCCTCATCCCTTTTTACCCCCGTCGTTGCCCGTTTTGGCGCCCCCGATAGGCGGACCCAGGGAGCCTCGTCAAAGTGCCATCCCTACAGGAGATCGCCCTGGTTTTGGCCCCCATGAGCACCATGGCACCAGTAATCCAGGAAATTTGGCTCCCTGGATCCACCGTCACTGCTATTCTTGTCCTTCTGCATTACCTTTCACGCTTATTTGCCTTCGGACTGGGTCATGGGATGGAAGAGGGCGGTCGGGGTCTGGGGAAGTGAGGATGTGTGTCAAGACCTTGTCTCGTTGTGCCTGGGAGGTTTGGTGGTGGATGGGATGAGACACAGGCCATTGTGCCCAGAGAGCGCATGAGAGAGAGGGATTTGAGGCCCCCCGCCCCCAGGTTCCCTGCCCACCTGGACGGACCCAAGTGCCTCACACCGGTTCTCTCCCCACCCGGTGGTCCACCTGACGGGCAAAAAAAAAATCCCAGTCCCCCCCTTCCCACCCCCGACACACGCGAGCGCGAGTCGCGATGGAGGCGCGAGACGTGCCTGGCCGTGGGCACGCGAGGAGGCGAGGGCAGTGGGCCCTCATGGCGCTGCTGGTGGCGGCGCTCCCGCCCCCAGCGGGTGAGCAGCCCGGGTCGCCCCCGGTAGCGAGGGAGACGGGGGGGTCGCAGCCCCCCACACGAGTGCAGCCCGGGCCGCCCCCGGTAGCGGCAGAAGCGCGGGGGTCGCAACCCCCCGCACGAGTGCAGCCCGGGCCGCCCCCGGTAGCGGCGAGAGCAGCAGCGACGGCAGCGGCGGCGTCGGCAGCGCCGGGGCAGGCAGGGCCGGGGGAGGGTGGGTTCCACACGGGCCCCCCAACAACAGCACACCGGTCTTTTTTTTTTTTTTTTTTTTTTTTTTGAAGCCGCTGCACCGACTGCCCGTCAGGTGGACCACCGGGTGGGGAGAGAACCGGTGTGAGGCACTTGGGTCCGTCCAGGTGGGCAGGGAACCTGGGGGCGGGGGGCCTCAAATCCCTCTCTCTCATGCGCTCTCTGGGCACAATGGCCTGTGTCTCATCCCATCCACCACCAAACCTCCCAGGCACAACGAGACAAGGTCTTGACACACATCCTCACTTCCCCAGACCCCGACCGCCCTCTTCCATCCCATGACCCAGTCCGAAGGCAAATAAGCGTGAAAGGTAATGCAGAAGGACAAGAATAGCAGTGACGGTGGATCCAGGGAGCCAAATTTCCTGGATTACTGGTGCCATGGTGCTCATGGGGGCCAAAACCAGGGCGATCTCCTGTAGGGATGGCACTTTGACGAGGCTCCCTGGGTCCGCCTATCGGGGGCGCCAAAACGGGCAACGACGGGGGTAAAAAGGGATGAAAAAAAAAAAAAAAAAAGCACACCGGTCTGACCCACCGGCTTTATGCACCCCCCAACGGCACTCCCCGACGGCTGCGGAAGGGTCGCGGCCCCCCCTCGTGCAGGCAGCGGCGGTCACCGTTGCAGAGGGAGCAGCAGAGGCAGCAGCAGGGCGGGTGACAGCTTCCCGCCCCAACCCCCTCCCTCACGTCATGTGGGGGGTCGGCTGGGCGTGGGGGTCAGGGCGGGTGGTGGGAGGCCTCCCCCCCCCCAGGGGGGACTCGTTCGGGTGGGAGGGTGTGTTAGGACAGTATGGGGCAGGGGAGGGAAGGGCCAATATACCACACCCCCGACTCCCGTGCTTTTTTGTCCCCCCACCCGCTCAGTCCCACGCTCCCCCCGCTGCCCTCCCCCTTATCGCATCGCAACATCCCCCCACATTCCGTCTCTCACGTTCTCCCCCTCCGTCTCCGCCCCCCAGTGCACCAGGGGTGGAGGGGCAAGCTGGGGTTTTCGAGTATAGCGGGCCCAGTCCCCACCTCGCACCATGTAACTCCCTCGTGCCCCATCCACTCATCTCCTGCCCCCCTCCTCACACGTTCCCCCAGCCCAAGTGTCACCGCACCTTGCCATCACGGGGAAAATCGGGGATAGTGGGGCAGGCGGGGATCTCGCCCCCGGCGCCCCCACCGACGCACCGCCCCGCCGCCCCACCACCCCAGCCGCTGAGCAGCAGGGAGAGCTGTACTCCCAGCAGGGAAACAACGCCAGCGGTGCCCCGGCAGGGGACCGATCCACTAGTCAGGGTACGTGGATGCCAGCATGTCGGGGCTGGTCTGGGGACCCTCCTGTTGGAGCGGAGTGCAGCTCGGGCGTCCCAACTGCTCGTGGCTGGGGTTTACCCCCTGGCGCCCTGGCAGAGGGCTGGGACGACGGCGAGAGGCGCAGGTGGGTGCGGATGCGCCTCCCCAGGCAGTGGAGACGGCCGCGGGCTCGGGCAGTCCGCCGCGCGGCGATGAAGCGTCGCGCCCCCAGTCGCCAGCGGGCAGGCCTGCGCGGGACGTCCCCCCCCTCCCTTCGAGGGGTGATCTGGTCCCTCCTCCGACAGGCGATGTGGAGGCCGCTCATGTGGGGGCTCCGGTCATACGCGTCTCCCCAGAGCTGGGTGGGCCTAGCGAGGGCGGCGGTGTCGGCGTGCAGGCGGGGTCTGAGCGAAGCGAGTAGGGACTGCTGGTCCGTAGTGGCGCGCCTGTGTGGTCGGGCCCCGCGCCGTCACGGGATGTCACGCCGCCCTCGGCACTGGGTCGCCCGGCGTCCCGCGAGGCCGATGTGCCTGAGGCGCCGGGCCGTCAGGGGCATCCGCCTCCACGCGAGGGCCCTCCACTCCCCTTCGTCCCTCCCAGGCACGCGTTGGACCGGAGGGGGGCGGCTGGCTTGGGACAGACAAGATGAGATCCTGTTCGACTGGCTCGTCTTCCGCGAGGATCTGGCCAGAGACACCTTGGAGAGGGTGCTGACGAGACATGTCGCCGACGACCCCAGGGCGTCCCTCCCGGACCTCGCGGCGGCCCGGACCAGGGTGCGGAGGAAGCTGGAGGCCCTGCCTTTGCCCGACTACGCCCCTGTTTGGACTGAGCCGAGCCCGGCTCTGCGGGATACCCCTGGCGGACCAACGGAAGGCGCCCACATCCCATGCGACGCGATGCGCGGTGGCGCTGACGACGATGACGCTATGGGAGAAGCGCAAGGCGAGAGGGATGCGGTTGATGACCTCCTCAGGGATTTCGGCGCGACCCGCGTGCCCAACGCGGCGCAGGGCGACTGCGGTTTCTTCGCCATCGGGGTCCCCGCAGCAGACATCGCACTCAGGCGCCAGGACCTCTCGGAGGCTGCGAAGAAGTTGCAGGCACTCACAGACCTTTTCGGCGGAGACAAGGCCCAACACCTCGCCTATGCAGCCAACCTCGCCAGGCCCAGCAGCTGGATGGATCACCTCGCGCTGCAACTCGCGGCCAGGGTGTGGAGCATTCACATCGTCGTGGTCCAGGGCGGCGAGCACCCCATCGTCTCCATCCGCCCAGCGAAGGTGCCCGACAAGGAGCTTCTGCAGAAGACCAGGGTGATAGCCCTGACGGGGCAGCATTTCGAGGGTGTCAGCATCCCGCGGGCCGAGCTGCACGGGCTGGTCAACAGAGCCGAGCCGGCCTTCCTCACGCGGTCCAACGCGAGGATGGCGGAGCTGCAGACTGCTGAGGGGCAGGAGGAGCTCGACGTGGGGTCAAAGCTGGTCGAGCGCTCCACTGCCAGGCTGTACTGCCCGCACGACTCCTGCAGGACGTCCCTCATGCAGGCGGGCATCCCCATCCTGCCGACGTCGATGAAGGATCACCTCAACCGACACCTCGAGAAGGGGGACGTCTTGAGCAGGGGGACGCTCCGGGCCCTCAAATTCGCCCAGTGCCTCAAGTGCGATAAGGTGATCACGCTTGGAGACCACCAGTCCTGCACCGCCTGCCGCAAAGACCTCGAGCCCGAGCCGGAGGCGCAGGCCGTGGGGGCGGACATCCCGGCTGGGGAACTCCCCTCCGTCGAGGAACTCCGCCGGCACAACATCCGGGTCTGGGAAAAGGTGCCAAAACCGCTCGTCAAGGCATGGACCGCGGCCCTCAGCGAGGCCGCACGGGAGACCGCCGCACGCAACTCCGTCGCAGCGTGGACCATCCTCCTCATGGCCCCGCTCGTCCTCCTCCGCTCGGCGAGGATGGGGGGAGCGAAGAGCAAGGTCACCCTCCGCGAGCGCCAGAAGGTTTTCTACCGGTGGAAGAGGGGCGAGTACGCCACGCTCTGGGAGGAGGCCCGCGAGGCCAGCAAGCGCCAGGGGGGCACGGGGTCCCGCGGGAGCGCACCGCCGCGCTTGTCCGATGAGGAGAGATGGGAGCGGCGGGTCGGTCAACTGGCGCGGCAGAACCGGGTCTCAGCAGCCCACAAGCACCTCGTCCCGGCCAAAGTCGCCCCCAGCACGACGGAGACCCTGAAGAAGCTGCAGGGCAAACACCCGGAGGGTGGAGCGGTCCACCTGGAGCGGACCGTGCCCGCGGAGAAGTGCAAGGCGTTCACGCCGGCTGACGTCTTCCGAGCGGTGAAGTCCTTCCCCAACGGGTCGTCGGGCGGGCAGATGGGTTTGCGTCCAGACCACGTCCGCCAAGCCCTGGAGTGCAAGGATGCGCTGGGAGCCAAGCCGACGGCCATGCTCACCCAGGTCATTAACCGGATGGTCAAGGGTGCCGTGCCCCAGGAGGTGATGCCTGTGCTCGGGGGCGCGAAGCTTTCGGCCCTGGTGAAGGGTGACGAGGACGTTCGGCCCATTGCCTGCGGAGAGACGCTCCGACGCCTCGCCGCAAAACTCCTCTCGACGCGTCATAAGGGGGACGCACGGCGCATCCTCATGCGGGGTCGCCAAGTTGGGGTAGCTGTGCAGAGGGGGCTGGAGGCCGCGGCGTCAGTAGTGGCGCAGTACGCGGAGCGCTCGAGGGAAAAGGAGGACGCCGTGATCCTCAAGATCGACTACGCCAACGCGTTCAACTCGATCGACCGCGGGACCTTCCTCAAGGTCGTCGAGAGGCACATCCCCGGCCTGCTGCCCTTCGTCGCGTGGTGTTACGACTCCCCCTCCACCCTCACCTACGGCGAAGGGGTGGTGTCTTCATCGTGTGGGGTGCAGCAAGGCGACCTTGATCGGGTCGGCAGCCTTCTGCGAGAGCTACATGGACAAGAAGCTCTTGGAGTTCCAGCCGTACCTCGACGCCTTGGCCAAGCTCCAGGACAAGCAGGTCGGCCTCGCCCTTCTCCGCCACTGCGAGGGGTTCGCCCGCCTCGTGTTTTACATGAGGGCTATGGGACACAAGGGGGTTACGGAGTACCTCCGGAAGAGCGACGCCTCCGTGGAGAAGTGCCTCGCCCGGATCCTCGCCCTCGAGGACGACGTGCTGCCGGAATCAGTCATGCGGCAGGCCACCATGCCGGTGAGGCTCGGGGGCCTGGGGATTCGACGCGCCGCCGAACACTGGCATGCAGCCGCCCTGGCGTCCACGGCGAACGGCCACTCCTTGTGCCGGGAGCTCGACCCCAACTTCACGTGGGATGAGGAGGGATGGGAGACCACCTGCCTCGCTCACAACAACGCTGTGGACGAGGACGAACGGCGCGACCCCACGCAAGCCCCCGTGGGGGATGTCGAGCAGAGGGAACTCTCCCGCGCGATCGTCAGCCGCCAGTACCGCGAGCTGTTCGAAGAGTCCGACGCCCACGACAGAGCCCGCCTGCGATCGCTGTCGCTGCCCCACGCCGGCGCTTTCCTCGGGGGGAAGCTCTCGGAGAACAGCCGCATCGAGGGTCGCCAGATGATCGCCGTGTCACGCGCCCGCCTTGGCATTCCCCTCTTCGAGCCGGATACCGTCTGCGAGAAGTGCGGCAGGGAACTGGACGAGATGGGAACCCACGCCTTCGACTGCAACCAGGGCGGGGCTTTAACCCGCAGACACGACGCCACCCGGGACGCCCTGTTCGCCCTGGCACAGGAGGCGGGCACGAACCCCGAGATGGAGTCTCTGCATCTCCTGCAGGATGGGCAGCGCCCGGGCGACCTCGTGACTAGGAGGATCTGGCCACGAGTCATTGACATCACCGTCAAGAACCCCGTGGCCGCTTCTTACGTGCAGGCGGCAGCCCGTTTCACGGGAGCGGCGGCAGCCCAGGGCGAGGCGACGAAGAACCGGCAGTACCGGGACGCGTGTGCGGCGCGAGGCCTCGTGTTCGCCCCCTACGCCATGGAGTTGTTCGGCGGCCTCGCCCCCTCGGCACACTCCGTCTTCTCGAAGCTCGGGCGCCTTGCGGCGGAGCGGACAGGAGCGAGCCGAGTGCAGCTGACGCAGGAGTACGCGTGCAGGGTGAACTCCGCCTTCAACAACACCCTGGGCGCCACCCTGCTCGAGTGCGGGGAGCTTACGAAGGCTTGCCGGTCGCTGGCCCGCGACAGAGTCGAGGTGGAGGCCGCCCCACCCCTGGACCCCGACCACTTCATCAGGTTCGAGCCGGACCAGGTCGGCCAGGGTGCTGCATTCGAAGACACCGACCCGGACGACGCGGAGGGACAAGGCCACCAGGCGGTGCCCCCTCCCTCAGACGAGCCCCTGCGTCCCGCCCAGAAACCCGTAGACCGCGAGCCGCCGACGCCGGAAGACCTGGTGCGTGAATGGCGGTCTGCCCACAACGGTGTAGGGGTGTCCTTCACCTCGCTGATGGGGGGCTTGGGGAACCTCCTGCCGGCGGTGTTCCAGGTGCAGCAGCTGGGGGGAGGTGGCGCGGGGGGGGTGCCCACGGATGCGCTGGTGGCCCTCGCGGACGGCTTCGCCTCGTCAGGGACCCCGATGGAGGCAGGGCCACTCCGCAGACAGGCCGTCGCCCGGGTACGATCCTCCCCCGAACTGTCGGGGCTCCTGGCAGACCCAGCGGCGTGGGCCAGCCGCATGTCCGCTTTCGAGGGGGGAGACGAAGCGACGTGGGCCGACGACGTGCTCATTCGCGGGGCGGCGTGCGTGCTGCGGAGGCACATCATCGTCTTCCGCGACTACCGCGCGCCGACAGTGTGCGACCCCGGGTGCAAGCCGATCGCCACCGCGGTCGCCCTCGGGGGAGTAGGCGACCGCTTCCAGGCGCTCACCCTGCCGGCGGACGTGCAGGAGTTGGTGGGCGGGAGCACGACTGGGCCCCGGCCTACCGTACGCGCGGGCCCGCGGCTGCGAACTGAGCGGGCGGAGGGGGAGCAGGACGTGACGGAGTTCTGCCAGTTCTGCGAAGCGGACTTCTCCACGCAGGACACCCACGGCAGGTGTGTACACTGCCTCAGAGCCAGCTGCCCTGACTGTGTCGAGCACGTCACGGACCCCTGCCAGTGCGGGCGCACGGAGCCGACGACGGTGGTGCAGGAGGAGGTGATGGATGACGACGAGGACAGCACCGACAGCGAGGACGCCGGTCCCCCGCCGCCGCCCCCGGGGCCGGCCCCCGAGCCGGCGGACGATGTCCTGACCCGGTGGCTGACCGCGAGGGAGCACGCGCTTCCGGGAGTCACCACCGCGAAGCAGCAGAGCGTGCTGGAGATGCCGGACGTGCAGGACTTCCGGTTCACCCCCGGGAACTGCTTCTTCGACGCCCTCACGTCCCTCCTCGGCGAGGCCGGCGCGACTGCAGACGGCCTGCGGCAGTACGTCGTGAAGGTGGTCGGCGACCACGCTGACCTGAGGAGCAGGGCGGAGCCCTCCTACGAGGAGTGGGCGCGGCAGATGTGCGAGTCCGGCAGCATGAACGTTGCGTCGTGGGCCGACGAGCTGACGCTGCAGGGGGCCGCGCGGGCGACGGGCTCCCCGATCGTCGTGCTCGCTGATGACACTGCACCGCGGATATACCGCCCCCTGAGGAAGCCGTACGGGCCTGTCGCGGGTGTCAAGTTCAAGACATCGCACTACAGCCCACTCCACATCTCGGAGCAGGTGCGGTCCTTCGTGCTCCGCCTCGCACCGGCCGTACCCCTCGTCTCCACCGGCTGCCGAGGCGCAGAGGCTGGCCTCCACATGGTCCGAGTAGACGGGGGGACAGCCGAACTGTCGGTGCTGTGTGTCAGATGTGAGCAGCCGTTTGACACCCGAACGCCCCACTGGGAATGCATAGGCTGCAATCGCCTAGCGTGCACGGGCTGTGTGTCGGACGGAGAGACATGTACCCGTCCGCCGGACCGAGGAGGCGACGGGGCTGCGACGGACGGTAACGCACACACGACCTCGGGCGGCTCTCCCTCTGCTTCTACAGCACCAGCCCCCTCGTCGAACGCGACCGCTCAGCCCTCCACCTCCTCCACCGACTCCACCTCCGACGCGCAGCAGGGCGGCTCCACCAGCGAGAACGCACCAGCCCCCTCAGCGTCGCAGCACACAGGCAAGCGGAAGGCCGACCGTGACGTGTCAGCCTCTCCCCCGGACAGGAAGCGCAGCGCGACGGCTGCCGACAAAGGCACCCCAGCTGACGACGCCGACGTCCCCAAGACGGTGGCTGAATGGGACGCCCTGTTCACCCCAGAGCCTGGCTCCCCGGAGGAGGAGTTCAAGTCCGCGAGGCGAGCCCTGCATGCGTGGCGTTGCAAGGTCCGCCTCCAAGACAGAGAGGAGCAGAGGCTGTACAATAACCTCAACTCGAGGATGTACACCGCAGCGGGCATGCGTCGCGCGACAGCGGGGACAGCGTCCCAGGGATCACGCCGCGCCGCGCCGCGCGCGACAGGCGCCGCCACCCAGTGAGGGCCAGAGTGGTCGAACCTGCAAGGAGCAGGTCCCCGCTCGACTACGTAGAGTATAGAGTAGAGTTTTGAGTAGAGGTAGATCCCCCCCCCTAGACCAGATGCCTTTGTGCAGTAGAGCACACACAGGTGCTGTGAATACCCCCTTCTCCGTCCCCCCCCCCCCCCCCCTCCCCCCCCAACTCCCCCTCGCGGCAGGCACGGTCGGCCCGACGAGTCAGTTCAGTGTTGTCCCTCAACGAGACCCCCCTGTCCCCGGCCCTGTGAGCACCACAGCACCAGGGAATAGGCATCCCAACTCACAGGACCCACCGCCGTCACTGCATGCCCCTCTGCCCCGCGTTTCGTTACCTTCTCTGCCAGGTCACGGGTCCCCCCTCCAGGTGCCCTCCCGCCTCATCCCTTTTTACCCCCGTCGTTGCCCGTTTTGGCGCCCCCGATAGGCGGACCCAGGGAGCCTCGTCAAAGTGCCATCCCTACAGGAGATCGCCCTGGTTTTGGCCCCCATGAGCACCATGGCACCAGTAATCCAGGAAATTTGGCTCCCTGGATCCACCGTCACTGCTATTCTTGTCCTTCTGCATTACCTTTCACGCTTATTTGCCTTCGGACTGGGTCATGGGATGGAAGAGGGCGGTCGGGGTCTGGGGAAGTGAGGATGTGTGTCAAGACCTTGTCTCGTTGTGCCTGGGAGGTTTGGTGGTGGATGGGATGAGACACAGGCCATTCTGCCCAGAGAGCGCATGAGAGAGAGGGATTTGAGGCCCCCCGCCCCCAGGTTCCCTGCCCACCTGGACGGACCCAAGTGCCTCACACCGGTTCTCTCCCCACCCGGTGGTCCACCTGACGGGCAAAAAAAAATCCCAGTCCCCCCCTTCCCACCCCCGACACACGCGAGCGCGAGTCGCGATGGAGGCGCGAGACGTGCCTGGCCGTGGGCACGCGAGGAGGCGAGGGCAGTGGGCCCTCATGGCGCTGCTGGTGGCGGCGCTCCCGCCCCCAGCGGGTGAGCAGCCCGGGTCGCCCCCGGTAGCGAGGGAGACGGGGGGGTCGCAGCCCCCCACACGAGTGCAGCCCGGGCCGCCCCCGGTAGCGGCAGAAGCGCGGGGGTCGCAACCCCCCGCACGAGTGCAGCCCGGGCCGCCCCCGGTAGCGGCGAGAGCAGCAGCGACGGCAGCGGCGGCGTCGGCAGCGCCGGGGCAGGCAGGGCCGGGGGAGGGTGGGTTCCACACGGGCCCCCCAACAACAGCACACCGGTCTTTTTTTTTTTTTTTTTTTTTTTTGAAGCCGCTGCACCGACTGCCCATCAGGTGGACCACCGGGTGGGGAGAGAACCGGTGTGAGGCACTTGGGTCCGTCCAGGTGGGCAGGGAACCTGGGGGCGGGGGGCCTCAAATCCCTCTCTCTCATGCGCTCTCTGGGCACAATGGCCTGTGTCTCATCCCATCCACCACCAAACCTCCCAGGCACAACGAGACAAGGTCTTGACACACATCCTCACTTCCCCAGACCCCGACCGCCCTCTTCCATCCCATGACCCAGTCCGAAGGCAAATAAGCGTGAAAGGTAATGCAGAAGGACAAGAATAGCAGTGACGGTGGATCCAGGGAGCCAAATTTCCTGGATTACTGGTGCCATGGTGCTCATGGGGGCCAAAACCAGGGCGATCTCCTGTAGGGATGGCACTTTGACGAGGCTCCCTGGGTCCGCCTATCGGGGGCGCCAAAACGGGCAACGACGGGGGTAAAAAGGGATGAAAAAAAAAAAAAAAAAAGCACACCGGTCTGACCCACCGGCTTTATGCACCCCCCAACGGCACTCCCCGACGGCTGCGGAAGGGTCGCGGCCCCCCCTCGTGCAGGCAGCGGCGGTCACCGTTGCAGAGGGAGCAGCAGAGGCAGCAGCAGGGCGGGTGACAGCTTCCCGCCCCAACCCCCTCCCTCACGTCATGTGGGGGGTCGGCTGGGCGTGGGGGTCAGGGCGGGTGGTGGGAGGCCTCCCCCCCCCCAGGGGGGACTCGTTCGGGTGGGAGGGTGTGTTAGGACAGTATGGGGCAGGGGAGGGAAGGGCCAATATACCACACCCCCGACTCCCGTGCTTTTTTGTCCCCCCACCCGCTCAGTCCCACGCTCCCCCCGCTGCCCTCCCCCTTATCGCATCGCAACATCCCCCCACATTCCGTCTCTCACGTTCTCCCCCTCCGTCTCCGCCCCCCAGTGCACCAGGGGTGGAGGGGCAAGCTGGGGTTTTCGAGTATAGCGGGCCCAGTCCCCACCTCGCACCATGTAACTCCCTCGTGCCCCATCCACTCATCTCCTGCCCCCCCTCCTCACACGTTCCCCCAGCCCAAGTGTCACCGCACCTTGCCATCACGGGGAAAATCGGGGATAGTGGGGCAGGCGGGGATCTCGCCCCCGGCGCCCCCACCGACGCACCGCCCCGCCGCCCCACCACCCCAGCCGCTGAGCAGCAGGGAGAGCTGTACTCCCAGCAGGGAAACAACGCCAGCGGTGCCCCGGCAGGGGACCGATCCACTAGTCAGGGTACGTGGATGCCAGCATGTCGGGGCTGGTCTGGGGACCCTCCTGTTGGAGCGGAGTGCAGCTCGGGCGTCCCAACTGCTCGTGGCTGGGGTTTACCCCCTGGCGCCCTGGCAGAGGGCTGGGACGACGGCGAGAGGCGCAGGTGGGTGCGGATGCGCCTCCCCAGGCAGTGGAGACGGCCGCGGGCTCGGGCAGTCCGCCGCGCGGCGATGAAGCGTCGCGCCCCCAGTCGCCAGCGGGCAGGCCTGCGCGGGACGTCCCCCCCCTCCCTTCGAGGGGTGATCTGGTCCCTCCTCCGACAGGCGATGTGGAGGCCGCTCATGTGGGGGCTCCGGTCATACGCGTCTCCCCAGAGCTGGGTGGGCCTAGCGAGGGCGGCGGTGTCGGCGTGCAGGCGGGGTCTGAGCGAAGCGAGTAGGGACTGCTGGTCCGTAGTGGCGCGCCTGTGTGGTCGGGCCCCGCGCCGTCACGGGATGTCACGCCGCCCTCGGCACTGGGTCGCCCGGCGTCCCGCGAGGCCGATGTGCCTGAGGCGCCGGGCCGTCAGGGGCATCCGCCTCCACGCGAGGGCCCTCCACTCCCCTTCGTCCCTCCCAGGCACGCGTTGGACCGGAGGGGGGCGGCTGGCTTGGGACAGACAAGATGAGATCCTGTTCGACTGGCTCGTCTTCCGCGAGGATCTGGCCAGAGACACCTTGGAGAGGGTGCTGACGAGACATGTCGCCGACGACCCCAGGGCGTCCCTCCCGGACCTCGCGGCGGCCCGGACCAGGGTGCGGAGGAAGCTGGAGGCCCTGCCTTTGCCCGACTACGCCCCTGTTTGGACTGAGCCGAGCCCGGCTCTGCGGGATACCCCTGGCGGACCAACGGAAGGCGCCCACATCCCATGCGACGCGATGCGCGGTGGCGCTGACGACGATGACGCTATGGGAGAAGCGCAAGGCGAGAGGGATGCGGTTGATGACCTCCTCAGGGATTTCGGCGCGACCCGCGTGCCCAACGCGGCGCAGGGCGACTGCGGTTTCTTCGCCATCGGGGTCCCCGCAGCAGACATCGCACTCAGGCGCCAGGACCTCTCGGAGGCTGCGAAGAAGTTGCAGGCACTCACAGACCTTTTCGGCGGAGACAAGGCCCAACACCTCGCCTATGCAGCCAACCTCGCCAGGCCCAGCAGCTGGATGGATCACCTCGCGCTGCAACTCGCGGCCAGGGTGTGGAGCATTCACATCGTCGTGGTCCAGGGCGGCGAGCACCCCATCGTCTCCATCCGCCCAGCGAAGGTGCCCGACAAGGAGCTTCTGCAGAAGACCAGGGTGATAGCCCTGACGGGGCAGCATTTCGAGGGTGTCAGCATCCCGCGGGCCGAGCTGCACGGGCTGGTCAACAGAGCCGAGCCGGCCTTCCTCACGCGGTCCAACGCGAGGATGGCGGAGCTGCAGACTGCTGAGGGGCAGGAGGAGCTCGACGTGGGGTCAAAGCTGGTCGAGCGCTCCACTGCCAGGCTGTACTGCCCGCACGACTCCTGCAGGACGTCCCTCATGCAGGCGGGCATCCCCATCCTGCCGACGTCGATGAAGGATCACCTCAACCGACACCTCGAGAAGGGGGACGTCTTGAGCAGGGGGACGCTCCGGGCCCTCAAATTCGCCCAGTGCCTCAAGTGCGATAAGGTGATCACGCTTGGAGACCACCAGTCCTGCACCGCCTGCCGCAAAGACCTCGAGCCCGAGCCGGAGGCGCAGGCCGTGGGGGCGGACATCCCGGCTGGGGAACTCCCCTCCGTCGAGGAACTCCGCCGGCACAACATCCGGGTCTGGGAAAAGGTGCCAAAACCGCTCGTCAAGGCATGGACCGCGGCCCTCAGCGAGGCCGCACGGGAGACCGCCGCACGCAACTCCGTCGCAGCGTGGACCATCCTCCTCATGGCCCCGCTCGTCCTCCTCCGCTCGGCGAGGATGGGGGGAGCGAAGAGCAAGGTCACCCTCCGCGAGCGCCAGAAGGTTTTCTACCGGTGGAAGAGGGGCGAGTACGCCACGCTCTGGGAGGAGGCCCGCGAGGCCAGCAAGCGCCAGGGGGGCACGGGGTCCCGCGGGAGCGCACCGCCGCGCTTGTCCGATGAGGAGAGATGGGAGCGGCGGGTCGGTCAACTGGCGCGGCAGAACCGGGTCTCAGCAGCCCACAAGCACCTCGTCCCGGCCAAAGTCGCCCCCAGCACGACGGAGACCCTGAAGAAGCTGCAGGGCAAACACCCGGAGGGTGGAGCGGTCCACCTGGAGCGGACCGTGCCCGCGGAGAAGTGCAAGGCGTTCACGCCGGCTGACGTCTTCCGAGCGGTGAAGTCCTTCCCCAACGGGTCGTCGGGCGGGCAGATGGGTTTGCGTCCAGACCACGTCCGCCAAGCCCTGGAGTGCAAGGATGCGCTGGGAGCCAAGCCGACGGCCATGCTCACCCAGGTCATTAACCGGATGGTCAAGGGTGCCGTGCCCCAGGAGGTGATGCCTGTGCTCGGGGGCGCGAAGCTTTCGGCCCTGGTGAAGGGTGACGAGGACGTTCGGCCCATTGCCTGCGGAGAGACGCTCCGACGCCTCGCCGCAAAACTCCTCTCGACGCGTCATAAGGGGGACGCACGGCGCATCCTCATGCGGGGTCGCCAAGTTGGGGTAGCTGTGCAGAGGGGGCTGGAGGCCGCGGCGTCAGTAGTGGCGCAGTACGCGGAGCGCTCGAGGGAAAAGGAGGACGCCGTGATCCTCAAGATCGACTACGCCAACGCGTTCAACTCGATCGACCGCGGGACCTTCCTCAAGGTCGTCGAGAGGCACATCCCCGGCCTGCTGCCCTTCGTCGCGTGGTGTTACGACTCCCCCTCCACCCTCACCTACGGCGAAGGGGTGGTGTCTTCATCGTGTGGGGTGCAGCAAGGCGACCTTGATCGGGTCGGCAGCCTTCTGCGAGAGCTACATGGACAAGAAGCTCTTGGAGTTCCAGCCGTACCTCGACGCCTTGGCCAAGCTCCAGGACAAGCAGGTCGGCCTCGCCCTTCTCCGCCACTGCGAGGGGTTCGCCCGCCTCGTGTTTTACATGAGGGCTATGGGACACAAGGGGGTTACGGAGTACCTCCGGAAGAGCGACGCCTCCGTGGAGAAGTGCCTCGCCCGGATCCTCGCCCTCGAGGACGACGTGCTGCCGGAATCAGTCATGCGGCAGGCCACCATGCCGGTGAGGCTCGGGGGCCTGGGGATTCGACGCGCCGCCGAACACTGGCATGCAGCCGCCCTGGCGTCCACGGCGAACGGCCACTCCTTGTGCCGGGAGCTCGACCCCAACTTCACGTGGGATGAGGAGGGATGGGAGACCACCTGCCTCGCTCACAACAACGCTGTGGACGAGGACGAACGGCGCGACCCCACGCAAGCCCCCGTGGGGGATGTCGAGCAGAGGGAACTCTCCCGCGCGATCGTCAGCCGCCAGTACCGCGAGCTGTTCGAAGAGTCCGACGCCCACGACAGAGCCCGCCTGCGATCGCTGTCGCTGCCCCACGCCGGCGCTTTCCTCGGGGGGAAGCTCTCGGAGAACAGCCGCATCGAGGGTCGCCAGATGATCGCCGTGTCACGCGCCCGCCTTGGCATTCCCCTCTTCGAGCCGGATACCGTCTGCGAGAAGTGCGGCAGGGAACTGGACGAGATGGGAACCCACGCCTTCGACTGCAACCAGGGCGGGGCTTTAACCCGCAGACACGACGCCACCCGGGACGCCCTGTTCGCCCTGGCACAGGAGGCGGGCACGAACCCCGAGATGGAGTCTCTGCATCTCCTGCAGGATGGGCAGCGCCCGGGCGACCTCGTGACTAGGAGGATCTGGCCACGAGTCATTGACATCACCGTCAAGAACCCCGTGGCCGCTTCTTACGTGCAGGCGGCAGCCCGTTTCACGGGAGCGGCGGCAGCCCAGGGCGAGGCGACGAAGAACCGGCAGTACCGGGACGCGTGTGCGGCGCGAGGCCTCGTGTTCGCCCCCTACGCCATGGAGTTGTTCGGCGGCCTCGCCCCCTCGGCACACTCCGTCTTCTCGAAGCTCGGGCGCCTTGCGGCGGAGCGGACAGGAGCGAGCCGAGTGCAGCTGACGCAGGAGTACGCGTGCAGGGTGAACTCCGCCTTCAACAACACCCTGGGCGCCACCCTGCTCGAGTGCGGGGAGCTTACGAAGGCTTGCCGGTCGCTGGCCCGCGACAGAGTCGAGGTGGAGGCCGCCCCACCCCTGGACCCCGACCACTTCATCAGGTTCGAGCCGGACCAGGTCGGCCAGGGTGCTGCATTCGAAGACACCGACCCGGACGACGCGGAGGGACAAGGCCACCAGGCGGTGCCCCCTCCCTCAGACGAGCCCCTGCGTCCCGCCCAGAAACCCGTAGACCGCGAGCCGCCGACGCCGGAAGACCTGGTGCGTGAATGGCGGTCTGCCCACAACGGTGTAGGGGTGTCCTTCACCTCGCTGATGGGGGGCTTGGGGAACCTCCTGCCGGCGGTGTTCCAGGTGCAGCAGCTGGGGGGAGGTGGCGCGGGGGGGGTGCCCACGGATGCGCTGGTGGCCCTCGCGGACGGCTTCGCCTCGTCAGGGACCCCGATGGAGGCAGGGCCACTCCGCAGACAGGCCGTCGCCCGGGTACGATCCTCCCCCGAACTGTCGGGGCTCCTGGCAGACCCAGCGGCGTGGGCCAGCCGCATGTCCGCTTTCGAGGGGGGAGACGAAGCGACGTGGGCCGACGACGTGCTCATTCGCGGGGCGGCGTGCGTGCTGCGGAGGCACATCATCGTCTTCCGCGACTACCGCGCGCCGACAGTGTGCGACCCCGGGTGCAAGCCGATCGCCACCGCGGTCGCCCTCGGGGGAGTAGGCGACCGCTTCCAGGCGCTCACCCTGCCGGCGGACGTGCAGGAGTTGGTGGGCGGGAGCACGACTGGGCCCCGGCCTACCGTACGCGCGGGCCCGCGGCTGCGAACTGAGCGGGCGGAGGGGGAGCAGGACGTGACGGAGTTCTGCCAGTTCTGCGAAGCGGACTTCTCCACGCAGGACACCCACGGCAGGTGTGTACACTGCCTCAGAGCCAGCTGCCCTGACTGTGTCGAGCACGTCACGGACCCCTGCCAGTGCGGGCGCACGGAGCCGACGACGGTGGTGCAGGAGGAGGTGATGGATGACGACGAGGACAGCACCGACAGCGAGGACGCCGGTCCCCCGCCGCCGCCCCCGGGGCCGGCCCCCGAGCCGGCGGACGATGTCCTGACCCGGTGGCTGACCGCGAGGGAGCACGCGCTTCCGGGAGTCACCACCGCGAAGCAGCAGAGCGTGCTGGAGATGCCGGACGTGCAGGACTTCCGGTTCACCCCCGGGAACTGCTTCTTCGACGCCCTCACGTTCCTCCTCGGCGAGGCCGGCGCGACTGCAGACGGCCTGCGGCAGTACGTCGTGAAGGCGGTCGGCGACCACGCTGACCTGAGGAGCAGGGCGGAGCCCTCCTACGAGGAGTGGGCGCGGCAGATGCGCGAGTCCGGCAGCATGAACGTTGCGTCGTGGGCCGACGAGCTGACGCTGCAGGGGGCCGCGCGGGCGACGGGCTCCCCGATCGTCGTGCTCGCTGATGACACTGCACCGCGGATATACCGCCCCCTGAGGAAGCCGTACGGGCCTGTCGCGGGTGTCAAGTTCAAGGCATCGCACTACAGCCCACTCCACATCTCGGAGCAGGTGCGGTCCTTCGTGCTCCGCCTCGCACCGGCCGTACCCCTCGTCTCCACCGGCTGCCGAGGCGCAGAGGCTGGCCTCCACATGGTCCGAGTAGACGGGGGGACAGCCGAACTGTCGGTGCTGTGTGTCAGATGTGAGCAGCCGTTTGACACCCGAACGCCCCACTGGGAATGCATAGGCTGCAATCGCCTAGCGTGCACGGGCTGTGTGTCGGACGGAGAGACATGTACCCGTCCGCCGGACCGAGGAGGCGACGGGGCTGCGACGGACGGTAACGCACACACGACCTCGGGCGGCTCTCCCTCTGCTTCTACAGCACCAGCCCCCTCGTCGAACGCGACCGCTCAGCCCTCCACCTCCTCCACCTCCTCCACCGACTCCACCTCCGACGCGCAGCAGGGCGGCTCCACCAGCGAGAACGCACCAGCCCCCTCAGCGTCGCAGCACACAGGCAAGCGGAAGGCCGACCGTGACGTGTCAGCCTCTCCCCCGGACAGGAAGCGCAGCGCGACGGCTGCCGACAAAGGCACCCCAGCTGACGACGCCGACGTCCCCAAGACGGTGGCTGAATGGGACGCCCTGTTCACCCCAGAGCCTGGCTCCCCGGAGGAGGAGTTCAAGTCCGCGAGGCGAGCCCTGCATGCGTGGCGTTGCAAGGTCCGCCTCCAAGACAGAGAGGAGCAGAGGCTGTACAATAACCTCAACTCGAGGATGTACACCGCAGCGGGCATGCGTCGCGCGACAGCGGGGACAGCGTCCCAGGGATCACGCCGCGCCGCGCCGCGCCGCGCGCGACAGGCGCCGCCACCCAGTGAGGGCCAGAGTGGTCGAACCTGCAAGGAGCAGGTCCCCGCTCGACTACGTAGAGTATAGAGTAGAGTTTTGAGTGGAGGTAGATCCCCCCCCCTAGACCAGATGCCTTTGTGCAGTAGAGCACACACAGGTGCTGTGAATACCCCCTTCTCCGTCCCCCCCCCCCCTCCCCCCCCAACTCCCCCTCGCGGCAGGCACGGTCGGCCCGACGAGTCAGTTCAGTGTTGTCCCTCAACGAGACCCCCTGTCCCCGGCCCTGTGAGCACCACAGCACCAGGGAATAGGCATCCCAACTCACAGGACCCACCGCCGTCACTGCATGCCCCTCTGCCCCGCGTTTCGTTACCTTCTCTGCCAGGTCACGGGTCCCCCCTCCAGGTCCCCTCCAGGTGCCCTCCCGCCTCATCCCTTTTTACCCCCGTCGTTGCCCGTTTTGGCGCCCCCGATAGGCGGACCCAGGGAGCCTCGTCAAAGTGCCATCCCTACAGGAGATCGCCCTGGTTTTGGCCCCCATGAGCACCATGGCACCAGTAATCCAGGAAATTTGGCTCCCTGGATCCACCGTCACTGCTATTCTTGTCCTTCTGCATTACCTTTCACGCTTATTTGCCTTCGGACTGGGTCATGGGATGGAAGAGGGCGGTCGGGGTCTGGGGAAGTGAGGATGTGTGTCAAGACCTTGTCTCGTTGTGCCTGGGAGGTTTGGTGGTGGATGGGATGAGACACAGGCCATTGTGCCCAGAGAGCGCATGAGAGAGAGGGATTTGAGGCCCCCCGCCCCCAGGTTCCCTGCCCACCTGGACGGACCCAAGTGCCTCACACCGGTTCTCTCCCCACCCGGTGGTCCACCTGACGGGCAGTCGGTGCAAAAAAAATGGGAGACCACCTGCCTCGCTCACAACAACGCTGTGGACGAGGACGAACGGCGCGACCCCACGCAAGCCCCCGTGGGGGATGTCGAGCAGAGGGAACTCTCCCGCGCGATCGTCAGCCGCCAGTACCGCGAGCTGTTCGAAGAGTCCGACGCCCACGACAGAGCCCGCCTGCGATCGCTGTCGCTGCCCCACGCCGGCGCTTTCCTCGGGGGGAAGCTCTCGGAGAACAGCCGCATCGAGGGTCGCCAGATGATCGCCGTGTCACGCGCCCGCCTTGGCATTCCCCTCTTCGAGCCGGATACCGTCTGCGAGAAGTGCGGCAGGGAACTGGACGAGATGGGGACCCACGCCTTCGACTGCAACCAGGGCGGGGCTTTAACCCGCAGACACGACGCCACCCGGGACGCCCTGTTCGCCCTGGCACAGGAGGCGGGCACGAACCCCGAGATGGAGTCTCTGCATCTCCTGCAGGATGGGCAGCGCCCGGGCGACCTCGTGACTAGGAGGATCTGGCCACGAGTCATTGACATCACCGTCAAGAACCCCGTGGCCGCTTCTTACGTGCAGGCGGCAGCCCGTTTCACGGGAGCGGCGGCAGCCCAGGGCGAGGCGACGAAGAACCGGCAGTACCGGGACGCGTGTGTGGCGCGAGGCCTCGTGTTCGCCCCCTACGCCATGGAGTTGTTCGGCGGCCTCGCCCCCTCGGCACACTCCGTCTTCTCGAAGCTCGGGCGCCTTGCGGCGGAGCGGACAGGAGCGAGCCGAGTGCAGCTGACGCAGGAGTACGCGTGCAGGGTGAACTCCGCCTTCAACAACACCCTGGGCGCCACCCTGCTCGAGTGCGGGGAGCTTACGAAGGCTTGCCGGTCGCTGGCCCGCGACAGAGTCGAGGTGGAGGCCGCCCCACCCCTGGACCCCGACCACTTCATCAGGTTCGAGCCGGACCAGGTCGGCCAGGGTGCTGCATTCGATGACACCGACCCGGACGACGCGGAGGGACAAGGCCACCAGGCGGTGCCCCCTCTTTTTTTTGGTACCCGGGGGCGAACCGGGGGACTGCTACTCTCCACCTCTGCTCTTGGGGTGTCTGCTGCTTGTCGAGATGACATGCAGGGCGGAAGCCAACGACACAGTTGCTGTTGGCCACGTGTGGCAGAGGCTAGAGGCTAGAGGGCCGTGTACTTGGCAAGTTCGAACAACAAGGGCCAGACCTCTTCTACAGTCTCTCCCCAAATGGCGACCGTTCGAAAAGTCCAGGGCCCAGAACGCGCAAAAAACAGGGTTGAAACAGTCCCTGTCGAGCGGTTTGCGGGACCGAGCGGGCCATCCCTCCAAACCACTCGAACTGGGGGAGGGAACTGCAGAGGAGGGGCGGAATCGAGGGGAATGGTGGAATCAGGGAGCGAATTTACAGGGGTCCGTGGTGCCGTGGCTCTCACACACGTTCTGCTGGTGCCACTCCGAGTTTGTGGCGAACTTTTTCGGACACCACCGACCCCCCCAAAGGGCAAGACTATTCACACTGTGCAAGACTCTATTAAGGGGGAGGGGCGGGGGGGGGGACGATCAGATTTGTTTGTTTAGGCGCCGTGGGACCGAATGGACTTTCCGGACCCACGGCTCGAAGGTCAAACTATACACTGGAATCGATGATGATGCTTGGGGGCCTAGGCGCGAGGGGAACGGACGCGGGGGTCCCAACCACCCACCCTAGACGGACTATACACACGACTCTACCGAAGAGGGGAGGAGGGGGAAGGGGGGGGGAGGAGGTTGCACCCTACGTGCACCGTCCTCTCCCTGCATGAACGCTTCACCTCCGCCGACGGGGCCCCTGGCCCCCTACTCCGATCACCGCAGCCTGCCTCTCCTGCCCGCCGCCACGGTCCCTACGGTCGCCGCCACCCCTGCCGCCGCCTCTCCCGGCTGCCCACCTGTCGCGGCCCTGCCTCCCTCCACCCTAGGCCCTGGAGGCAGGGCCACTCCGCAGACAGGCCGTCGCCCGGGTACGATCCTCCCCCGAACTGTCGGGGCTCCTGGCAGACCCAGCGGCGTGGGCCAGCCGCATGTCCGCTTTCGAGAGGGAAGACGAAGCGACGTGGGCCGACGACGTGCTCATTCGCGGGGCGGCGTGCGTGCTGCGGAGGCACATCATCGTCTTCCGCGACTACCGCGCGCCGACAGTGTGCGACCCCGGGTGCAAGCCGATCGCCACCGCGGTCGCCCTCGGGGGAGTAGGCGACCGCTTCCAGGCGCTCACCCTGCCGGCGGACGTGCAGGAGTTGGTGGGCGGGAGCACGACTGGGCCCCGGCCTACCGTACGCGCGGGCCCGCGGCTGCGAACTGAGCGGGCGGAGGGGGAGCAGGACGTGACGGAGTTCTGCCAGTTCTGCGAAGCGGACTTCTCCACGCAGGACACCCACGGCAGGTGTGTACACTGCCTCAGAGCCAGCTGCCCTGACTGTGTCGAGCACGTCACGGACCCCTGCCAGTGCGGGCGCACGGAGCCGACGACGGTGGTGCAGGAGGAGGTGATGGATGACGACGAGGACAGCACCGACAGCGAGGACGCCGGTCCCCCGCCGCCGCCCCCGGGGCCGGCCCCCGAGCCGGCGGACGATGTCCTGACCCGGTGGCTGACCGCGAGGGAGCACGCGCTTCCGGGAGTCACCACCGCGAAGCAGCAGAGCGTGCTGGAGATGCCGGACGTGCAGGACTTCCGGTTCACCCCCGGGAACTGCTTCTTCGACGCCCTCACGTTCCTCCTCGGCGAGGCCGGCGCGACTGCAGACGGCCTGCGGCAGTACGTCGTGAAGGCGGTCGGCGACCACGCTGACCTGAGGAGCAGGGCGGAGCCCTCCTACGAGGAGTGGGCGCGGCAGATGCGCGAGTCCGGCAGCATGAACGTTGCGTCGTGGGCCGACGAGCTGACGCTGCAGGGGGCCGCGCGGGCGACGGGCTCCCCGATCGTCGTGCTCGCTGATGACACTGCACCGCGGATATACCGCCCCCTGAGGAAGCCGTACGGGCCTGTCGCGGGTGTCAAGTTCAAGGCATCGCACTACAGCCCACTCCACATCTCGGAGCAGGTGCGGTCCTTCGTGCTCCGCCTCGCACCGGCCGTACCCCTCGTCTCCACCGGCTGCCGAGGCGCAGAGGCTGGCCTCCACATGGTCCGAGTAGACGGGGGGACAGCCGAACTGTCGGTGCTGTGTGTCAGATGTGAGCAGCCGTTTGACACCCGAACGCCCCACTGGGAATGCATAGGCTGCAATCGCCTAGCGTGCACGGGCTGTGTGTCGGACGGAGAGACATGTACCCGTCCGCCGGACCGAGGAGGCGACGGGGCTGCGACGGACGGTAACGCACACACGACCTCGGGCGGCTCTCCCTCTGCTTCTACAGCACCAGCCCCCTCGTCGAACGCGACCGCTCAGCCCTCCACCTCCTCCACCTCCTCCACCGACTCCACCTCCGACGCGCAGCAGGGCGGCTCCACCAGCGAGAACGCACCAGCCCCCTCAGCGTCGCAGCACACAGGCAAGCGGAAGGCCGACCGTGACGTGTCAGCCTCTCCCCCGGACAGGAAGCGCAGCGCGACGGCTGCCGACAAAGGCACCCCAGCTGACGACGCCGACGTCCCCAAGACGGTGGCTGAATGGGACGCCCTGTTCACCCCAGAGCCTGGCTCCCCGGAGGAGGAGTTCAAGTCCGCGAGGCGAGCCCTGCATGCGTGGCGTTGCAAGGTCCGCCTCCAAGACAGAGAGGAGCAGAGGCTGTACAATAACCTCAACTCGAGGATGTACACCGCAGCGGGCATGCGTCGCGCGACAGCGGGGACAGCGTCCCAGGGATCACGCCGCGCCGCGCCGCGCCGCGCGCGACAGGCGCCGCCACCCAGTGAGGGCCAGAGTGGTCGAACCTGCAAGGAGCAGGTCCCCGCTCGACTACGTAGAGTATAGAGTAGAGTTTTGAGTGGAGGTAGATCCCCCCCCCTAGACCAGATGCCTTTGTGCAGTAGAGCACACACAGGTGCTGTGAATACCCCCTTCTCCGTCCCCCCCCCCCCTCCCCCCCCAACTCCCCCTCGCGGCAGGCACGGTCGGCCCGACGAGTCAGTTCAGTGTTGTCCCTCAACGAGACCCCCTGTCCCCGGCCCTGTGAGCACCACAGCACCAGGGAATAGGCATCCCAACTCACAGGACCCACCGCCGTCACTGCATGCCCCTCTGCCCCGCGTTTCGTTACCTTCTCTGCCAGGTCACGGGTCCCCCCTCCAGGTCCCCTCCAGGTGCCCTCCCGCCTCATCCCTTTTTACCCCCGTCGTTGCCCGTTTTGGCGCCCCCGATAGGCGGACCCAGGGAGCCTCGTCAAAGTGCCATCCCTACAGGAGATCGCCCTGGTTTTGGCCCCCATGAGCACCATGGCACCAGTAATCCAGGAAATTTGGCTCCCTGGATCCACCGTCACTGCTATTCTTGTCCTTCTGCATTACCTTTCACGCTTATTTGCCTTCGGACTGGGTCATGGGATGGAAGAGGGCGGTCGGGGTCTGGGGAAGTGAGGATGTGTGTCAAGACCTTGTCTCGTTGTGCCTGGGAGGTTTGGTGGTGGATGGGATGAGACACAGGCCATTGTGCCCAGAGAGCGCATGAGAGAGAGGGATTTGAGGCCCCCCGCCCCCAGGTTCCCTGCCCACCTGGACGGACCCAAGTGCCTCACACCGGTTCTCTCCCCACCCGGTGGTCCACCTGACGGGCAGTCGGTGCAGCGGCTTCTAAAAAAAAAAAAAAAAAAAAAAAAACCCTCCACCCTGGCCGTCGCCCCTCCTGTCCCGGGGGTCCGCCACCCCTCCCCCGCCACGGCCGCCCCGCGGTCGCGCCGCCTCCTCCGGGTGCCGCTCACGCGTCCGTCTCTTGTCCACCCGGCTGTTCACGCGCTTGCACGCGAAGAACTCCTCCACCCGTGCCGCACTCGCCCCTTCCCGCCTCGAGTTGAAGTCGGCATCAACCGACCGTCGATCCGCCACCCACTGCTTGTAGACAGCGTGTGCCGTCTCGACCTCCAACTCTGAGCGCCCGTGCTGGCCGAAGAGCTCGAACCAGCCTTCTGCCGTCCGAGGGACCCACGCCGCCTCCTTCGCTCCCTCCGCCGCCGCCTTCGCTGCCGAAGGAAACACCATCCTGCCGTCCACCTCTGCTGGCCCGTCAGACCGACTCCCTGCCCACTTCCCCATACCCGCGCGAGCTGCTGAGATCAGGATCACTGACACTTGGGTGGCTGTGTTTGTGTTTTGGGTGCCTCCCGTTGACGTGACCGTGCCCTCGTCGCTCATGCCGTCCACCCCCTCCGACAACTCGTCGTCGAAGGCGATGCCGCCGTCCGCCCCTCGAGGGAGCTCCATCGTCGATGCTGCTGCCGCTGCCGCCGCTGTCGCTGCCGCTGCTGCCTGCCGAGGGATGGCTGTGGGTCCGTTGTTGGAGCCTTCCCCCAGAGGTGTCGCCGCTGCTGCCGCCGCCGCCGCCGCCGCACTCGACGGGGTGCCCCCCACGGGAGCTGCCGAAGGGGATGGTGAGGAGTGGGGAAGGGCCGGCGAGTGCCGGGATGGAGTGGGTTGGGATGGAGTAGGTTGAGAAGAAGTAGAGTGGGATGATGTAGGGTGGGATGTAGTAGGTTGGGATGATGTAGTCTGAGATGTAGGGTGGGATGTAGTAGGTTGGGATGATGTAGTCTGAGATGCCGTCGGAGGGTGGGTGTTATGGGGTGAAGGGAGGGGGTGGGATGTCGAAGAAGACGGGTTGTCGAGGTGTGCTTCACCGCACCACCTGTATGTCGCCGGGGACTTGTCGCGGCACGTGAGGCACACTGCCACCCCGCACTCGCTGCATCCCCAGCACCCGCGAACGCTCACCGGCGTGGTGCACGCCCCGCAGCTCGTCTGCCAACCGACCTGGAGGCTCATCAGCCGCGCAGCTTCACACCCCCGGACGCGGATATCCTGCCCCACTGGGCACGCGTCCACCTCCAGCGCCCACTGCTGCAGCGGCTCGGGCAGGATCACGGGCACAAAGTGGCCCACCGCTGTGCCGTCTGCCTGTCCCGACTCACCCACAAACGCCACCGCCGCCATCCCTGCCGCCCGCCTCGCTGCGCGCCACACTCTGACCCCCTGGCCCTGCTTCCTGAACGCCAGGATGTTGATGCAGAGGGCGTGTTTGTGTGTGTGCACAAAATGCGAAAAAGTGAAGGGCATACCCGGGTTCGAACCAGGGACCTGTCGGATTGCAGCCGAATGCTCTATCTACCACTGAGCTATATACCCTCTGATTGTATTGCCTGGCCGTTTACATGAACAAAACTGCAGGCTGAACATTCTTTCAGAGAAGATACATGAAAAAGAGATGACCCTAGACGGAATCGAACCGCCGTTGACGGATTTGGAATCCGTAGTGCTACCGCTACACCATAGGGCCTCTGTTATTGTATAGGCAAACGAATCCTCCACCACCACCCATACCGTGTGTGTGCTGCTATGCTGAAAAGAGTATACACCGCTGACGGCAGGGTTCGAACCTGCGCGGGCAGGGCCCAGTGGATTTCAAGTCCACCTCCGTAACCACTTGGATACGTCAGCTACTAGGAGGCTTAGTGGTCTAGTGGCATGATTCTCGCTTTGGGTGCGAGAGGTCCAGGGTTCGATTCCCTGCTGAGCCCTGTTTTATGCACACACATATCTATCACACATGTGTTCTGTTACCCTACTCTTGTATGGCGACCGTGGTCTAGTGGCATGATGGATCCCTCCCAAGGATTCGACCCGGGTTCGATTCCCGGCGGTCGCATGTTTTTGTAAGAGAGATTGCCTGCATGTTTTCCCCAAAGAACCAGCTTTCTTTTGTGCAGTTATCTCGCTCATTAACAACCCTCTCGTAGCTCAATTGGTAGAGCGCTCGACTGTAGAAACAGCTGTTATCGAGCGGTCGCTGGTTCGATTCCGGCCGAGAGGACAACCTTTTTGTATGTGTGTTTTGGTTGAAATAACATGCAAAAAAAAGTGCTCCTGACAGGGCTCGAACCTGGGACCGTTGGCTTATTAGACCAATGCTCTACCGACTGAGCTACAAGAGCTACGTTTCACTATAACAACATTGCCTAAGAGTGCACTGTGTGTGTGCCACACACACTGTATATACACATAACATAAACAGGCAATCACCAGAAACATAATAACAAACTGACGAGAGTGGGGTTTGAACCCACGCCCCCGAAGAGACCAGGGCCTTAACCTGGCGCCTTAGACCACTCGGCCATCTCGCCTATAACTAAGTAAGGCACAGCCTGCCCATCCCTATATTAGATATCAGCACCTATGGTCTAGTTGGTTATGACGTCGCGTTAACACCGCGAAGGTCTCCGGTTCGAGCCCGGATAGGTGTACTTTCTTTTTGTCCCTGCAGCCACTTCTTTACCGCCCACATTCCTCTCTTATTTCCCTTCAGGGCACAGAGTTGTAGCGGACGTACCCAAGTGGTTACGGGGCTCGCCTGCTAAGCGAGTGTGCTCTGCATGCGCAAGTTCGAACCTTGCCGTTCGCGTTTTTGTATGAACATCCCTTCCTTGTATCTCTTTGCCTAGTGGCTATATAGATAAGGCAATCCAACTGATTATCAGATCTCCTATGGTGTAGTGGTTAGCACTCCAGACTCTGAATCTGGCGACCGCGGTTCGAATCCGCGTAGGAGAACATCTTTTTTACATAGAGATACCAACAGAAACATGCAATTGGATACACACACACAAACAAATTCTTTGTGCATAAGGGAAAATATGGAAAAAGATATGTTCCGCTGCGGGGAATTGAACCCCGGTCTGCCGGGTGAGAGCCGGCTGTTCTAACCACTATACTACAGCGGATCTGAAAGTATACCAGAATACCTTACATGCAGGATGCTTCCAGTGCAGTTTCCCCCTTTCATACAGCACCACACGGAGAGGATACCTGTTGTAGAGAGAGGCAGGGTGGCCGAGTGGTCTAAGGCGGAGGACTCAAGTTCCTTTCTCTTCGGAGGCGTGGGTTCAAACCCCACCCCTGTCACACCTTTGTTATGTAGCTGTATGCACTGTTACTCCTGCTCCCTCTCATAGAGTGCTTCATACACTTGATAATAATAGAATGTAGGCAAGGTGGCCGAGTGGTCTAAGGCGCTACGTTCAGGTCGTAGTCTCTTCGGGGGCGTGAGTTCAAACCTCACCCTTGTCACTTTTCATACTTCAAAACCGCACAGGCAAACAACTTTTTCTCCCATACATTCCCAAGGAAAGATTCCTTATGTGTATGGATATTCTACCAATTAAACAGGCGTAATTGGTCTAGTGGTAGAATGGCTCCCTGCCACGGAGTCGGCCCGGGTTCGATTCCCGGATTACGCACTTCCTTTTTTAAAATCTTTTCCCCTATATTTTCATGTAATAATGCCTGAACTCACTTCCTTATGCACTGGCAAGATGGCCGAGTGGTCTAAGGCGCCAGGTTTAGGCCCTGGTCTCTTCGGGGGCGTGGGTTCAAACCCCACTCTTGTCATACCTTTATTCAAAGTGTGTACACACACAACACACAAAACATTTCAACCAATATTTTCAACAATAATGTGACCTGTCCGGGAATTGAACCTGTGTCCACCAGTTGCACTGCTATTTGCACTAGACCACTAGACTATTGCAGGCAGCTTCTTCAGCAGATGTAACCCATATGTACTGTATATGTTGTGACAGCAAGTGGGGTTCGAACCCCCGACCGCTCACTACAAGGAGGTGTGCTCAACCACTAGACTATGGGAGCCAGCTTCCCATATCTTCGTAGTCTTCCAGTACACTATACTACCGCACATCTTCAGGGTTCGAACCCCCGACCGCTCATTACAAGGAGGTGTACTCAACCACTAGACTATCGGAGGCAGCTTCTTCAGTGTACGTAACCTATATACACTGCACATGTTGTAACAGCAAGTGGGGTTCGAACCCCCGACCGCTCACTACAAGGAGGTGTGCTCAACCACTATACTATGGGAGCCACCTTACTATATCTTGGTACATCTCTTCAGGGTTCGAACCCCCAACCTCTCCCAACACAGGTGGTGTGCTCAACCACTAGACTTTCTGAGGGGCGCCTGTATGTTCCAACCTCCTTCATGGGCATCGAATATCCGACCGTAGGCAGGTTAGCCTAGAGGTTAGAATTCCTGACTGTGACAAAAGAGGCCCGGGTTCAAATCCCGGGACAGAATTTTTTTGGGGGATTTGCTTGACCAAATCCCAACCAATTTTTGCCCCCATTTTCCTCCTAAATATGCTTGCCCCAGGCGCCGAAATGAGTACCAAAAAGTGATAACCAGCGTCTGTACGTGCCACCATCGCTTTCGGATTTTCACGGTTCGCCCGCCATAATTGATAAAATGCAGTTGGCCGGAATTTTTCGATAAACTTTTTTTTTCTGAAAGATATAAAGCTCCTAACCCTGCTACGTTTCACCCAAAAAGTCTGTACATATCGTCACGTACAGACATCGGTAGTATATTTTTTCAAAGGAATTCGGCGGGTATTTCCAGCACTGTGGGTTCAAACCTCACTTTCTGTTTTTTTACCCATGTCCAACTTTGATGGTTCGAACACCCTGGGGGGGTCTATTTCGGGTGTCTCAAAAATGCGCGAGAGGTGGGGATATTGGGTCAGAGAGGAATCAAACTGTTGGTAGGGTACTGCCCAGCCACCACCAATTAAGTCGTTTTTGGTGTTCCAAAAAGTGTTTTTTGGCCATTTTTGGACCTATTTTTGGGGTTTTGACCCCCCAGATCGACGACTTTTTTGGATCCAGATATACCCGTGTCTGTACCAGATTCTGGGTGTGGAAATAATAAAAAAAAACCGAAAAAAAACCTCAACCAGGTATCGAACTTGCTTCCAACACACCTAGATTCCTTAGAAAACACCCCATGATTTCACCTCGATATGTACCTGGAGCTCCATTCTGAGCCCTGGTGAGCCCACCAACAGTTTGCACCGTTTCTCCCCCGAAATCTGGGTCAAACACGGTGGTATCAGTTTCGAACCGGGGACCCGATTTTTTTTACAGGAATGGCCTTTTTTAGGCCAAAATGGCCGAAAAACAGGGTTTTGGCCAAAAAAAACGACTTAGTGGGTGCTGGCTGGGGACCCATATTTCAACACTATACACCGTTTCGCACCCAGTATCTGAACCATTCGCGCATTTTTGAGATACCCGATTTTGACCCACCCAGGGTGTTCGAACCACCCAAATTGGAGTTTTGTAAAAAAAAAAAAAAAAAAAAAAAGCAAGGTTTGAACCCACAGTGCTACAAATTTCCCAGAAATTCCTTTGAAAAAGTATACTACCGATGTCTGTACGTGACGATATGTACAAACTTTTTCAGCCAAACGTAGCAGGGTTATGAGCTTTATATCTTTCGAGAAAAAAAAAGTTTATCGAAAAATTCCGGACCAACCAGTTTTACCAATTTTGGCTGAGGACCCGTAAAAAACCGAACGCGTCAGTGGCACGCAGAGACGCTGGCTGTCGACTTTTGGTACTCAAAGTCCACCCAGGGGTCAGCAGAAGTGGGTGGAAAAAAGTTTGTGAAAATTAACACTTTTGCGCAAAAATATTTTTTCGAAAAAGTTTTGAATTTTTCCGGGAATCGAACCCGGGCCTCTTTGGTCACAACCAAGAATTGTAACCACTAGACTACCCTTGTTAGTTTATAAAGCACTTATACTTAAGAAGGGCAATGATATGGGGAAATGTTTTGGTGCAGTATGTGCATGGGCATAAGTTGATGCATAAAAAAAGCAACCGTGGCAGGACTCGAACCTGCAACCGCCTGATCCGTAGTCAGGCGCTCTTCCATTGAGCCACACGGTCTCTGATAATTTATTGAAGATGTTACATCATGGAGGTACTTGCACAGGGTGCTGCTGCCTTGACTGTGTGTGTATATATATATATGTATACACAAACAAAAGATAACTACTAGCAGAGGTAGGTTTCGATCCTACGACCTGTGGGTTATGAGCCCACCGCGCTGACCACTGCGCCACTCTGCTTCTGTTGTTTACTTTCACAGCTCCCCTATGGTGTAGTGGTTAGCACCCTGGACTTTGAATCCAGTAGCCGCGGTTCAAACCCGCGTGGGGGAACCTTTTGACTATATGCATGCCTGGAGTATATATGGATACACACACATATCACACACAATACAGGAATCACAGTACAAACAGCTGAAGAGATTGTCCGTGCATTTTTTGTGCATGGAGAGAAAAAGATAAGAAAAGAAAAAACTCCTCCTGTTGGGTTCGAACCAACGACCTGCAGGTTAACAGCCTGACGCGCTACCGACTGCGCCAAGGAGGATCTGTAAGTATAGGGTAAAAGGGAATAACAGCTGCAGTCCTGTACACAGTACACAGGCACATATAAGGTACATAAAAGTACAGCTAGTCGGGATTGAACCGACGATCTCTCGCGTGTGAGGCGAGCGTCCTAACCACTAGACGATAGCTGCTCTGATAATATAGGACAAGGCCACTTACCTGTTGTTACACTGTAGTAGTGCCAGCCAGACGAAACACACCACACCACAAGGAAGAAAAGGGATTCCCCCTCCGGGGTTCGAACCCGGGTCGCCTGGGTGAAGACCAGGTATACTAACCACTGTACTAAAGGGGACATGGACTGGGGCTATCCCTTTCCATGGGCGTTTAGCTCAGTGGTAGAGCGCCCGTTCTGCATACGGGAGGCCGAGGGTTCGAACCCCTCAATGTCCATGTTTTTTCTCTGCATCTACTATCAAGGCCCGTGTAGCCCAATGGATAAGGCGTTCGCTTCCTAAGCGAAAGATTGTGGGTTCGATCCCCACCATGGGTACCTTCTCTTTTTACGTGTGTGTGAGAGACTCTTTCTTCCAACACATATATGCACTCACACACAGCCTGTATGATAACACAGGTGCTGCCTGTTCTCAGAGGCTCGGTGGTCTAGTGGCATGATTCTCGCTTAGGGTGCGAGAGGTCCGGGGTTCGATTCCCCGCCGAGCCCAGTTTTATTAAGCCCCAGTTTTGTTACACTCACAAGCGGCCATGGTTTAGTGGTTAGAACACCTGTTCGTGGCACAGGAGACCCGAGTTCAATTCTCGGTGGCCGCTCATACTTTTTTTAACACTTTTTTTGTGTGCAGTATCTGCACAAAAATATTTACAAGAAACAAAAGAATCCCCTGTCACTTTTTTGCAGCAAAGAGTTACCCCGTGTGGGACTCGAACCCACAGCCTTTGGATTAGAAGTCCAACGCGCTATCCATTGCGCCAACGGGGCACCTTCCTAGGATATGGCTATATAAAGAGTTGTGCACTGATGTATACACACATATTTGTTCTGTGTAAGTTCCTTTGCAACAAAAAAGTGTATGCCTCCACCTGGGATTGAACCAGGGACCTTCAGATCTTCAGTCTGACGCTCTCCCAACTGAGCTAAAGAGGCTACATTACTGAGTTAACAGAAGGATGACATGTGGGCAACAAGGGTGCCAGTGCAAATAAGGAGAGGCAACTGAGGGGATCGAACCCTCGACCCTTGGTTTACAAGACCAATGCTCTACCACTGAGCTAAATCGCCTTCATAAGGGGAAATGGTGAAAAAGAATGGAGAATGAGGGGTTCGAACCCTCGGCCTCCCGTATGCGGAACGGGCGCTCTTCCACTGAGCTAATTCCCCCTGCTTTATAAGCAGGAAAAGGTTCTGTGTTGTGCATATATGTTACACAGCCCACTGGACTATTTCTTGGGTACGAAAAAGAGTCTACTCGCGGCGGGGATCGAACCCGCAACCTCCGGCGCCGGGAACCGACGCGCTTCCATTGCGCCACGCGAGCTGACATGAAGAAACATAGGAACCAGCTCTCGTGGCCTAGTGGTTAAGGCACAGGTCTTATGAGCCTGGGATCGCGGGTTCAAACCCCGCCGGGAGCAACTTGTTATCTCTTTTCAGTGGTACTGCTGTACGGAATAATCCATTGTAGCGGACGTATCCAAGTGGTTAAGGAGGTGCACTCGAAATGCATTGGGCCCTGCCCGCGTAGGTTCAAATCCTGCCGTCCGCGTTTTTTATGTACTACATGAGAATATCTGTGATTTACGTAAATTGCATGCATTCTGTGTGTACAGTGTATGCATAAAAAAAAGTGGAGATTGAGGGTATCGATCCCTCTACCTCTCGCATGCTGAGCGAGCGCTCTACCATTTGAGCTAAACCCCCTACAATAGAAGAATGAACTGTCGCCCAATACCAGTCTATACACACGTACAGAGGAAACACAAGCAAACACTGTACACAAGAGAAAAGTCAAAGAAAAGAAGGCACTAGAGGGGATCGAACCCTCGACCTCTCGCTTACTGGGCGAGCGCTCTAACCACTGAGCTATAGCGCCTACGTACTTACACAGGCTAAAAAAAGATGCGAGGTGCCAGGATCGAACTGACGACCTTAGGATTATGGGACCTACGCGCTCCCGACTGCGCCAACCTCGCTCTGGTAATATATGTTGGACTCCCTTACCTGCACTGTATTTCTGTGCAGCCAACCACACTGCAGAGAGACTACACACCTATCCCAGGAGAGGGCTGATGGAACCTGCTGTCAGTGTAAGGGCTTAGTGGTCTAGTGGCATGATTCTCGCTTCGGGTGCGAGAGGTCCAGGGTTCGATTCCCTGCTGAGCCCTCTCTTTTTACCTTATATATACATAGCACACACAAAACATTTATGCAAGGCAAAAAGCAGGCACCCGCCGTGGGGGTCGAACCCACGACCATTGGATTAAAGGTCCAACGCTCTACCGCTGAGCTAGGCGGGCCACTACTGCCAGCTAGCCCTGCAGGGCCTTGGGGAGATAGGCCATAACAGTTCTTGTCCTGCACTCGTTGTAATACTTTGATGCTCATATACAGATCCTCGGTAGTATAGAGGTCAGTATTTCCGCCTGTCACGCGGAAGACCCGGGTTCAATTCCCGGCCGGGGAACAGTTTTTTTAGTCCACCTTTTGTATATAAACACACACAAGCAAATGTTTTTGTTGTTTAGGATTTTGCTTACAAAAAAAGAGCACCTCCCGCGGGGCTCGAACCCGCGACCACAAGGTTAAGGGCCTTGCGCTCTACCGACTGAGCTAGGGAGGCTACAATAATAACTTGAAAAGGTTTCACACTATTCTGCCTCATCCATTGGAAATCAAGGGGTATCTGCACCTACAAAACAAGAATAAACCTGCACTCACCGGGAGTCGAACCCGGGCCGCTCGCTTGGAAGGCGAGAATACTAACCGTTATACCATGAGTGCAGCTACACATGGACAAAAGAATCGCAGTCGGCAGGATTTGAACCTACGCGGGCAGAGCCCAATGGATTTCTAGTCCACCTCCGTAACCACTTGGATACGACTGCTACAATAAGATATAACATACTCCATGACTGCTGTTCAATAACAGAGGCTGTTTAGCTCAGTGGTAGAGCACATCATCCGTAATGATGGGGTCGTGGGTTCAATCCCCACAGCGGCCTAACTTCTTTTTACCTAATGATTTTACAGAGTAAATATGTGTGTGTGTGTATGTTTTGTGTGTGTGCACAAAATGCGAAAAAGTGAAGGGCATACCCGGGTTCGAACCAGGGACCTGTCGGATTGCAGCCGAATGCTCTACCACTGAGCTATATACCCTCTGATTGTATTGCCTGGCCGTTTACATGAACAAAACTGCAGGCTGAACATTCTTTCAGAGAAGATACATGAAAAAGAGATGACCCTAGACGGAATCGAACCGCCGTTGACGGATTTGGAATCCGTAGTGCTACCGCTACACCATAGGGCCTCTGTTATTGTATAGGCAAACGAATCCTCCACCACCACCCATACCGTGTGTGTGCTGCTATGCTGAAAAGAGTATACACCGCTGACGGCAGGGTTCGAACCTGCGCGGGCAGGGCCCAGTGGATTTCAAGTCCACCTCCGTAACCACTTGGATACGTCAGCTACTAGGAGGCTTAGTGGTCTAGTGGCATGATTCTCGCTTTGGGTGCGAGAGGTCCAGGGTTCGATTCCCTGCTGAGCCCTGTTTTATGCACACACATATCTATCACACATGTGTTCTGTTACCCTACTCTTGTATGGCGACCGTGGTCTAGTGGCATGATGGATCCCTCCCAAGGATTCGACCCGGGTTCGATTCCCGGCGGTCGCATGTTTTTGTAAGAGAGATTGCCTGCATGTTTTCCCCAAAGAACCAGCTTTCTTTTGTGCAGTTATCTCGCTCATTAACAACCCTCTCGTAGCTCAATTGGTAGAGCGCTCGACTGTAGAAACAGCTGTTATCGAGCGGTCGCTGGTTCGATTCCGGCCGAGAGGACAACCTTTTTGTATGTGTGTTTTGGTTGAAATAACATGCAAAAAAAAGTGCTCCTGACAGGGCTCGAACCTGGGACCGTTGGCTTATTAGACCAATGCTCTACCGACTGAGCTACAAGAGCTACGTTTCACTATAACAACATTGCCTAAGAGTGCACTGTGTGTGTGCCACACACACTGTATATACACATAACATAAACAGGCAATCACCAGAAACATAATAACAAACTGACGAGAGTGGGGTTTGAACCCACGCCCCCGAAGAGACCAGGGCCTTAACCTGGCGCCTTAGACCACTCGGCCATCTCGCCTATAACTAAGTAAGGCACAGCCTGCCCATCCCTATATTAGATATCAGCACCTATGGTCTAGTTGGTTATGACGTCGCGTTAACACCGCGAAGGTCTCCGGTTCGAGCCCGGATAGGTGTACTTTCTTTTTGTCCCTGCAGCCACTTCTTTACCGCCCACATTCCTCTCTTATTTCCCTTCAGGGCACAGAGTTGTAGCGGACGTACCCAAGTGGTTACGGGGCTCGCCTGCTAAGCGAGTGTGCTCTGCATGCGCAAGTTCGAACCTTGCCGTTCGCGTTTTTGTATGAACATCCCTTCCTTGTATCTCTTTGCCTAGTGGCTATATAGATAAGGCAATCCAACTGATTATCAGATCTCCTATGGTGTAGTGGTTAGCACTCCAGACTCTGAATCTGGCGACCGCGGTTCGAATCCGCGTAGGAGAACATCTTTTTTACATAGAGATACCAACAGAAACATGCAATTGGATACACACACACAAACAAATTCTTTGTGCATAAGGGAAAATATGGAAAAAGATATGTTCCGCTGCGGGGAATTGAACCCCGGTCTGCCGGGTGAGAGCCGGCTGTTCTAACCACTATACTACAGCGGATCTGAAAGTATACCAGAATACCTTACATGCAGGATGCTTCCAGTGCAGTTTCCCCCTTTCATACAGCACCACACGGAGAGGATACCTGTTGTAGAGAGAGGCAGGGTGGCCGAGTGGTCTAAGGCGGAGGACTCAAGTTCCTTTCTCTTCGGAGGCGTGGGTTCAAACCCCACCCCTGTCACACCTTTGTTATGTAGCTGTATGCACTGTTACTCCTGCTCCCTCTCATAGAGTGCTTCATACACTTGATAATAATAGAATGTAGGCAAGGTGGCCGAGTGGTCTAAGGCGCTACGTTCAGGTCGTAGTCTCTTCGGGGGCGTGAGTTCAAACCTCACCCTTGTCACTTTTCATACTTCAAAACCGCACAGGCAAACAACTTTTTCTCCCATACATTCCCAAGGAAAGATTCCTTATGTGTATGGATATTCTACCAATTAAACAGGCGTAATTGGTCTAGTGGTAGAATGGCTCCCTGCCACGGAGTCGGCCCGGGTTCGATTCCCGGATTACGCACTTCCTTTTTTAAAATCTTTTCCCCTATATTTTCATGTAATAATGCCTGAACTCACTTCCTTATGCACTGGCAAGATGGCCGAGTGGTCTAAGGCGCCAGGTTTAGGCCCTGGTCTCTTCGGGGGCGTGGGTTCAAACCCCACTCTTGTCATACCTTTATTCAAAGTGTGTACACACACAACACACAAAACATTTCAACCAATATTTTCAACAATAATGTGACCTGTCCGGGAATTGAACCTGTGTCCACCAGTTGCACTGCTATTTTACTGTGGTGCACTAGACCACTAGACTATTGCAGGCAGCTTCTTCAGCAGATGTAACCCATATGTACTGTATATGTTGTGACAGCAAGTGGGGTTCGAACCCCCGACCGCTCACTACAAGGAGGTGTGCTCAACCACTAGACTATGGGAGCCAGCTTCCCATATCTTCGTAGTCTTCCAGTACACTATACTACCGCACATCTTCAGGGTTCGAACCCCCGACCGCTCATTACAAGGAGGTGTACTCAACCACTAGACTATCGGAGGCAGCTTCTTCAGTGTACGTAACCTATATACACTGCACATGTTGTAACAGCAAGTGGGGTTCGAACCCCCGACCGCTCACTACAAGGAGGTGTGCTCAACCACTATACTATGGGAGCCACCTTACTATATCTTGGTACATCTCTTCAGGGTTCGAACCCCCAACCTCTCCCAACACAGGTGGTGTGCTCAACCACTAGACTTTCTGAGGGGCGCCTGTATGTTCCAACCTCCTTCATGGGCATCGAATATCCGACCGTAGGCAGGTTAGCCTAGAGGTTAGAATTCCTGACTGTGACAAAAGAGGCCCGGGTTCAAATCCCGGGACAGAATTTTTTTGGGGGATTTGCTTGACCAAATCCCAACCAATTTTTGCCCCCATTTTCCTCCTAAATATGCTTGCCCCAGGCGCCGAAATGAGTACCAAAAAGTGATAACCAGCGTCTGTACGTGCCACCATCGCTTTCGGATTTTCACGGTTCGCCCGCCATAATTGATAAAATGCAGTTGGCCGGAATTTTTCGATAAACTTTTTTTTTCTGAAAGATATAAAGCTCCTAACCCTGCTACGTTTCACCCAAAAAGTCTGTACATATCGTCACGTACAGACATCGGTAGTATATTTTTTCAAAGGAATTCGGCGGGTATTTCCAGCACTGTGGGTTCAAACCTCACTTTCTGTTTTTTTACCCATGTCCAACTTTGATGGTTCGAACACCCTGGGGGGGTCTATTTCGGGTGTCTCAAAAATGCGCGAGAGGTGGGGATATTGGGTCAGAGAGGAATCAAACTGTTGGTAGGGTACTGCCCAGCCACCACCAATTAAGTCGTTTTTGGTGTTCCAAAAAGTGTTTTTTGGCCATTTTTGGACCTATTTTTGGGGTTTTGACCCCCCAGATCGACGACTTTTTTGGATCCAGATATACCCGTGTCTGTACCAGATTCTGGGTGTGGAAATAATAAAAAAAAACCGAAAAAAAACCTCAACCAGGTATCGAACTTGCTTCCAACACACCTAGATTCCTTAGAAAACACCCCATGATTTCACCTCGATATGTACCTGGAGCTCCATTCTGAGCCCTGGTGAGCCCACCAACAGTTTGCACCGTTTCTCCCCCGAAATCTGGGTCAAACACGGTGGTATCAGTTTCGAACCGGGGACCCGATTTTTTTTACAGGAATGGCCTTTTTTAGGCCAAAATGGCCGAAAAACAGGGTTTTGGCCAAAAAAAACGACTTAGTGGGTGCTGGCTGGGGACCCATATTTCAACACTATACACCGTTTCGCACCCAGTATCTGAACCATTCGCGCATTTTTGAGATACCCGATTTTGACCCACCCAGGGTGTTCGAACCACCCAAATTGGAGTTTTGTAAAAAAAAAAAAAAAAAAAAAAAAGCAAGGTTTGAACCCACAGTGCTACAAATTTCCCAGAAATTCCTTTGAAAAAGTATACTACCGATGTCTGTACGTGACGATATGTACAAACTTTTTCAGCCAAACGTAGCAGGGTTATGAGCTTTATATCTTTCGAGAAAAAAAAAGTTTATCGAAAAATTCCGGACCAACCAGTTTTACCAATTTTGGCTGAGGACCCGTAAAAAACCGAACGCGTCAGTGGCACGCAGAGACGCTGGCTGTCGACTTTTGGTACTCAAAGTCCACCCAGGGGTCAGCAGAAGTGGGTGGAAAAAAGTTTGTGAAAATTAACACTTTTGCGCAAAAATATTTTTTCGAAAAAGTTTTGAATTTTTCCGGGAATCGAACCCGGGCCTCTTTGGTCACAACCAAGAATTGTAACCACTAGACTACCCTTGTTAGTTTATAAAGCACTTATACTTAAGAAGGGCAATGATATGGGGAAATGTTTTGGTGCAGTATGTGCATGGGCATAAGTTGATGCATAAAAAAAGCAACCGTGGCAGGACTCGAACCTGCAACCGCCTGATCCGTAGTCAGGCGCTCTTCCATTGAGCCACACGGTCTCTGATAATTTATTGAAGATGTTACATCATGGAGGTACTTGCACAGGGTGCTGCTGCCTTGACTGTGTGTGTATATATATATATGTATACACAAACAAAAGATAACTACTAGCAGAGGTAGGTTTCGATCCTACGACCTGTGGGTTATGAGCCCACCGCGCTGACCACTGCGCCACTCTGCTTCTGTTGTTTACTTTCACAGCTCCCCTATGGTGTAGTGGTTAGCACCCTGGACTTTGAATCCAGTAGCCGCGGTTCAAACCCGCGTGGGGGAACCTTTTGACTATATGCATGCCTGGAGTATATATGGATACACACACATATCACACACAATACAGGAATCACAGTACAAACAGCTGAAGAGATTGTCCGTAGCATTTTTTGTGCATGGAGAGAAAAAGATAAGAAAAGAAAAAACTCCTCCTGTTGGGTTCGAACCAACGACCTGCAGGTTAACAGCCTGACGCGCTACCGACTGCGCCAAGGAGGATCTGTAAGTATAGGGTAAAAGGGAATAACAGCTGCAGTCCTGTACACAGTACACAGGCACATATAAGGTACATAAAAGTACAGCTAGTCGGGATTGAACCGACGATCTCTCGCGTGTGAGGCGAGCGTCCTAACCACTAGACGATAGCTGCTCTGATAATATAGGACAAGGCCACTTACCTGTTGTTACACTGTAGTAGTGCCAGCCAGACGAAACACACCACACCACAAGGAAGAAAAGGGATTCCCCCTCCGGGGTTCGAACCCGGGTCGCCTGGGTGAAGACCAGGTATACTAACCACTGTACTAAAGGGGACATGGACTGGGGCTATCCCTTTCCATGGGCGTTTAGCTCAGTGGTAGAGCGCCCGTTCTGCATACGGGAGGCCGAGGGTTCGAACCCCTCAATGTCCATGTTTTTTCTCTGCATCTACTATCAAGGCCCGTGTAGCCCAATGGATAAGGCGTTCGCTTCCTAAGCGAAAGATTGTGGGTTCGATCCCCACCATGGGTACCTTCTCTTTTTACGTGTGTGTGAGAGACTCTTTCTTCCAACACATATATGCACTCACACACAGCCTGTATGATAACACAGGTGCTGCCTGTTCTCAGAGGCTCGGTGGTCTAGTGGCATGATTCTCGCTTAGGGTGCGAGAGGTCCGGGGTTCGATTCCCCGCCGAGCCCAGTTTTATTAAGCCCCAGTTTTGTTACACTCACAAGCGGCCATGGTTTAGTGGTTAGAACACCTGTTCGTGGCACAGGAGACCCGAGTTCAATTCTCGGTGGCCGCTCATACTTTTTTTAACACTTTTTTTGTGTGCAGTATCTGCACAAAAATATTTACAAGAAACAAAAGAATCCCCTGTCACTTTTTTGCAGCAAAGAGTTACCCCGTGTGGGACTCGAACCCACAGCCTTTGGATTAGAAGTCCAACGCGCTATCCATTGCGCCAACGGGGCACCTTCCTAGGATATGGCTATATAAAGAGTTGTGCACTGATGTATACACACATATTTGTTCTGTGTAAGTTCCTTTGCAACAAAAAAGTGTATGCCTCCACCTGGGATTGAACCAGGGACCTTCAGATCTTCAGTCTGACGCTCTCCCAACTGAGCTAAAGAGGCTACATTACTGAGTTAACAGAAGGATGACATGTGGGCAACAAGGGTGCCAGTGCAAATAAGGAGAGGCAACTGAGGGGATCGAACCCTCGACCCTTGGTTTACAAGACCAATGCTCTACCACTGAGCTAAATCGCCTTCATAAGGGGAAATGGTGAAAAAGAATGGAGAATGAGGGGTTCGAACCCTCGGCCTCCCGTATGCGGAACGGGCGCTCTTCCACTGAGCTAATTCCCCCTGCTTTATAAGCAGGAAAAGGTTCTGTGTTGTGCATATATGTTACACAGCCCACTGGACTATTTCTTGGGTACGAAAAAGAGTCTACTCGCGGCGGGGATCGAACCCGCAACCTCCGGCGCCGGGAACCGACGCGCTTCCATTGCGCCACGCGAGCTGACATGAAGAAACATAGGAACCAGCTCTCGTGGCCTAGTGGTTAAGGCACAGGTCTTATGAGCCTGGGATCGCGGGTTCAAACCCCGCCGGGAGCAACTTGTTATCTCTTTTCAGTGGTACTGCTGTACGGAATAATCCATTGTAGCGGACGTATCCAAGTGGTTAAGGAGGTGCACTCGAAATGCATTGGGCCCTGCCCGCGTAGGTTCAAATCCTGCCGTCCGCGTTTTTTATGTACTACATGAGAATATCTGTGATTTACGTAAATTGCATGCATTCTGTGTGTACAGTGTATGCATAAAAAAAAGTGGAGATTGAGGGTATCGATCCCTCTACCTCTCGCATGCTGAGCGAGCGCTCTACCATTTGAGCTAAACCCCCTACAATAGAAGAATGAACTGTCGCCCAATACCAGTCTATACACACGTACAGAGGAAACACAAGCAAACACTGTACACAAGAGAAAAGTCAAAGAAAAGAAGGCACTAGAGGGGATCGAACCCTCGACCTCTCGCTTACTGGGCGAGCGCTCTAACCACTGAGCTATAGCGCCTACGTACTTACACAGGCTAAAAAAAGATGCGAGGTGCCAGGATCGAACTGACGACCTTAGGATTATGGGACCTACGCGCTCCCGACTGCGCCAACCTCGCTCTGGTAATATATGTTGGACTCCCTTACCTGCACTGTATTTCTGTGCAGCCAACCACACTGCAGAGAGACTACACACCTATCCCAGGAGAGGGCTGATGGAACCTGCTGTCAGTGTAAGGGCTTAGTGGTCTAGTGGCATGATTCTCGCTTCGGGTGCGAGAGGTCCAGGGTTCGATTCCCTGCTGAGCCCTCTCTTTTTACCTTATATATACATAGCACACACAAAACATTTATGCAAGGCAAAAAGCAGGCACCCGCCGTGGGGGTCGAACCCACGACCATTGGATTAAAGGTCCAACGCTCTACCGCTGAGCTAGGCGGGCCACTACTGCCAGCTAGCCCTGCAGGGCCTTGGGGAGATAGGCCATAACAGTTCTTGTCCTGCACTCGTTGTAATACTTTGATGCTCATATACAGATCCTCGGTAGTATAGAGGTCAGTATTTCCGCCTGTCACGCGGAAGACCCGGGTTCAATTCCCGGCCGGGGAACAGTTTTTTTAGTCCACCTTTTGTATATAAACACACACAAGCAAATGTTTTTGTTGTTTAGGATTTTGCTTACAAAAAAAGAGCACCTCCCGCGGGGCTCGAACCCGCGACCACAAGGTTAAGGGCCTTGCGCTCTACCGACTGAGCTAGGGAGGCTACAATAATAACTTGAAAAGGTTTCACACTATTCTGCCTCATCCATTGGAAATCAAGGGGTATCTGCACCTACAAAACAAGAATAAACCTGCACTCACCGGGAGTCGAACCCGGGCCGCTCGCTTGGAAGGCGAGAATACTAACCGTTATACCATGAGTGCAGCTACACATGGACAAAAGAATCGCAGTCGGCAGGATTTGAACCTACGCGGGCAGAGCCCAATGGATTTCTAGTCCACCTCCGTAACCACTTGGATACGACTGCTACAATAAGATATAACATACTCCATGACTGCTGTTCAATAACAGAGGCTGTTTAGCTCAGTGGTAGAGCACATCATCCGTAATGATGGGGTCGTGGGTTCAATCCCCACAGCGGCCTAACTTCTTTTTACCTAATGATTTTACAGAGTAAATATGTGTGTGTGTGTATGTTTTGTGTGTGTGCACAAAATGCGAAAAAGTGAAGGGCATACCCGGGTTCGAACCAGGGACCTGTCGGATTGCAGCCGAATGCTCTACCACTGAGCTATATACCCTCTGATTGTATTGCCTGGCCGTTTACATGAACAAAACTGCAGGCTGAACATTCTTTCAGAGAAGATACATGAAAAAGAGATGACCCTAGACGGAATCGAACCGCCGTTGACGGATTTGGAATCCGTAGTGCTACCGCTACACCATAGGGCCTCTGTTATTGTATAGGCAAACGAATCCTCCACCACCACCCATACCGTGTGTGTGCTGCTATGCTGAAAAGAGTATACACCGCTGACGGCAGGGTTCGAACCTGCGCGGGCAGGGCCCAGTGGATTTCAAGTCCACCTCCGTAACCACTTGGATACGTCAGCTACTAGGAGGCTTAGTGGTCTAGTGGCATGATTCTCGCTTTGGGTGCGAGAGGTCCAGGGTTCGATTCCCTGCTGAGCCCTGTTTTATGCACACACATATCTATCACACATGTGTTCTGTTACCCTACTCTTGTATGGCGACCGTGGTCTAGTGGCATGATGGATCCCTCCCAAGGATTCGACCCGGGTTCGATTCCCGGCGGTCGCATGTTTTTGTAAGAGAGATTGCCTGCATGTTTTCCCCAAAGAACCAGCTTTCTTTTGTGCAGTTATCTCGCTCATTAACAACCCTCTCGTAGCTCAATTGGTAGAGCGCTCGACTGTAGAAACAGCTGTTATCGAGCGGTCGCTGGTTCGATTCCGGCCGAGAGGACAACCTTTTTGTATGTGTGTTTTGGTTGAAATAACATGCAAAAAAAAGTGCTCCTGACAGGGCTCGAACCTGGGACCGTTGGCTTATTAGACCAATGCTCTACCGACTGAGCTACAAGAGCTACGTTTCACTATAACAACATTGCCTAAGAGTGCACTGTGTGTGTGCCACACACACTGTATATACACATAACATAAACAGGCAATCACCAGAAACATAATAACAAACTGACGAGAGTGGGGTTTGAACCCACGCCCCCGAAGAGACCAGGGCCTTAACCTGGCGCCTTAGACCACTCGGCCATCTCGCCTATAACTAAGTAAGGCACAGCCTGCCCATCCCTATATTAGATATCAGCACCTATGGTCTAGTTGGTTATGACGTCGCGTTAACACCGCGAAGGTCTCCGGTTCGAGCCCGGATAGGTGTACTTTCTTTTTGTCCCTGCAGCCACTTCTTTACCGCCCACATTCCTCTCTTATTTCCCTTCAGGGCACAGAGTTGTAGCGGACGTACCCAAGTGGTTACGGGGCTCGCCTGCTAAGCGAGTGTGCTCTGCATGCGCAAGTTCGAACCTTGCCGTTCGCGTTTTTGTATGAACATCCCTTCCTTGTATCTCTTTGCCTAGTGGCTATATAGATAAGGCAATCCAACTGATTATCAGATCTCCTATGGTGTAGTGGTTAGCACTCCAGACTCTGAATCTGGCGACCGCGGTTCGAATCCGCGTAGGAGAACATCTTTTTTACATAGAGATACCAACAGAAACATGCAATTGGATACACACACACAAACAAATTCTTTGTGCATAAGGGAAAATATGGAAAAAGATATGTTCCGCTGCGGGGAATTGAACCCCGGTCTGCCGGGTGAGAGCCGGCTGTTCTAACCACTATACTACAGCGGATCTGAAAGTATACCAGAATACCTTACATGCAGGATGCTTCCAGTGCAGTTTCCCCCTTTCATACAGCACCACACGGAGAGGATACCTGTTGTAGAGAGAGGCAGGGTGGCCGAGTGGTCTAAGGCGGAGGACTCAAGTTCCTTTCTCTTCGGAGGCGTGGGTTCAAACCCCACCCCTGTCACACCTTTGTTATGTAGCTGTATGCACTGTTACTCCTGCTCCCTCTCATAGAGTGCTTCATACACTTGATAATAATAGAATGTAGGCAAGGTGGCCGAGTGGTCTAAGGCGCTACGTTCAGGTCGTAGTCTCTTCGGGGGCGTGAGTTCAAACCTCACCCTTGTCACTTTTCATACTTCAAAACCGCACAGGCAAACAACTTTTTCTCCCATACATTCCCAAGGAAAGATTCCTTATGTGTATGGATATTCTACCAATTAAACAGGCGTAATTGGTCTAGTGGTAGAATGGCTCCCTGCCACGGAGTCGGCCCGGGTTCGATTCCCGGATTACGCACTTCCTTTTTTAAAATCTTTTCCCCTATATTTTCATGTAATAATGCCTGAACTCACTTCCTTATGCACTGGCAAGATGGCCGAGTGGTCTAAGGCGCCAGGTTTAGGCCCTGGTCTCTTCGGGGGCGTGGGTTCAAACCCCACTCTTGTCATACCTTTATTCAAAGTGTGTACACACACAACACACAAAACATTTCAACCAATATTTTCAACAATAATGTGACCTGTCCGGGAATTGAACCTGTGTCCACCAGTTGCACTGCTATTTTACTGTGGTGCACTAGACCACTAGACTATTGCAGGCAGCTTCTTCAGCAGATGTAACCCATATGTACTGTATATGTTGTGACAGCAAGTGGGGTTCGAACCCCCGACCGCTCACTACAAGGAGGTGTGCTCAACCACTAGACTATGGGAGCCAGCTTCCCATATCTTCGTAGTCTTCCAGTACACTATACTACCGCACATCTTCAGGGTTCGAACCCCCGACCGCTCATTACAAGGAGGTGTACTCAACCACTAGACTATCGGAGGCAGCTTCTTCAGTGTACGTAACCTATATACACTGCACATGTTGTAACAGCAAGTGGGGTTCGAACCCCCGACCGCTCACTACAAGGAGGTGTGCTCAACCACTATACTATGGGAGCCACCTTACTATATCTTGGTACATCTCTTCAGGGTTCGAACCCCCAACCTCTCCCAACACAGGTGGTGTGCTCAACCACTAGACTTTCTGAGGGGCGCCTGTATGTTCCAACCTCCTTCATGGGCATCGAATATCCGACCGTAGGCAGGTTAGCCTAGAGGTTAGAATTCCTGACTGTGACAAAAGAGGCCCGGGTTCAAATCCCGGGACAGAATTTTTTTGGGGGATTTGCTTGACCAAATCCCAACCAATTTTTGCCCCCATTTTCCTCCTAAATATGCTTGCCCCAGGCGCCGAAATGAGTACCAAAAAGTGATAACCAGCGTCTGTACGTGCCACCATCGCTTTCGGATTTTCACGGTTCGCCCGCCATAATTGATAAAATGCAGTTGGCCGGAATTTTTCGATAAACTTTTTTTTTCTGAAAGATATAAAGCTCCTAACCCTGCTACGTTTCACCCAAAAAGTCTGTACATATCGTCACGTACAGACATCGGTAGTATATTTTTTCAAAGGAATTCGGCGGGTATTTCCAGCACTGTGGGTTCAAACCTCACTTTCTGTTTTTTTACCCATGTCCAACTTTGATGGTTCGAACACCCTGGGGGGGTCTATTTCGGGTGTCTCAAAAATGCGCGAGAGGTGGGGATATTGGGTCAGAGAGGAATCAAACTGTTGGTAGGGTACTGCCCAGCCACCACCAATTAAGTCGTTTTTGGTGTTCCAAAAAGTGTTTTTTGGCCATTTTTGGACCTATTTTTGGGGTTTTGACCCCCCAGATCGACGACTTTTTTGGATCCAGATATACCCGTGTCTGTACCAGATTCTGGGTGTGGAAATAATAAAAAAAAACCGAAAAAAAACCTCAACCAGGTATCGAACTTGCTTCCAACACACCTAGATTCCTTAGAAAACACCCCATGATTTCACCTCGATATGTACCTGGAGCTCCATTCTGAGCCCTGGTGAGCCCACCAACAGTTTGCACCGTTTCTCCCCCGAAATCTGGGTCAAACACGGTGGTATCAGTTTCGAACCGGGGACCCGATTTTTTTTACAGGAATGGCCTTTTTTAGGCCAAAATGGCCGAAAAACAGGGTTTTGGCCAAAAAAAACGACTTAGTGGGTGCTGGCTGGGGACCCATATTTCAACACTATACACCGTTTCGCACCCAGTATCTGAACCATTCGCGCATTTTTGAGATACCCGATTTTGACCCACCCAGGGTGTTCGAACCACCCAAATTGGAGTTTTGTAAAAAAAAAAAAAAAAAAAAAAAGCAAGGTTTGAACCCACAGTGCTACAAATTTCCCAGAAATTCCTTTGAAAAAGTATACTACCGATGTCTGTACGTGACGATATGTACAAACTTTTTCAGCCAAACGTAGCAGGGTTATGAGCTTTATATCTTTCGAGAAAAAAAAAGTTTATCGAAAAATTCCGGACCAACCAGTTTTACCAATTTTGGCTGAGGACCCGTAAAAAACCGAACGCGTCAGTGGCACGCAGAGACGCTGGCTGTCGACTTTTGGTACTCAAAGTCCACCCAGGGGTCAGCAGAAGTGGGTGGAAAAAAGTTTGTGAAAATTAACACTTTTGCGCAAAAATATTTTTTCGAAAAAGTTTTGAATTTTTCCGGGAATCGAACCCGGGCCTCTTTGGTCACAACCAAGAATTGTAACCACTAGACTACCCTTGTTAGTTTATAAAGCACTTATACTTAAGAAGGGCAATGATATGGGGAAATGTTTTGGTGCAGTATGTGCATGGGCATAAGTTGATGCATAAAAAAAGCAACCGTGGCAGGACTCGAACCTGCAACCGCCTGATCCGTAGTCAGGCGCTCTTCCATTGAGCCACACGGTCTCTGATAATTTATTGAAGATGTTACATCATGGAGGTACTTGCACAGGGTGCTGCTGCCTTGACTGTGTGTGTATATATATATATGTATACACAAACAAAAGATAACTACTAGCAGAGGTAGGTTTCGATCCTACGACCTGTGGGTTATGAGCCCACCGCGCTGACCACTGCGCCACTCTGCTTCTGTTGTTTACTTTCACAGCTCCCCTATGGTGTAGTGGTTAGCACCCTGGACTTTGAATCCAGTAGCCGCGGTTCAAACCCGCGTGGGGGAACCTTTTGACTATATGCATGCCTGGAGTATATATGGATACACACACATATCACACACAATACAGGAATCACAGTACAAACAGCTGAAGAGATTGTCCGTGCATTTTTTGTGCATGGAGAGAAAAAGATAAGAAAAGAAAAAACTCCTCCTGTTGGGTTCGAACCAACGACCTGCAGGTTAACAGCCTGACGCGCTACCGACTGCGCCAAGGAGGATCTGTAAGTATAGGGTAAAAGGGAATAACAGCTGCAGTCCTGTACACAGTACACAGGCACATATAAGGTACATAAAAGTACAGCTAGTCGGGATTGAACCGACGATCTCTCGCGTGTGAGGCGAGCGTCCTAACCACTAGACGATAGCTGCTCTGATAATATAGGACAAGGCCACTTACCTGTTGTTACACTGTAGTAGTGCCAGCCAGACGAAACACACCACACCACAAGGAAGAAAAGGGATTCCCCCTCCGGGGTTCGAACCCGGGTCGCCTGGGTGAAGACCAGGTATACTAACCACTGTACTAAAGGGGACATGGACTGGGGCTATCCCTTTCCATGGGCGTTTAGCTCAGTGGTAGAGCGCCCGTTCTGCATACGGGAGGCCGAGGGTTCGAACCCCTCAATGTCCATGTTTTTTCTCTGCATCTACTATCAAGGCCCGTGTAGCCCAATGGATAAGGCGTTCGCTTCCTAAGCGAAAGATTGTGGGTTCGATCCCCACCATGGGTACCTTCTCTTTTTACGTGTGTGTGAGAGACTCTTTCTTCCAACACATATATGCACTCACACACAGCCTGTATGATAACACAGGTGCTGCCTGTTCTCAGAGGCTCGGTGGTCTAGTGGCATGATTCTCGCTTAGGGTGCGAGAGGTCCGGGGTTCGATTCCCCGCCGAGCCCAGTTTTATTAAGCCCCAGTTTTGTTACACTCACAAGCGGCCATGGTTTAGTGGTTAGAACACCTGTTCGTGGCACAGGAGACCCGAGTTCAATTCTCGGTGGCCGCTCATACTTTTTTTAACACTTTTTTTGTGTGCAGTATCTGCACAAAAATATTTACAAGAAACAAAAGAATCCCCTGTCACTTTTTTGCAGCAAAGAGTTACCCCGTGTGGGACTCGAACCCACAGCCTTTGGATTAGAAGTCCAACGCGCTATCCATTGCGCCAACGGGGCACCTTCCTAGGATATGGCTATATAAAGAGTTGTGCACTGATGTATACACACATATTTGTTCTGTGTAAGTTCCTTTGCAACAAAAAAGTGTATGCCTCCACCTGGGATTGAACCAGGGACCTTCAGATCTTCAGTCTGACGCTCTCCCAACTGAGCTAAAGAGGCTACATTACTGAGTTAACAGAAGGATGACATGTGGGCAACAAGGGTGCCAGTGCAAATAAGGAGAGGCAACTGAGGGGATCGAACCCTCGACCCTTGGTTTACAAGACCAATGCTCTACCACTGAGCTAAATCGCCTTCATAAGGGGAAATGGTGAAAAAGAATGGAGAATGAGGGGTTCGAACCCTCGGCCTCCCGTATGCGGAACGGGCGCTCTTCCACTGAGCTAATTCCCCCTGCTTTATAAGCAGGAAAAGGTTCTGTGTTGTGCATATATGTTACACAGCCCACTGGACTATTTCTTGGGTACGAAAAAGAGTCTACTCGCGGCGGGGATCGAACCCGCAACCTCCGGCGCCGGGAACCGACGCGCTTCCATTGCGCCACGCGAGCTGACATGAAGAAACATAGGAACCAGCTCTCGTGGCCTAGTGGTTAAGGCACAGGTCTTATGAGCCTGGGATCGCGGGTTCAAACCCCGCCGGGAGCAACTTGTTATCTCTTTTCAGTGGTACTGCTGTACGGAATAATCCATTGTAGCGGACGTATCCAAGTGGTTAAGGAGGTGCACTCGAAATGCATTGGGCCCTGCCCGCGTAGGTTCAAATCCTGCCGTCCGCGTTTTTTATGTACTACATGAGAATATCTGTGATTTACGTAAATTGCATGCATTCTGTGTGTACAGTGTATGCATAAAAAAAAGTGGAGATTGAGGGTATCGATCCCTCTACCTCTCGCATGCTGAGCGAGCGCTCTACCATTTGAGCTAAACCCCCTACAATAGAAGAATGAACTGTCGCCCAATACCAGTCTATACACACGTACAGAGGAAACACAAGCAAACACTGTACACAAGAGAAAAGTCAAAGAAAAGAAGGCACTAGAGGGGATCGAACCCTCGACCTCTCGCTTACTGGGCGAGCGCTCTAACCACTGAGCTATAGCGCCTACGTACTTACACAGGCTAAAAAAAGATGCGAGGTGCCAGGATCGAACTGACGACCTTAGGATTATGGGACCTACGCGCTCCCGACTGCGCCAACCTCGCTCTGGTAATATATGTTGGACTCCCTTACCTGCACTGTATTTCTGTGCAGCCAACCACACTGCAGAGAGACTACACACCTATCCCAGGAGAGGGCTGATGGAACCTGCTGTCAGTGTAAGGGCTTAGTGGTCTAGTGGCATGATTCTCGCTTCGGGTGCGAGAGGTCCAGGGTTCGATTCCCTGCTGAGCCCTCTCTTTTTACCTTATATATACATAGCACACACAAAACATTTATGCAAGGCAAAAAGCAGGCACCCGCCGTGGGGGTCGAACCCACGACCATTGGATTAAAGGTCCAACGCTCTACCGCTGAGCTAGGCGGGCCACTACTGCCAGCTAGCCCTGCAGGGCCTTGGGGAGATAGGCCATAACAGTTCTTGTCCTGCACTCGTTGTAATACTTTGATGCTCATATACAGATCCTCGGTAGTATAGAGGTCAGTATTTCCGCCTGTCACGCGGAAGACCCGGGTTCAATTCCCGGCCGGGGAACAGTTTTTTTAGTCCACCTTTTGTATATAAACACACACAAGCAAATGTTTTTGTTGTTTAGGATTTTGCTTACAAAAAAAGAGCACCTCCCGCGGGGCTCGAACCCGCGACCACAAGGTTAAGGGCCTTGCGCTCTACCGACTGAGCTAGGGAGGCTACAATAATAACTTGAAAAGGTTTCACACTATTCTGCCTCATCCATTGGAAATCAAGGGGTATCTGCACCTACAAAACAAGAATAAACCTGCACTCACCGGGAGTCGAACCCGGGCCGCTCGCTTGGAAGGCGAGAATACTAACCGTTATACCATGAGTGCAGCTACACATGGACAAAAGAATCGCAGTCGGCAGGATTTGAACCTACGCGGGCAGAGCCCAATGGATTTCTAGTCCACCTCCGTAACCACTTGGATACGACTGCTACAATAAGATATAACATACTCCATGACTGCTGTTCAATAACAGAGGCTGTTTAGCTCAGTGGTAGAGCACATCATCCGTAATGATGGGGTCGTGGGTTCAATCCCCACAGCGGCCTAACTTCTTTTTACCTAATGATTTTACAGAGTAAATATGTGTGTGTGTGTGTATGTTTTGTGTGTGTGCACAAAATGCGAAAAAGTGAAGGGCATACCCGGGTTCGAACCAGGGACCTGTCGGATTGCAGCCGAATGCTCTACCACTGAGCTATATACCCTCTGATTGTATTGCCTGGCCGTTTACATGAACAAAACTGCAGGCTGAACATTCTTTCAGAGAAGATACATGAAAAAGAGATGACCCTAGACGGAATCGAACCGCCGTTGACGGATTTGGAATCCGTAGTGCTACCGCTACACCATAGGGCCTCTGTTATTGTATAGGCAAACGAATCCTCCACCACCACCCATACCGTGTGTGTGCTGCTATGCTGAAAAGAGTATACACCGCTGACGGCAGGGTTCGAACCTGCGCGGGCAGGGCCCAGTGGATTTCAAGTCCACCTCCGTAACCACTTGGATACGTCAGCTACTAGGAGGCTTAGTGGTCTAGTGGCATGATTCTCGCTTTGGGTGCGAGAGGTCCAGGGTTCGATTCCCTGCTGAGCCCTGTTTTATGCACACACATATCTATCACACATGTGTTCTGTTACCCTACTCTTGTATGGCGACCGTGGTCTAGTGGCATGATGGATCCCTCCCAAGGATTCGACCCGGGTTCGATTCCCGGCGGTCGCATGTTTTTGTAAGAGAGATTGCCTGCATGTTTTCCCCAAAGAACCAGCTTTCTTTTGTGCAGTTATCTCGCTCATTAACAACCCTCTCGTAGCTCAATTGGTAGAGCGCTCGACTGTAGAAACAGCTGTTATCGAGCGGTCGCTGGTTCGATTCCGGCCGAGAGGACAACCTTTTTGTATGTGTGTTTTGGTTGAAATAACATGCAAAAAAAAGTGCTCCTGACAGGGCTCGAACCTGGGACCGTTGGCTTATTAGACCAATGCTCTACCGACTGAGCTACAAGAGCTACGTTTCACTATAACAACATTGCCTAAGAGTGCACTGTGTGTGTGCCACACACACTGTATATACACATAACATAAACAGGCAATCACCAGAAACATAATAACAAACTGACGAGAGTGGGGTTTGAACCCACGCCCCCGAAGAGACCAGGGCCTTAACCTGGCGCCTTAGACCACTCGGCCATCTCGCCTATAACTAAGTAAGGCACAGCCTGCCCATCCCTATATTAGATATCAGCACCTATGGTCTAGTTGGTTATGACGTCGCGTTAACACCGCGAAGGTCTCCGGTTCGAGCCCGGATAGGTGTACTTTCTTTTTGTCCCTGCAGCCACTTCTTTACCGCCCACATTCCTCTCTTATTTCCCTTCAGGGCACAGAGTTGTAGCGGACGTACCCAAGTGGTTACGGGGCTCGCCTGCTAAGCGAGTGTGCTCTGCATGCGCAAGTTCGAACCTTGCCGTTCGCGTTTTTGTATGAACATCCCTTCCTTGTATCTCTTTGCCTAGTGGCTATATAGATAAGGCAATCCAACTGATTATCAGATCTCCTATGGTGTAGTGGTTAGCACTCCAGACTCTGAATCTGGCGACCGCGGTTCGAATCCGCGTAGGAGAACATCTTTTTTACATAGAGATACCAACAGAAACATGCAATTGGATACACACACACAAACAAATTCTTTGTGCATAAGGGAAAATATGGAAAAAGATATGTTCCGCTGCGGGGAATTGAACCCCGGTCTGCCGGGTGAGAGCCGGCTGTTCTAACCACTATACTACAGCGGATCTGAAAGTATACCAGAATACCTTACATGCAGGATGCTTCCAGTGCAGTTTCCCCCTTTCATACAGCACCACACGGAGAGGATACCTGTTGTAGAGAGAGGCAGGGTGGCCGAGTGGTCTAAGGCGGAGGACTCAAGTTCCTTTCTCTTCGGAGGCGTGGGTTCAAACCCCACCCCTGTCACACCTTTGTTATGTAGCTGTATGCACTGTTACTCCTGCTCCCTCTCATAGAGTGCTTCATACACTTGATAATAATAGAATGTAGGCAAGGTGGCCGAGTGGTCTAAGGCGCTACGTTCAGGTCGTAGTCTCTTCGGGGGCGTGAGTTCAAACCTCACCCTTGTCACTTTTCATACTTCAAAACCGCACAGGCAAACAACTTTTTCTCCCATACATTCCCAAGGAAAGATTCCTTATGTGTATGGATATTCTACCAATTAAACAGGCGTAATTGGTCTAGTGGTAGAATGGCTCCCTGCCACGGAGTCGGCCCGGGTTCGATTCCCGGATTACGCACTTCCTTTTTTAAAATCTTTTCCCCTATATTTTCATGTAATAATGCCTGAACTCACTTCCTTATGCACTGGCAAGATGGCCGAGTGGTCTAAGGCGCCAGGTTTAGGCCCTGGTCTCTTCGGGGGCGTGGGTTCAAACCCCACTCTTGTCATACCTTTATTCAAAGTGTGTACACACACAACACACAAAACATTTCAACCAATATTTTCAACAATAATGTGACCTGTCCGGGAATTGAACCTGTGTCCACCAGTTGCACTGCTATTTTACTGTGGTGCACTAGACCACTAGACTATTGCAGGCAGCTTCTTCAGCAGATGTAACCCATATGTACTGTATATGTTGTGACAGCAAGTGGGGTTCGAACCCCCGACCGCTCACTACAAGGAGGTGTGCTCAACCACTAGACTATGGGAGCCAGCTTCCCATATCTTCGTAGTCTTCCAGTACACTATACTACCGCACATCTTCAGGGTTCGAACCCCCGACCGCTCATTACAAGGAGGTGTACTCAACCACTAGACTATCGGAGGCAGCTTCTTCAGTGTACGTAACCTATATACACTGCACATGTTGTAACAGCAAGTGGGGTTCGAACCCCCGACCGCTCACTACAAGGAGGTGTGCTCAACCACTATACTATGGGAGCCACCTTACTATATCTTGGTACATCTCTTCAGGGTTCGAACCCCCAACCTCTCCCAACACAGGTGGTGTGCTCAACCACTAGACTTTCTGAGGGGCGCCTGTATGTTCCAACCTCCTTCATGGGCATCGAATATCCGACCGTAGGCAGGTTAGCCTAGAGGTTAGAATTCCTGACTGTGACAAAAGAGGCCCGGGTTCAAATCCCGGGACAGAATTTTTTTGGGGGATTTGCTTGACCAAATCCCAACCAATTTTTGCCCCCATTTTCCTCCTAAATATGCTTGCCCCAGGCGCCGAAATGAGTACCAAAAAGTGATAACCAGCGTCTGTACGTGCCACCATCGCTTTCGGATTTTCACGGTTCGCCCGCCATAATTGATAAAATGCAGTTGGCCGGAATTTTTCGATAAACTTTTTTTTTCTGAAAGATATAAAGCTCCTAACCCTGCTACGTTTCACCCAAAAAGTCTGTACATATCGTCACGTACAGACATCGGTAGTATATTTTTTCAAAGGAATTCGGCGGGTATTTCCAGCACTGTGGGTTCAAACCTCACTTTCTGTTTTTTTACCCATGTCCAACTTTGATGGTTCGAACACCCTGGGGGGGTCTATTTCGGGTGTCTCAAAAATGCGCGAGAGGTGGGGATATTGGGTCAGAGAGGAATCAAACTGTTGGTAGGGTACTGCCCAGCCACCACCAATTAAGTCGTTTTTGGTGTTCCAAAAAGTGTTTTTTGGCCATTTTTGGACCTATTTTTGGGGTTTTGACCCCCCAGATCGACGACTTTTTTGGATCCAGATATACCCGTGTCTGTACCAGATTCTGGGTGTGGAAATAATAAAAAAAAACCGAAAAAAAACCTCAACCAGGTATCGAACTTGCTTCCAACACACCTAGATTCCTTAGAAAACACCCCATGATTTCACCTCGATATGTACCTGGAGCTCCATTCTGAGCCCTGGTGAGCCCACCAACAGTTTGCACCGTTTCTCCCCCGAAATCTGGGTCAAACACGGTGGTATCAGTTTCGAACCGGGGACCCGATTTTTTTTACAGGAATGGCCTTTTTTAGGCCAAAATGGCCGAAAAACAGGGTTTTGGCCAAAAAAAACGACTTAGTGGGTGCTGGCTGGGGACCCATATTTCAACACTATACACCGTTTCGCACCCAGTATCTGAACCATTCGCGCATTTTTGAGATACCCGATTTTGACCCACCCAGGGTGTTCGAACCACCCAAATTGGAGTTTTGTAAAAAAAAAAAAAAAAAAAAAAAGCAAGGTTTGAACCCACAGTGCTACAAATTTCCCAGAAATTCCTTTGAAAAAGTATACTACCGATGTCTGTACGTGACGATATGTACAAACTTTTTCAGCCAAACGTAGCAGGGTTATGAGCTTTATATCTTTCGAGAAAAAAAAAGTTTATCGAAAAATTCCGGACCAACCAGTTTTACCAATTTTGGCTGAGGACCCGTAAAAAACCGAACGCGTCAGTGGCACGCAGAGACGCTGGCTGTCGACTTTTGGTACTCAAAGTCCACCCAGGGGTCAGCAGAAGTGGGTGGAAAAAAGTTTGTGAAAATTAACACTTTTGCGCAAAAATATTTTTTCGAAAAAGTTTTGAATTTTTCCGGGAATCGAACCCGGGCCTCTTTGGTCACAACCAAGAATTGTAACCACTAGACTACCCTTGTTAGTTTATAAAGCACTTATACTTAAGAAGGGCAATGATATGGGGAAATGTTTTGGTGCAGTATGTGCATGGGCATAAGTTGATGCATAAAAAAAGCAACCGTGGCAGGACTCGAACCTGCAACCGCCTGATCCGTAGTCAGGCGCTCTTCCATTGAGCCACACGGTCTCTGATAATTTATTGAAGATGTTACATCATGGAGGTACTTGCACAGGGTGCTGCTGCCTTGACTGTGTGTGTATATATATATATGTATACACAAACAAAAGATAACTACTAGCAGAGGTAGGTTTCGATCCTACGACCTGTGGGTTATGAGCCCACCGCGCTGACCACTGCGCCACTCTGCTTCTGTTGTTTACTTTCACAGCTCCCCTATGGTGTAGTGGTTAGCACCCTGGACTTTGAATCCAGTAGCCGCGGTTCAAACCCGCGTGGGGGAACCTTTTGACTATATGCATGCCTGGAGTATATATGGATACACACACATATCACACACAATACAGGAATCACAGTACAAACAGCTGAAGAGATTGTCCGTGCATTTTTTGTGCATGGAGAGAAAAAGATAAGAAAAGAAAAAACTCCTCCTGTTGGGTTCGAACCAACGACCTGCAGGTTAACAGCCTGACGCGCTACCGACTGCGCCAAGGAGGATCTGTAAGTATAGGGTAAAAGGGAATAACAGCTGCAGTCCTGTACACAGTACACAGGCACATATAAGGTACATAAAAGTACAGCTAGTCGGGATTGAACCGACGATCTCTCGCGTGTGAGGCGAGCGTCCTAACCACTAGACGATAGCTGCTCTGATAATATAGGACAAGGCCACTTACCTGTTGTTACACTGTAGTAGTGCCAGCCAGACGAAACACACCACACCACAAGGAAGAAAAGGGATTCCCCCTCCGGGGTTCGAACCCGGGTCGCCTGGGTGAAGACCAGGTATACTAACCACTGTACTAAAGGGGACATGGACTGGGGCTATCCCTTTCCATGGGCGTTTAGCTCAGTGGTAGAGCGCCCGTTCTGCATACGGGAGGCCGAGGGTTCGAACCCCTCAATGTCCATGTTTTTTCTCTGCATCTACTATCAAGGCCCGTGTAGCCCAATGGATAAGGCGTTCGCTTCCTAAGCGAAAGATTGTGGGTTCGATCCCCACCATGGGTACCTTCTCTTTTTACGTGTGTGTGAGAGACTCTTTCTTCCAACACATATATGCACTCACACACAGCCTGTATGATAACACAGGTGCTGCCTGTTCTCAGAGGCTCGGTGGTCTAGTGGCATGATTCTCGCTTAGGGTGCGAGAGGTCCGGGGTTCGATTCCCCGCCGAGCCCAGTTTTATTAAGCCCCAGTTTTGTTACACTCACAAGCGGCCATGGTTTAGTGGTTAGAACACCTGTTCGTGGCACAGGAGACCCGAGTTCAATTCTCGGTGGCCGCTCATACTTTTTTTAACACTTTTTTTGTGTGCAGTATCTGCACAAAAATATTTACAAGAAACAAAAGAATCCCCTGTCACTTTTTTGCAGCAAAGAGTTACCCCGTGTGGGACTCGAACCCACAGCCTTTGGATTAGAAGTCCAACGCGCTATCCATTGCGCCAACGGGGCACCTTCCTAGGATATGGCTATATAAAGAGTTGTGCACTGATGTATACACACATATTTGTTCTGTGTAAGTTCCTTTGCAACAAAAAAGTGTATGCCTCCACCTGGGATTGAACCAGGGACCTTCAGATCTTCAGTCTGACGCTCTCCCAACTGAGCTAAAGAGGCTACATTACTGAGTTAACAGAAGGATGACATGTGGGCAACAAGGGTGCCAGTGCAAATAAGGAGAGGCAACTGAGGGGATCGAACCCTCGACCCTTGGTTTACAAGACCAATGCTCTACCACTGAGCTAAATCGCCTTCATAAGGGGAAATGGTGAAAAAGAATGGAGAATGAGGGGTTCGAACCCTCGGCCTCCCGTATGCGGAACGGGCGCTCTTCCACTGAGCTAATTCCCCCTGCTTTATAAGCAGGAAAAGGTTCTGTGTTGTGCATATATGTTACACAGCCCACTGGACTATTTCTTGGGTACGAAAAAGAGTCTACTCGCGGCGGGGATCGAACCCGCAACCTCCGGCGCCGGGAACCGACGCGCTTCCATTGCGCCACGCGAGCTGACATGAAGAAACATAGGAACCAGCTCTCGTGGCCTAGTGGTTAAGGCACAGGTCTTATGAGCCTGGGATCGCGGGTTCAAACCCCGCCGGGAGCAACTTGTTATCTCTTTTCAGTGGTACTGCTGTACGGAATAATCCATTGTAGCGGACGTATCCAAGTGGTTAAGGAGGTGCACTCGAAATGCATTGGGCCCTGCCCGCGTAGGTTCAAATCCTGCCGTCCGCGTTTTTTATGTACTACATGAGAATATCTGTGATTTACGTAAATTGCATGCATTCTGTGTGTACAGTGTATGCATAAAAAAAAGTGGAGATTGAGGGTATCGATCCCTCTACCTCTCGCATGCTGAGCGAGCGCTCTACCATTTGAGCTAAACCCCCTACAATAGAAGAATGAACTGTCGCCCAATACCAGTCTATACACACGTACAGAGGAAACACAAGCAAACACTGTACACAAGAGAAAAGTCAAAGAAAAGAAGGCACTAGAGGGGATCGAACCCTCGACCTCTCGCTTACTGGGCGAGCGCTCTAACCACTGAGCTATAGCGCCTACGTACTTACACAGGCTAAAAAAAGATGCGAGGTGCCAGGATCGAACTGACGACCTTAGGATTATGGGACCTACGCGCTCCCGACTGCGCCAACCTCGCTCTGGTAATATATGTTGGACTCCCTTACCTGCACTGTATTTCTGTGCAGCCAACCACACTGCAGAGAGACTACACACCTATCCCAGGAGAGGGCTGATGGAACCTGCTGTCAGTGTAAGGGCTTAGTGGTCTAGTGGCATGATTCTCGCTTCGGGTGCGAGAGGTCCAGGGTTCGATTCCCTGCTGAGCCCTCTCTTTTTACCTTATATATACATAGCACACACAAAACATTTATGCAAGGCAAAAAGCAGGCACCCGCCGTGGGGGTCGAACCCACGACCATTGGATTAAAGGTCCAACGCTCTACCGCTGAGCTAGGCGGGCCACTACTGCCAGCTAGCCCTGCAGGGCCTTGGGGAGATAGGCCATAACAGTTCTTGTCCTGCACTCGTTGTAATACTTTGATGCTCATATACAGATCCTCGGTAGTATAGAGGTCAGTATTTCCGCCTGTCACGCGGAAGACCCGGGTTCAATTCCCGGCCGGGGAACAGTTTTTTTAGTCCACCTTTTGTATATAAACACACACAAGCAAATGTTTTTGTTGTTTAGGATTTTGCTTACAAAAAAAGAGCACCTCCCGCGGGGCTCGAACCCGCGACCACAAGGTTAAGGGCCTTGCGCTCTACCGACTGAGCTAGGGAGGCTACAATAATAACTTGAAAAGGTTTCACACTATTCTGCCTCATCCATTGGAAATCAAGGGGTATCTGCACCTACAAAACAAGAATAAACCTGCACTCACCGGGAGTCGAACCCGGGCCGCTCGCTTGGAAGGCGAGAATACTAACCGTTATACCATGAGTGCAGCTACACATGGACAAAAGAATCGCAGTCGGCAGGATTTGAACCTACGCGGGCAGAGCCCAATGGATTTCTAGTCCACCTCCGTAACCACTTGGATACGACTGCTACAATAAGATATAACATACTCCATGACTGCTGTTCAATAACAGAGGCTGTTTAGCTCAGTGGTAGAGCACATCATCCGTAATGATGGGGTCGTGGGTTCAATCCCCACAGCGGCCTAACTTCTTTTTACCTAATGATTTTACAGAGTAAATATGTGTGTGTGTGTATGTTTTGTGTGTGTGCACAAAATGCGAAAAAGTGAAGGGCATACCCGGGTTCGAACCAGGGACCTGTCGGATTGCAGCCGAATGCTCTACCACTGAGCTATATACCCTCTGATTGTATTGCCTGGCCGTTTACATGAACAAAACTGCAGGCTGAACATTCTTTCAGAGAAGATACATGAAAAAGAGATGACCCTAGACGGAATCGAACCGCCGTTGACGGATTTGGAATCCGTAGTGCTACCGCTACACCATAGGGCCTCTGTTATTGTATAGGCAAACGAATCCTCCACCACCACCCATACCGTGTGTGTGCTGCTATGCTGAAAAGAGTATACACCGCTGACGGCAGGGTTCGAACCTGCGCGGGCAGGGCCCAGTGGATTTCAAGTCCACCTCCGTAACCACTTGGATACGTCAGCTACTAGGAGGCTTAGTGGTCTAGTGGCATGATTCTCGCTTTGGGTGCGAGAGGTCCAGGGTTCGATTCCCTGCTGAGCCCTGTTTTATGCACACACATATCTATCACACATGTGTTCTGTTACCCTACTCTTGTATGGCGACCGTGGTCTAGTGGCATGATGGATCCCTCCCAAGGATTCGACCCGGGTTCGATTCCCGGCGGTCGCATGTTTTTGTAAGAGAGATTGCCTGCATGTTTTCCCCAAAGAACCAGCTTTCTTTTGTGCAGTTATCTCGCTCATTAACAACCCTCTCGTAGCTCAATTGGTAGAGCGCTCGACTGTAGAAACAGCTGTTATCGAGCGGTCGCTGGTTCGATTCCGGCCGAGAGGACAACCTTTTTGTATGTGTGTTTTGGTTGAAATAACATGCAAAAAAAAGTGCTCCTGACAGGGCTCGAACCTGGGACCGTTGGCTTATTAGACCAATGCTCTACCGACTGAGCTACAAGAGCTACGTTTCACTATAACAACATTGCCTAAGAGTGCACTGTGTGTGTGCCACACACACTGTATATACACATAACATAAACAGGCAATCACCAGAAACATAATAACAAACTGACGAGAGTGGGGTTTGAACCCACGCCCCCGAAGAGACCAGGGCCTTAACCTGGCGCCTTAGACCACTCGGCCATCTCGCCTATAACTAAGTAAGGCACAGCCTGCCCATCCCTATATTAGATATCAGCACCTATGGTCTAGTTGGTTATGACGTCGCGTTAACACCGCGAAGGTCTCCGGTTCGAGCCCGGATAGGTGTACTTTCTTTTTGTCCCTGCAGCCACTTCTTTACCGCCCACATTCCTCTCTTATTTCCCTTCAGGGCACAGAGTTGTAGCGGACGTACCCAAGTGGTTACGGGGCTCGCCTGCTAAGCGAGTGTGCTCTGCATGCGCAAGTTCGAACCTTGCCGTTCGCGTTTTTGTATGAACATCCCTTCCTTGTATCTCTTTGCCTAGTGGCTATATAGATAAGGCAATCCAACTGATTATCAGATCTCCTATGGTGTAGTGGTTAGCACTCCAGACTCTGAATCTGGCGACCGCGGTTCGAATCCGCGTAGGAGAACATCTTTTTTACATAGAGATACCAACAGAAACATGCAATTGGATACACACACACAAACAAATTCTTTGTGCATAAGGGAAAATATGGAAAAAGATATGTTCCGCTGCGGGGAATTGAACCCCGGTCTGCCGGGTGAGAGCCGGCTGTTCTAACCACTATACTACAGCGGATCTGAAAGTATACCAGAATACCTTACATGCAGGATGCTTCCAGTGCAGTTTCCCCCTTTCATACAGCACCACACGGAGAGGATACCTGTTGTAGAGAGAGGCAGGGTGGCCGAGTGGTCTAAGGCGGAGGACTCAAGTTCCTTTCTCTTCGGAGGCGTGGGTTCAAACCCCACCCCTGTCACACCTTTGTTATGTAGCTGTATGCACTGTTACTCCTGCTCCCTCTCATAGAGTGCTTCATACACTTGATAATAATAGAATGTAGGCAAGGTGGCCGAGTGGTCTAAGGCGCTACGTTCAGGTCGTAGTCTCTTCGGGGGCGTGAGTTCAAACCTCACCCTTGTCACTTTTCATACTTCAAAACCGCACAGGCAAACAACTTTTTCTCCCATACATTCCCAAGGAAAGATTCCTTATGTGTATGGATATTCTACCAATTAAACAGGCGTAATTGGTCTAGTGGTAGAATGGCTCCCTGCCACGGAGTCGGCCCGGGTTCGATTCCCGGATTACGCACTTCCTTTTTTTAAAATCTTTTCCCCTATATTTTCATGTAATAATGCCTGAACTCACTTCCTTATGCACTGGCAAGATGGCCGAGTGGTCTAAGGCGCCAGGTTTAGGCCCTGGTCTCTTCGGGGGCGTGGGTTCAAACCCCACTCTTGTCATACCTTTATTCAAAGTGTGTACACACACAACACACAAAACATTTCAACCAATATTTTCAACAATAATGTGACCTGTCCGGGAATTGAACCTGTGTCCACCAGTTGCACTGCTATTTTACTGTGGTGCACTAGACCACTAGACTATTGCAGGCAGCTTCTTCAGCAGATGTAACCCATATGTACTGTATATGTTGTGACAGCAAGTGGGGTTCGAACCCCCGACCGCTCACTACAAGGAGGTGTGCTCAACCACTAGACTATGGGAGCCAGCTTCCCATATCTTCGTAGTCTTCCAGTACACTATACTACCGCACATCTTCAGGGTTCGAACCCCCGACCGCTCATTACAAGGAGGTGTACTCAACCACTAGACTATCGGAGGCAGCTTCTTCAGTGTACGTAACCTATATACACTGCACATGTTGTAACAGCAAGTGGGGTTCGAACCCCGACCGCTCACTACAAGGAGGTGTGCTCAACCACTATACTATGGGAGCCACCTTACTATATCTTGGTACATCTCTTCAGGGTTCGAACCCCCAACCTCTCCCAACACAGGTGGTGTGCTCAACCACTAGACTTTCTGAGGGGCGCCTGTATGTTCCAACCTCCTTCATGGGCATCGAATATCCGACCGTAGGCAGGTTAGCCTAGAGGTTAGAATTCCTGACTGTGACAAAAGAGGCCCGGGTTCAAATCCCGGGACAGAATTTTTTTGGGGATTTGCTTGACCAAATCCCAACCAATTTTTGCCCCCATTTTCCTCCTAAATATGCTTGCCCCAGGCGCCGAAATGAGTACCAAAAAGTGATAACCAGCGTCTGTACGTGCCACCATCGCTTTCGGATTTTCACGGTTCGCCCGCCATAATTGATAAAATGCAGTTGGCCGGAATTTTTCGATAAACTTTTTTTTCTGAAAGATATAAAGCTCCTAACCCTGCTACGTTTCACCCAAAAAGTCTGTACATATCGTCACGTACAGACATCGGTAGTATATTTTTTCAAAGGAATTCGGCGGGTATTTCCAGCACTGTGGGTTCAAACCTCACTTTCTGTTTTTTTACCCATGTCCAACTTTGATGGTTCGAACACCCTGGGGGGGTCTATTTCGGGTGTCTCAAAAATGCGCGAGAGGTGGGGATATTGGGTCAGAGAGGAATCAAACTGTTGGTAGGGTACTGCCCAGCCACCACCAATTAAGTCGTTTTTGGTGTTCCAAAAAGTGTTTTTTGGCCATTTTTGGACCTATTTTTGGGGTTTTGACCCCCCAGATCGACGACTTTTTTGGATCCAGATATACCCGTGTCTGTACCAGATTCTGGGTGTGGAAATAATAAAAAAAAACCGAAAAAAAACCTCAACCAGGTATCGAACTTGCTTCCAACACACCTAGATTGCCTTAGAAAACACCCCATGATTTCACCTCGATATGTACCTGGAGCTCCATTCTGAGCCCTGGTGAGCCACCAACAGTTTGCACCGTTTCTCCCCCGAAATCTGGGTCAAACACGGTGGTATCAGTTTCGAACCGGGGACCCGATTTTTTTTACAGGAATGGCCTTTTTTAGGCCAAAATGGCCGAAAAACAGGGTTTTGGCCAAAAAAAACGACTTAGTGGTGCTGGCTGGGGACCCATATTTCAACACTATACACCGTTTCGCACCAGTATCTGAACCATTCGCGCATTTTTGAGATACCCGATTTTGACCCACCCAGGGTGTTCGAACCACCCAAATTGGAGTTTTGTAAAAAAAAAAAAAAAAAAAAAAGCAAGGTTTGAACCCACAGTGCTACAAATTTCCAGAAATTCCTTTGAAAAAGTATACTACCGATGTCTGTACGTGACGATATGTACAAACTTTTTCAGCCAAACGTAGCAGGGTTATGAGCTTTATATCTTTCGAGAAAAAAAAAGTTTATCGAAAAATTCCGGACCAACCAGTTTTACCAATTTTGGCTGAGGACCCGTAAAAAACCGAACGCGTCAGTGGCACGCAGAGACGCTGGCTGTCGACTTTTGGTACTCAAAGTCCACCCAGGGGTCAGCAGAAGTGGGTGGAAAAAAGTTTGTGAAAATTAACACTTTTGCGCAAAAATATTTTTTCGAAAAAGTTTTGAATTTTTCCGGGAATCGAACCCGGGCCTCTTTGGTCACAACCAAGAATTGTAACCACTAGACTACCCTTGTTAGTTTATAAAGCACTTATACTTAAGAAGGGCAATGATATGGGGAAATGTTTTGGTGCAGTATGTGCATGGGCATAAGTTGATGCATAAAAAAAGCAACCGTGGCAGGACTCGAACCTGCAACCGCCTGATCCGTAGTCAGGCGCTCTTCCATTGAGCCACACGGTCTCTGATAATTTATTGAAGATGTTACATCATGGAGGTACTTGCACAGGGTGCTGCTGCCTTGACTGTGTGTGTATATATATATATGTATACACAAACAAAAGATAACTACTAGCAGAGGTAGGTTTCGATCCTACGACCTGTGGGTTATGAGCCCACCGCGCTGACCACTGCGCCACTCTGCTTCTGTTGTTTACTTTCACAGCTCCCCTATGGTGTAGTGGTTAGCACCCTGGACTTTGAATCCAGTAGCCGCGGTTCAAACCCGCGTGGGGGAACCTTTTGACTATATGCATGCCTGGAGTATATATGGATACACACACATATCACACACAATACAGGAATCACAGTACAAACAGCTGAAGAGATTGTCCGTGCATTTTTTGTGCATGGAGAGAAAAAGATAAGAAAAGAAAAAACTCCTCCTGTTGGGTTCGAACCAACGACCTGCAGGTTAACAGCCTGACGCGCTACCGACTGCGCCAAGGAGGATCTGTAAGTATAGGGTAAAAGGGAATAACAGCTGCAGTCCTGTACACAGTACACAGGCACATATAAGGTACATAAAAGTACAGCTAGTCGGATTGAACCGACGATCTCTCGCGTGTGAGGCGAGCGTCCTAACCACTAGACGATAGCTGCTCTGATAATATAGGACAAGGCCACTTACCTGTTGTTACACTGTAGTAGTGCCAGCCAGACGAAACACACCACACCACAAGGAAGAAAAGGGATTCCCCCTCCGGGGTTCGAACCCGGGTCGCCTGGGTGAAGACCAGGTATACTAACCACTGTACTAAAGGGGACATGGACTGGGGCTATCCCTTTCCATGGGCGTTTAGCTCAGTGGTAGAGCGCCCGTTCTGCATACGGGAGGCCGAGGGTTCGAACCCCTCAATGTCCATGTTTTTTCTCTGCATCTACTATCAAGGCCCGTGTAGCCCAATGGATAAGGCGTTCGCTTCCTAAGCGAAAGATTGTGGGTTCGATCCCCACCATGGGTACCTTCTCTTTTTTACGTGTGTGTGAGAGACTCTTTCTTCCAACACATATATGCACTCACACACAGCCTGTATGATAACACAGGTGCTGCCTGTTCTCAGAGGCTCGGTGGTCTAGTGGCATGATTCTCGCTTAGGGTGCGAGAGGTCCGGGGTTCGATTCCCCGCCGAGCCCAGTTTTATTAAGCCCCAGTTTTGTTACACTCACAAGCGGCCATGGTTTAGTGGTTAGAACACCTGTTCGTGGCACAGGAGACCCGAGTTCAATTCTCGGTGGCCGCTCATACTTTTTTTAACACTTTTTTTGTGTGCAGTATCTGCACAAAAATATTTACAAGAAACAAAAGAATCCCCTGTCACTTTTTTGCAGCAAAGAGTTACCCCGTGTGGGACTCGAACCCACAGCCTTTGGATTAGAAGTCCAACGCGCTATCCATTGCGCCAACGGGGCACCTTCCTAGGATATGGCTATATAAAGAGTTGTGCACTGATGTATACACACATATTTGTTCTGTGTAAGTTCCTTTGCAACAAAAAAGTGTATGCCTCCACCTGGGATTGAACCAGGGACCTTCAGATCTTCAGTCTGACGCTCTCCCAACTGAGCTAAAGAGGCTACATTACTGAGTTAACAGAAGGATGACATGTGGGCAACAAGGGTGCCAGTGCAAATAAGGAGAGGCAACTGAGGGGATCGAACCCTCGACCCTTGGTTTACAAGACCAATGCTCTACCACTGAGCTAAATCGCCTTCATAAGGGGAAATGGTGAAAAAGAATGGAGAATGAGGGGTTCGAACCCTCGGCCTCCCGTATGCGGAACGGGCGCTCTTCCACTGAGCTAATTCCCCCTGCTTTATAAGCAGGAAAAGGTTCTGTGTTGTGCATATATGTTACACAGCCCACTGGACTATTTCTTGGGTACGAAAAGAGTCTACTCGCGGCGGGGATCGAACCCGCAACCTCCGGCGCCGGGAACCGACGCGCTTCCATTGCGCCAC